>ML801758.1:274627-318150 GCA_009831015.1 Picea engelmannii
CCCCCCCCCCCCAAAAGAGGAAAAAAAAATGCTGAGTGGCCAAAAGTGACCTACTCAGTTGTCTCCACCACTCCAAGCATAGCTCTCAGTTCTAAAAATTTCTTTTCAGTGAAGGACTTGGTGAAGATGTCTGCAACTTGCTGCTATGTGGGGCAGTACTGTAGTGAAATGACTCTGTCACGGATCAGCTCGCGGATGTAATGCATGTGAATCTCGATGTGCTTGGTCGTCTACCTCTGAACTGGATCAATCGATATCTGAATGGACCCCTGATTGTCACAAAATATGACAATCAGAAGTGGATACTGAATACCAAACTCGGAGAGAAGCCCCTGCAACCAAATAGCCTGTGTAGCTGCATTCACTGCACCTCTATACTCTGCCTCTACTGTAGATAAAGAAATCGTGGATTGTTTCTTGCTAGACCAACAAAATGGCCCTGAACCAAAGCTGAAAACATAACCAGAGGTGGAGTTGCGGTCTGTACCATCGCCATCCCAATCATAATCTGTGTACCCAATCAGTGAAAGTGGGCAATCTGCAACATAAAAGATACCAAAACTGGGAGTACCTTTCACATATCTAAGGATTCTCTTTGAAGCTTTCCAGTGAATCTCATGAGGTTCCTGCATATATTTGGAACAAACTCCTACTGCAAAAGAGATATCAGGTCGGGTGTGAGTAAGATACAACAAACTCCCAACCAACTGCCGATACAGTGTACTGTCCACCAAAGATGTAGTACCCGCATCCTCAAATCTGACCCCTGAAAGAAAGGGAGATGCTACTGGCTTGCATTCTGTCATCTAAAATTAGACAAGTAGATTTGATTCATACTTAGACTATGCCATCTTGATCCCTGAAGTAGACTGAAAAACTTCAAGACCAAGAAAGTAGTGCAACAGTCCCAAATCTGTCATGGAAAATCGATCGTGTAATGTTGATTTTGCCGAATCAATAGCTGAAGTAAGGTTCCATGTCATCAGTAATTCATCTACATAAAGTACTATCAATAAAAGGCAATCATCATGTTGCAAAAAATAAACATTCGGATCAGATTTTCATCGAATGAATCCAATGGAAAGAAGGAAATAATCCATCTTTGCATACTAGGCTCTGGGAGCCTGTTTTAGGCCATACAAAGATTTCTTTAATCTGCAAACGAGGGAAGAGTTATGAATGTATCCTTATGGCTGCTCCATATAGATATCCTCCTTGAGATCTCCATGAAGAAATGCACTCATCACATACATGTGGTGAACTTCCCATCTGCGAGAAGCGGCAATGGCCAAAACTAGTCGAATGGAGTCCATTTTTGCAACATGTGCAAATGTCTCTGTGTAGTCTATGCCATGTACCTGTGAGTATCCTTTTGTGACCAGTTGAGCTTTGTACTTGTTGATCTCACCATCTGCAAAAATCTTTGTTCGATATATCCATCGGCATTGAACAAGCTTTCTTCCTTTCGGAAGTGGAACCAAGTCCCATGTGTTGTTTTCCATAAGAGCAGAGTACTCTTCATCCATGGCAGCCTCCTAGAGTGGGTTTCCAGTAGCCTCAGAGTGTGAATTTGGATCTGAACCAAGTGACATATAGCAATGTATTGGCATCAAAGGTTCTATGGCAGCCAGGGCTTGAGGAGCACCAAAAAACTGTGATCTAGTCCTTCTTGTATCCGCAGGATCATCGACTAGTTCACCCGTATCTTGCAGGGTTTTATCTGCCCAATTTTGTAACTGAGTTGGAGCAGCCATGACCTGATCCTCACCCTTTTTGTCAGACCTGAAAGGCTTCTCTAATGGCTATTCTGAAGTGCTCGAAGAAGTTTCTGACTCCTCCTCATCAGTGACAACAAGCGGTTCCTCGGCAGGGTCTTCTGAAAAATCATGCAGTGATTCTTCTTCAAAATTCACACTTCGAGCTAGAATGAACTTTTCAGTGTGAGAGTCCAGCAATCTATATCCTTTGACACCTTTAGGATATCCAACAAATATGCATTCAACACTTTGAGGCTCCAAAGCCTTCCTCTTATCTGTTGGAATGTGAGCCCATGGTCGTGAACCAAAAATACGAAAGTGAGACGCTTTTGGTTTCTTACCGGTCCAACATTCAAAAGGAGTGGTGCCTTTGAGTGATTTGTGAGGAACTCAGTTCTGAATGTATGCTGCACAATTAATAGCTTCAGCCCATAGCTTGGGAGCTAATGATTTCGACTGTAGCATAGAATTTTCCATCTCTTTTAAGGATCGGTTTTTCCTCTCCGCAACATTGTTCTGCTGTGGTGTATATGGCACTATGTGTTGTAGTTGTATACTTGCATCAATACAAAGTTGCTGCACATATTTGTTGAATTACTCCCCCCCATTATTAATATGGAGTATCTTAATCTTACACCCAGACTCATTCTCAACAAGTGCTTTAAATTCTATAAGGCATTCAAATACTTCCGATTTTAATTTCAAAAAAAATACCCAAGTAAAGCGAGAGAAATCATCTACGAAGGTGAGTACATATCGAGCCTTACTGATTGAAGGCTGCGGGAATGGGCCTGTAATGTCACTATGAATCATCCCAAGAGGTGAAGAATCTCTATGTGCCTTCCCTTTGTCAAACTTTTTCTCTGGATGCTTGCCAAGAATGCATCCTTGACATACACCGCTTGTGAATTTAATAGCTGGCAATCCTTCTACCATGTTTTCCTTGCTGAGTTGATGCAAGTACTTATAGTTTAGATGGCCAAATATTTCATGCCATAACCTGCTGATATCATTAGATTGTGACAGAAATGCAATGCTAATAGATTTAGGAACAAAGTGGGTGAAGAAATACAAACAAGAACCGTGATCTGCAATTCCATGTGCAAGTTGTGAGCCTGTGGAAATGTCGGTAATCACTGCGGAGTCTGGAGTGAACTCCACCTTCCTTCCAGAGTCGGAACGAGTGATCCGATATATTGAGAGAATATTTGCGAACAGCAAGGGAACATGAAGAAAGTTTTTGAAGCAACCCCCTTCAAGATCAACAATTCCTTCTCCGCACACCTTTGCAGGTGTGGCATCTCCCAAGTAAATTGGGGATCTGGTGCTTTCTTCGATGGAGGAAAATTCATCTTTTGATGAAACCATATGGTTTGATGCACCTGAATCAAGGATCCAAGCTGATGGAGTGGATGTGATATCCATTAAAGCATGACCATCTCGTTCTCTCCCTCCCGTTCTATTATCATCTTTCTTCTTTGCATTTTCGGGCACCGTGAGATTGTGTTGCTGCAATTGCTTAGCCATCTCATCGATAGTCTTCCTCATGCAATTTTCTTCAAGATGAAAACCTTTGGAACAGTAGCTGCAAAGTGTTCTTTCCTTCTTCTTCTTACCCTTAGGTTCAAAAGAGTTATCTGAAGATTGTGTGGATCTCTCCTTCTTCGATTCAGGAAATTTACCCGTTCCTTTTTTCTTGTCTTTTCCACTACTCTTTGGAGCATTAGTAGCCGCAAGTGATTGGTTCTTGGAATGCTTGATGGCACCCATTTGAACTAACTTAGATTGATATTGAGTCAATGCTACAATGAAATCATTCAATGGAGGCATTTTCCATTTTTCCTGATTCAATTTAGATGCTTGAAAAGATGACACTAATAAAAAATATTCAGGGCCTAATTTCGAGAGAATTGAAAGGATGAGTTGTTCTTCCTCTTTCGTGACTTCACATGCATTAAGTTCAACAAGGAGGGATTTGAACTTGGTGAAGAATTATTGTAGGTTGCTGAAATGAATTGGACTTAGGGATATGAGTTCATTCTCCAGTTGATGCACTCTCATTGCATCCTGCTTGCCGAATAGTCCTTCCAATGTGGTCCAGACCACATCGGGAGTAGTGGCTGTACTGAAATGAAAGAGGAGATCTCTGGAAATTGATAGGCATATCAGCCCAATTGCTTCATCTAATTTATTTAAATACTTTATCTTCTCCATTGCAACAGTCGGTTCTTTCTTCATTCCCAATGTTACCCAGTAAAGCCCTTTGCTTCGGAGGAGCAGAGAGATCTCTGTCTTCCATTCGAAGTAATTGAAAGGATTTAGAATGAGTTTTGTGGGCTGAGAGAGATGCTCCATTGCTGCTTGCTACGCCTCCTGATGATCTATACCTGCAAATAAAATTGTGTACAATCCACTAGATTCAATCTAGCTCTGATACCATGTAGAATTCTCGCAGAAACCCTGATAGATCTAGAATTCTAGTTAAATTGAACACAAACAATTTGCTGATATTCAAGAGATGAGAGGAATTTTTTGCTCCATAAATCAGAGAATTATATTAATAAAAAATGAATATACATGAGCAACCATCCTTAAAAAGAAGAGAGGAGGTGAATATATAGAATTTCCAACATAGAAATTCTAGTAAAAAAAAGCTAAAAATAGCTAAAATAGGTGTCATAAGCTAAGGGAGACCACATAGTTCGACCTAGACCACTAAAGATACATGTCACACACTCATTAATGTCCACAAGAGTTAAGTGATGCACATTAGCTCACTTAACTGACAAGAGAAGCAATTCCAACTCACTTAACTGACCCGAAATAGTAGTTACTAATAATAGTAACGGCAAAAATAATTAATTAAGGAATAAATCTCTCACTCAAAGAGGAGGTGCGCATTCCCTAATAATAGATGAGTTTTTCCATGGGGGAGTTGGAATAAATCATGAATAAATCAAGAAAATCAAGAATAAATTGAGAAAATCAAGAAAAATCAAGAAAATCAAGAACCGGGAGTTGAGTCTTGATCTAAAATTAGCAGTTTTCCCTAAAATCTAGGGATGAGGCACCCTTCTTCTCTATGTGGCCAAATTAGGTGAAATAAAGTGTAAATGAATGTATTAACCAAGATCTAGGAGTCTAGGCTAGGTATAAACTAATGTAAGTTAGGGTTATTCTCCAACAGGAATAACAACATCATCCACAACACGAGGCTGGAACAACAAAATCATCAACAACATGAGGCTGGAACGACAACATCATCAACATGTGGCAACATAATGAGGCAGTTGTATCAACAATAACATTTGTGGTACTCCGATAGATCGTCCTTATCGGACCTTCGGGATCTGCCTAGGAATCATAAGATTCCCTAGGATATAAAATCCTAACAAGCTACTACATGGTATTCTAACAGAATGTCCTTACCGGACCTTCGGGATCTGTCCAAGAATCATAAGATTCATTAGGATATAAAATCCTAACAGAGCTACCACTACTGACCACAACTGGTATATACATGCACAAGTATTCTGATAGACCATCCTTACCGGACCTTTGGGATCAGCCCAGGGATGCTCAATCCCCTAGGATATAAAATCCTAACGGAACTATCCAATGTTGGTCATGATACCATTGTATCATTAGCATCACTCCCCCTTTCGAGGGAGGTGCTTTCAAACAACACCAATCTCATCTCAGAAGTACTCAAAATTCACATGAGACAAGGGCTTGGTCAACACATCTGCAACTTGCTCATCTGTGCCAACATATTGGGGCTTTACAACTCCCCTCTGCACCATATCACGAATGTAGTGATATCGGATCTCTATGTGGTTTGACTTATCATGGAACATTGGGTTCTTCGTCATCTTTATACAACTCTGGTTATCACATAGAATCACGATGGCTTCCATCTCCAGATCGAACAGACTTGTAAACAACTTCCAAAGCCATATGGCTTCACAACTGGCAGAACATGCTGCAATGTACTCTGCTTATGTCGTGTTGGGAGCAATACTGGATCGATTTATTCTTATCCATGAAGTCATGGTTGACCCCAAACTAAAACAACATCCCGAAGTTCTCTTCCTGTCTGAAGCACTTCCAACCCAATTTGAATCAGTATAATAACATAGTCTGAAGTCATGATCTCCAGCATAACATAGACCATAATCCAACATACCCTTAAGGTACCTCATCACATGCTTTGCAACTAGAAGGTAAACATGTCTAGGCTCCATCAGATACTGAATCAAGGTGTTCACAACAACGCATATATCTGGCCTGGTATTTGTCAGATACATCAATGATCCAATAATCTGTCTGTATAGAGTAGCATCAACCAACTCTGACGAAGTATCAACCAGGAGATTCAAATTCGTTTCCATGGGTGTGTTCATGGATTTACATTCCAACATATCAAATCTCTTTTAGTATTACAACTGTATACTTCCATTGGTTAATTAAGATCTTCTATGGGCTCTGCCAAACTTCAAGACCTATAAAATAATGCATTGGGCCTAGGTCTTTCATCTTAAATTCTACAACAAGCTTCTTATTGCAATCTGTGATGAGATTTTCTTCTATTTTGGTAGATCCCAAGCTCGTTAGGAAACTGTCAATTTTTCCATACCAAGCTCTCAGAGCTTGTTTCAACCCATACAAATCTTTCTTCAACATGCAAACATGAGTCTTCATGTCCTGTACTTCGAACCAAATTTTCAAATCACGTTGTACCAACCTGGTACACTTTCTCAACTACAACTCAATCTATCTAATCATGTGTTAGTTCTATGTGCTTTCTGCAAAGTATTATCTGTCTCACTTTCTGAGAGTACGTTCTATAATCTCTCTGCAACTATTCCTCTGGAATCAAGAATCTACACCTGCAGTTGCTCTGAAGCTGAGAATGTCTGCTCCATTCTCACTGTGGTTGTTGAACTCTGAGAGTAACTCCTCTACTCTATCATGAAAACAACTTCATCTGAAACTAAGGGTGGCTCAATAATTGACATTGAGGTTAGCTTATCCTCTTTCTCTGGAGGTAACTCAATCTTCTATTGTAGTCATGTCTCCATGGCCCGACTAATGTACTGCACCAACTGGCACTGGAGATAACTCAATCTCAAATACATGGATTATCATACTTTCTCCCTCTGAATATCATACTGTGTCGACTTCTTTTAATTAATCATGTTTGTTCTATATATACTTCTTCCGATTACTGGGGAAACTGTCTCGTCATAGTCTTATCCCTCTTGCTGGGAGAATCCTCTGGACACAAATCAAGATTTGTACATCTCTATACTATTATCTGCAACATGCTTGATCTGTTAGATCTTGGAAGTCACCACTTACTTCCCTTCTGGTCTTAAGGAAAAATCCATATCCTAGTCCTTCTGACTAGCTTCCTCCTCTGTCATTGAAACAAGGAAATCTTCTCAGGATATTTCATGTCTCCTAGAGGTCTCTGAAGCTACAATCTAGTCTTCTCAACTCATTGCATATGTCTGCCAGTCCTAGAAGATGTATCTTTTTCCCATCTTATCCTTTCTGAGATCATGCTCATTATGAGTCTTGATTTCTTATGAGTCTACAAAGATTTCATAGTCTCTACAAGATATACTTGGTGTTGAATACCAAGTCTTAATATGAAAATCTGATTCATACTTCAAACAAATTCTCCTTGCTGTCAAGGTGGCTTCATTATCCATTGATCAAGTCTACTGTGAGTTCTATTCTAATGTTTGGTCATATTTGGAGCCTTCTGCTCCTTACAATCAATCTCCATATGAGATACTATGTATCTCAAAAGTATCTTCTTCTTCATCTTCTTTGGTACATGGATGTATATGGTCATGTATACAACTTGGATAGTTTGCTCAATGTCTCATATAATAAGTTGCCTCCTGCAACCGTCACTATATCCTCCTTAGGGTTATCACATGTGACCTGCCCGAAACAAGAACAACAAGGGAGAAATAACAGACAAGAATACTACTCTTTATAATAATAATAATAATAAAACAATAGCAAGAATAATTGCCACAGTAGCTCCTTTAGAGCTATCACTTGTGACCTGCCTGAAACAAGGGTAAAAAGTAAGAAATACAATAATAAGGAATGGGAGAAACACTCTTCTATTGTTGTGACAAATCATTCCTCCATGGTAACCTGCAAACAAAACAATAAGTGTCTCTTAGAGGAGATGTTAGTTATATCTAGTGAATGATTACAGTAAGCATTTATCTCAATATTGCTCACATGCTACCAAATATTCAATAATAATTTTTTTCTTTCAAAGATTGCTATCACAACTATAGTGTTTAGCAGTTATCAAACTTGATATGTGTAAATTTGAGTCTTATCAATTTAATAAATCAAACTTGGAACCTGGAGTCTTGTACTCAAGAATGAGTGTGTTGCTTTTCTTCTAAGTCTCCTTCACTCAAGATGAAAAGTACTTTCTTCAACCTGTCCTCTGGGGTGCATAGTTCCTCTAAATGTGCTAGATCTAAGATCCTTCTGGATCTATGATTGTTTCTTAGACAAAAGATCCTTTCTCCTGCAAATACTCTTTAGAATAATGATACAATTTGAACATATGTAAGTACATACCTTTGACAGTATTGGTAGGTAGTGGCACCATCCGACAATAGTGGCAAGCAATAACGAACCTTTAAAACTTCAAAGGTGCTTCAACTTGTAACTTAAAGTTAGTTGGAGATTTTCTAGGGTAAGGTGCACTAGGACAATAAAAATCAGTCCCAACACTTCACAAAAAATTTCACTACAAATGGTACTGCAACTGGTGTTGGCACTGCAACTGGTGTTGCAAATGGCATGAAGGAATTGGCACTGCAACTGCAACTGATACTGCAACTTCAACTACAACTGGTACTACAACTGCAACTTAGGGTTTTATGAGGAAACCCTAATTTATCAAACTTCAAATTTTGGAATTCTAATCCAGGGACTAGATGCACCCTCCTAGGTGATATTAGTTTCACCAACATCCTTCAACAAAGGTAAAAATATCACTTTCAGGGTTTGTGCAGAAACCCTAATTTTGTAGTAGCTGCAACACTGAAAAACTAAATTTTGGGGAGGGTGTGCTGAGGCTAGCCACTACATTATAAACTGTGACTTGGTCTCTTTCAAGCCTGTTATGATACTATGCTAATTTTTTACTGTTGTTATTAGATTATTTCCAAATAACATGAGCATTCAATGCATTTACAAAACAACATCATAAAGAGGATCACTGAAAGAAACACAATCACAAGGTACACAACATTTTATCCTAGGAAACCCTCATGGGAGAGAAAACCCAACAAAAACTTCCTCAATAATAGATTGCCAATAAAATGCCAAGACTAAGACCAAAACACAAGGAATAAACCAAGACTGAGCATGCACCTCTCTTCTCCTTCCTCCTGCAACTGCATCTACCTTCAAAATATGCACACTAGATGAGTGAGTGTGTGAGTGTTTAAGTGAGGCACCATCCTCACATATAAATACTAGATGAGGAGGCGCCAATGATATGTCTCTTCACATGGTAGGGCCGATTTCTTCTAGAAGTGGTTAAAACTACTTTATAAATACTAGGGGATGAATTTACAAATACCGCCATATAAATATGGTTTGACCAATCCAAAAAAGGGGATTTGATCTTATGCAAGACCCAACATGATCAATCCACAAAAGGGGATTTGATCTATAAGATAATAACTCAAAATTAATTAGAATATTCTTCGAAGTTACAATATTTCAACAGGGACTAGCAAATGCGATGAGAATGCTTGTAATGCAAATGAGGCGTCGTATTTTTCAGCTAGTCAAAAGTTTTATCATAGTGTAAGCAATTCTATTCAACATGTTCCTCAAGAAAGTCCTAAATCAGAGGACTTTGAAGACACCGATGATGAAGAGGAGGAATATGATGGTGATAAATCTATTCAATGGTTTAATAGTAATGAAAATAATCAAAATGTAGGTCGAAGTGTAGACTATGATCAACGTTTAAATGATTGGGATGAAAATGTTCCTCCAAGTGAGGAGTTTCAAGGTATCAATGAATATTTCCAAGGCACCAATGAATATGATGAAGAATTCCCTCAAGGGGAATTTTAAAAGCAGTGAAGATGATTATAACAATGGTGGACACTCTTTCCTGAGTGGGGAATTTAAAGACAACAATGTTGGTGATGATGAATTTCCTCCAAGTGAGAATTTTGGAGGTATTTATGAAGATTTTCCTCCAAGTGAGGATTTCCTAGGCACGAATGAGGATGATGAATAATTCCCCCCAAGTGGGGATTTTAAAAGTAGTGATTATGATTATGGCAATGTTGGACAGTGTTTCCCGAATGAGGAATTTAAAGGAAGCAGTGCTGGGGATGATGATTTTCCTCCAAGTGAGGATTTTCAAGGTACCGATGAGGATGATGGATATTTTCCTCCAAGTGAGGATTTTAAATCCAATAATGAGGATGATGAATAATTTCCCTCAAGTGGGGATTTTCAAAGCAATGAAGATGATTACGCCATTGGTGGACACTCTTTCCCGAGTGATAAATTAAAAGGCAACAATGTTGATGATGATGATTTTCATCCAAGTGAGGATTTTCAAGATACCGATGAATATTTTCAAGGCAATAAACATGATTATGAAAAGTTTCCCTCAAGTGGGGATTTTGAAAGCAGTGAAGATGATTATGTCAATGGTGGACACAATGTTGATGATGATTTTCCTCCAAATGAGGATTTTCAAGGTACCGACGACGACGATGGAAAATTTTCTCCAAGTGAGAATCTTAATGGAATTGACAATCTTATGGGTGATGATGATTTTCCTTCAAGTAAATATTTTTATGGAAGATCCAATGACATTGGTGAGGATGGTAATCATTTTTCTAGTGATTTTGATATTCCTCTCATGAACGAGATTATCAATGAAGATGATTGTAACACCCTGTTTCCCCCAGTTTGTAACTTAATCATAAAATATAATTACCATGCTAAGGCATGTGGACAATGTAAATGTATTATTGTTTGGGTTGCCAATAACTGACTGTGGGGGTGAAGCCTTGAAATTATTGGCCATGATATCACTAGAGGAAGAATGTGAAAACTATACGAGAGGGTTCATTATATCAAATAAGCCCAAATTTCCCTCGATGAGGATGAAAAACCTCCTTCGGATCCCAAGGAGAGAAATCAATTAATGAAGAAAGGACTAGTGGTTGAATTATCAACTACCCTCATGAATGGGAGCATGGTCTAGCTGCAGAATGTCAGCCCGAAGTACCATAGAGACCTACAGACTCGAGATTCCTTCTGACAGAAGGAACGTGATGGGTCGGGAACCTTCCAAAAGGAAGGAAGGTAAGATAGATACACAGGGACAACCAGAGAGGATAGATGAGACGGGTGCACAAGCTCGTAAGGGAGATGCCCAGATCTCTCTAGCGAATAAGAAATAGAAGGCCGCGAGCTTGGTGCTAAGTGAGCATCTGATAAACCTCGCCGAGGCCATAATAGAGAGAAATATCTGAATGTTGTAGAGAACAGAACCCTAGCAAAAGCTGAACATAGAAAGAACCCTTGAGAACTGCAAGAGTTTCCAGGTGATATCATGGCTTGGCACACGGGTGGCCAGAATGCTAAGAATGAATGCCTCTAAGCCTATGGTAGGGTGGAAGGACGAGCACCCATAGTCAGTTAGTTGGCTACCACCTATAATAGATAAGTATTCACATATCTTGTGTATTTAAGTGGTACTGTGAATTAAAGTTGGATATCCTATGAATGTTGTAGGGATGGATATATTTGCTTAATGATTATACTGTATCCCCTTTATTCCTACTTGATTGTGTAATCAGGCAAGTAGGAAATTATATGAATTGGATGTGTTTTTATACACATCAATGCTTGCGTTCCGTGGTGGCTTAAGCCAGAGCCACGAACTATGAGTTCGTCGACCTTAGGTACAATTTCATGTACGGATGTCGACCCTCCTAATCGTACTGAGTCCCTTGGAGGATGAAGTTGTTAAGCTCAGGAGGGGTAGTGCAGGTATGCACAAGCTATCTGCGAGGCAAGAAGAGACCGAGAAACACTTAAGTTCTAGGCTTGATGAAGGAGTGCAAGAATAGTGCAGAAGACCCTTCTAAGTGTTAATCCCAGGAGAAAGAGTGCAACGCTCTTAAATACTTCATAACTGACGAAGCTTAGGAAGAACAATTCAAGTATCGAAAGGGAATATCCTTTTATTTAGAAGATGAACGGATGAGATCCGTTCGGGAGGACCTAGGGTCTGTCGCGACCGTTAGATTTTTGAAGAAGGGGCACAGACGTTAACGCCTCAACTCCTTCAGTCTTCGCAAGATCGCACATCGGGTGATTCGCACGCTAGCGCGACTAATCTCCCAAAACCCGAAGTTGCGACGTGATCTGGACTGTAGATCTAAGGATCTATCAGGACCCTTCTTGACCATTGATTTGACATGGGTGAATATCGGGAAATCGGGAATAGGGAGACAGAGGTAAGCCAATCTCCAAAGTCGCAAAACACGAAATCAAGATTTGCGAGAGAGGAGATCTAGACCGTTGAATCTAGGAGGGTACGTGTCAGCAGGGCAAAAGATCTAGAGGAAGGTGGAGGTTGAAGTGTTGAGACACCCAAAGCCCGAAGAGTCAAAGAGCCATGAGTCATTGATCTATGAGGAGATACTTGTCAACAGATCTCAAACTCTGGGGAAAATCTCAAGTGGGTTTTTAGTTTGAGAACCGAGATCGTCGAAGCGCAAAGACCCGAAGTCCCAAAGAAATATTTGGACAGTGAGATATAAGGGAGACATGGCGCAAATTCGTGAACACCAGGTATAGTCCCGAAGTGATTTGTAGCCATCAGATTTAAGAGGAGAGTGGCGTAGATCCATACACTCTAGGTAAAGTCCCGAAGTAATCCTCGATCGTTAGATTTGGGGGAGACATGCGTCAGTGGATCTTAGACTCTGGGTAAAAGACATTGGGAAAAAGAGGTTTGAGAGTTGAGATCTTAGAAGTCTGGAGACTTGGAGGGAATCTCGACCACCGATCGAGAAGAGGGCCATTGGACCGCTGATCTGGGTTGAAAGGTCAACCACTAAGAATGAAGGCAGGACCATTGATTGAGTAGGACAAGTGCCCATAG
The DNA here is from genome assembly GCA_009831015.1 of Picea engelmannii. Classification (NCBI taxonomy): domain Eukaryota; kingdom Viridiplantae; phylum Streptophyta; class Pinopsida; order Pinales; family Pinaceae; genus Picea; species Picea engelmannii. The sequence goes on from ML801758.1 coordinate 287,588, forward strand.
ATAATCAATTCTGGAGGATTGAAGTACGGAAGGAGGTTGGGTTTAAGTATAGAATGATAACATCAAGGTCTCAGAGAATTGTTTGGCTTCAGAATCGGAGATCCTTGACCAGGAGGTCGGACTGGTTCCCTGACCTTCCAAATTAGGAACTATGAATGGAGATTATGTCCTTTAAGAAAAGCGAAATTTTTTATTCCCCGTCGTGGGTGTGTTACAAATTGGTATCAGAGCATGGTTACAACACTTGGCCTGGTTAAGATCATGCGAGAGTCACATAAATAGGTACTGCTATCTGCATTTACTCCTTGAGGCAAAAGGACTGCAGATTGAACCTATGATTTTGGGAATTCTTGTTGAATTTTAGCAGAAGAATTTATTTAACCCTTGTCATGTGATAACTACTCTGACCTGAGTAGGGATATGCTAATTAAAATTGATAATAAGACTTGAATGTGGATAGCTGAAGGTGGAAGGGTTCTTTCAAGGGTAGCTGAAGCCCGAAAGGTGGATCACCTGACGTCCATGACACTGCCTCTAAGCATGGGCAATTGGAACCTCATGCACTGATGATGGATGATTATATAATGGTTAATACCTTTGTGGGCTTAAAGGAATCTGATAGAATCAGGTAGGATCCTTGGCAGTATAATTATTTATTTATATTAAACTTAGAGTATATAACTCCTCATGACCAGAGGAAAGGTGAGATGAGTAAAGTCCTATAGAAGTCAAGGCAAGAAAGTTTTCTTTCCAGCTGCTATAGTATAAAAGGGAGAGTGACCTTGGTTGGTCATTGCTATAAAGAGAAGGCAACACCAGTATGAGTTATAATTGTGAAATTAGTCATGTAAGCGACTGTAATATCTAACTAAAAGAACAGTAATGATAAAACTAAGCTAGTATGATGAATACTTAGTTGTGTGTGTATGCTTGAGTGCATGGATCTAATGCATTGAGAAGCTTCTTGATATGAAGCCTGGTATTAATACCGGTTAGATACAAATGATATCAAATGTGCGAGTGATGCACATGTATGATGTAAGAGTATAAGTATACTAAAGGCCCAATATGGTTGCCCCGATGAGTGAAATGTGATGCAAGCTTAGCACTTGCCAAGATTGAATGAATAGTAGTAGAATACCATGGTTGCATGGTTGACTTCATTTTGAAGAGTCATGAAAGTTCTGTTTTGAATGATAGCTTAAGGGAAATGTGCTCCATCTCCCCAGGAAAACCCAGTACAAATAGATAAGAGAGTAAATGAGCAAGGATTCTCTGTTGTCATAATAAGAGGCAAATGATTATGCATTTGAGGATTGCATGAGGATGATTGTAAATAATCATGAGTTGACTGATTTTAAAGTAGAGATGTATGTAGAATATGAATTATACCTATGGAAGCTACACACAGGCTGATGATTATGAATATGGTTAAGTACATCATGGAAGTAAGTTAACAAGCCAGAATATGTATGGATAGATAATTTGGGTACCTGACCAACACACACGTTTATGTTTCTTAAGGAATATTTGGTAAACAACTAAAGTTAACTCAAGACAAAGTCCATCACAGGTAGTGGTGGATGTGCAATAAAGAAGTTGCATGTGGTGGGAGTTCCCTGTGAAGAAACTATGTAAGGACTCTATCAAAAGAACATAGTCACAATCCTAATAATTGTTGAAGGTTGGGCAATGGGCTGCAAAGCCTGTATATATATATATATATATATATATATATATATATATATATATATAAGAATCCTGGATTACATTTTTGAAAGCATCATGTAATGAATACGAGACTAATGAATGGATACAGGAGTATATTTGATTGAATAGGCTTGGTTAAATCCATGTTAAGAAAAGGCAATGAAGCCTTTAGAGATAACTCAGCTGGGCTGAAAAGTCTTAGGAAGTGTAGAAAGAATTGGAAGAAGGGGAGACTCCCTAACTCCCTTCTTGCTATGTGTTATGTTTCTTTTGGAATGAGAAAGCCGATTTACTAATGAAAGTAAATGTTTTGACATAATAAGTGATGATGATTGTATTACTGCAGAAACAATTGAGAACTGTTTCTATTGCATTCATGGAGACCCTTGAAGATAATGTGATGAAATGCATAAAGATATACTAGGACATTTTGAATATGTTTTATGGATTTGAATATTATGATACATGCATCTTATTTGATGTTACAACTAATGTAATTGTGATTATAACGATGTATGTTGTGTATAGAAAGGAATTGGAACCGTCGAGGAAGATAATTGCTAATGATGGACAACCAAAAGTAGAGGATGACCATGGGAAGGTTGCGGTCGAAATATTGTTGACAGGACTGTAAGAATCCCCCTAAAAGCACTGTTGATGAGGTAAAAATCAGAAAGAGGGTGCTAGCAGCCAATAACAGGTATGAAAAGATTGGGTAAGAATCCTTTCTGAAATATTTTATTGTCTAATGTTATGCACGAAATTTTGAAAGGGCAGTTGTATGCCATGGATACCCAAGTAAAGTATGATTCGGGAAGGAGAACCCGAATGATGGAGGTGTGAACCTCTGGTAGTGAAGACTGATTGTACAATGCAGGAGCGTCTGAACCAAATAATCTATGTTGACTCCAAAAAAAAAAAAAAGAAGGGGTAAAAAACCTTTACTAAGAAATCGTAGAAATCCCTTCGATCAACTATAGATCGAGATTGTGAAGATCACGAAAGAAAACCCTAATCGAATCAGGTTAATCGAGAACCTAAAAGAGGAGCTGAACGACGAGCCATTCATCGTAAGGAAACCAATCTCAGTCGTTAGATCGATTTCAAGATCCATTCAAGAGGAGCCGAAATATTTCAAGTAGTTAGATCTCAGAGAAGTAGCGCACTGGTTAATCATGAGGAATTATCAGAATTTCACAAAACTAGAAGATTTGGAAGAAGCAGAGTGAAATTCGCAAAACCCTGAAATGAAAAATCCTGAAATCATCGGGACCGTCCCTTGGAAGGGGTCACGTGGCAAGAGATCAACATTTCGCTGACTCGCAGAGTGGAAAGGTCAAAGGGCGGAGTTGTGAGAATTCACGAAACGTGAAATTGTGACTTGATCATAACTGTTGGCTGGAGAGCTAGTGTGGACTGTTGATCCGATCCAAATATTTCACAATTTTGGGTATCGAAGGATTGGGAGAAGGGAAGTGAATTGCATCGGGAATTCCCGATACGCGAAATCCCGACACACTCGAAAGGATTGGCCCCAAGTCATAGTGAAAGGTCATATAGATGAAGGACAAGGGAGGAGCTAGCATGTGCTAGGCCCTTGTCGGAATTTCAGAACTCGGGAGTTCGAAGGATGAAGAGTCGGTTGACTCATATAGCCGATACATGAAATCATGACGTGCCTTTTCGGATAGGCGTGTGGTCACAAGGCATGGTCACATGGAGGAGACTTGCGCTTAGCGCTTGTTCACACGGGCATAATTTTTTTTTTTTTATAAAAAAAGACCCGTGGACTGTTTCTTAGAGGTTCCAGCAGGGAAGTGAAGACTGTTTCAATTTAGTCTTGAGAAGATACTAGACCGTGAGGTCGCGCAACCTTGGAGAGAAGGGGGGTCTGCACCAGAATGAAAATGAATAAGCCATGTGGTGAAGAGATTGGTTAAATTCCAACACACCATGGTTGAGAACCTGTCATAATGTGTGACAAACTTGAAATCAATGCAAGGGTGCATTGGGTATGAATGTGGCCGTGAATAATGGCACATTTGTTAAATCCTTTGAAATGTTGAATTACGTTTTGAAAGGTGTGGTATGTTGAAATGAGGCATAGGCAAGGAATGTGATTATCTTTTATGTTTATATAGATGTGATGAACTATTAGTATGCATGGTTTTGAATATAGATGTATATATACATGGATGTATGAAAGATTAATAGTTTGTTTGGCTGTGAAAAGAATGAATTGCAGGGAGAAAAGGGGTCTTGGATATGGCAGTATTGTAAGCCCATAATGAAGAACGATTGCCTACTGAGCCAAACTGCAAGGAATGGTATTTCCTTTTTTGAGAAAGTGAAATTGATTGTTAGTATGCACAACTCTGAAATTGTTTGTGACAACGTTATAAAGGTGTAATAAAATATATGTGCATGGGAAACTAACAATTTGTTTGGCTGATTGAAGTTGAAAGTGCAGGAAGCAAAGGGGTCTTGGATATGGCAGCGTTGTAAGCCCATAAGGAAGACCAATTACCTGTTGAGCCAAATTGCTATGGGAAGGAAAGTCCCATAATTATGAATCGGGTTCCTGTACGAAACAAATATGAAAACAAAAGGTGGAATTTGGAAATTTGTGGGTGACAGATTTACAAGAAAATTTTGAATTTAATTTTTTTTGATGATGTTTCATGAAATTCTGTATGCCTGTGATACGGGTAAGAAGAAAATATTTGTCCAGAAAGGACAGATGATGAACAATGGCTACTACTCAGACATGAGAACCCCGTGATAAGCCATGATCGCCTGAAATATATTGTGTTGAGGTAACACAAGCTGGAGGGACGCCTTGACAGAGCAAGTCTGAGGGACGCCTTGACTGTAAGACTCGATAGAGTCTCTGGAATTATTTCTGTGCGAGAAAACCTTGGCAGGGTAAGATGGATCACCTGAGGGACTGCATAGCAGTGAAGGGGATGCTTGATCCTGGGCCTGGAGGGTGAGTGACCGCAAGGAAGATGAAACCTTGATATTTATTGTAAACTATTGATTGGGATCATGCACCCAAGGGGCATGTCAAGGAAAAACAATGATTCTAGATAACAAAATAACCATGTGGATACAAATCCACAAACCACGCAGATAATTATTGACCTAAGATTATGAAAATTTTCCTAGAAATTTTTATGCAATGTTTTCGCATAAGACTATGATTAACGTGCTTGATTGTCCAAGAATTACTGAAAGCAGGTAACAAAGATTAAGGGTCTGAAAAAGGACTTGACCGAGAGAGAAAGATCAAGATTTTTGAAACAACTGAATGAGAAAGGCATGACAGGTGTTTTTTTTGAGAAAGAACACAGAGGATGGTGTTCCTTTAAGGGGGAGGGAATTGTAACACCCCATTTCCCCCAATTTCTAACTTAATCTTAAAATAGAATTACCATGCTAAGGCATGTGGACAATGTAAATGTATTATTGTTTGGGTTTCCAATAACTAACTATGGGGGTGAAGCCTTGAAAGTACTTTCCATGATATCACTAGAGGAAGAATGTGAAAACTATACGAGAGGGTTCATTATATCAAATAACCCCAAATTTTCCTTGATGAGGATGAAAAACCTCCTTTGGATCCCAAGGAGAGAAATCAGTTAATGAAGAAAGGACCAGTGGTTGAATTATATACTACCCCCATGAATGGGAGCATGGTCTAGCTATAGAATGTTAGTCTGAAGTACCATAGAGACCTGTAGACCCGAGCTTCCTTCTGACAGAAGGAACGTGATGGGTTGGGAACCTTCCAAAAATAAGGAAGGTAAGATAGATACACACGGACAACCAGAGAGGATAGATGAGACGGGCATGCAAGCTCGTAAGGGAGTTGCGTAGAGCTCTCCAGTGAATAAGAAATAGAAGGCCGCGAGCTTGGTGCTGAGTGAGAATTTGATAAACCTCGCCGAGGCCATAACATAGAGAAATATCTGAATGTTGTAAAGAACAGAACCCGAGCAGAAGCTGAATAGAGAAAGAACCCTTGAGAACTGCGAGAGTTCCCTGGTGATATCATGGCTTGGCACAGAGGTGGCCAGAGTGCTAAGAATGAATGCTTTTTAGCCTATGGTAGGGTGGAAGGACGAACACCCATAGTCAGTTAGTTGGCTACCACCTGTAGTAGACAAGTATTAGCATATCTTGTGTATTTAAGTGGTACTGTGCATTAAAGTTGGATATCCTATGAATGTTGCAGGGATGTATATATTCGCTTAATGATTATATTGTATCCCCTTTATTCCTGCTTGATTATGTAATTAGGAAAGTAGGAAATTGTATGAATTGGATGTGTTTTTATACTCATTAATGCTTGCATTCCATGGTGGCTTAAGCCAGAGCCACAAACTATGAGTTTGTCGACCTTAGGTATAGTTTCATGTACGAATGTCGACCCTCCTAATCGCATTGAGTCCCTTGGAGGACAGAGTTGGTTAAGCTCAGGAGGGGTAGTGCATGTATGCATAGGCTCTTTGCAAGGCAAGTAGAGAGCGAGAAACACTTAAGTTCTAGACTTGATGAATGAGCGGAAGAATAGTGCAGAAGACCCTTCTAAGTGTTAAGCCCAGGAGAAAGAGTGCAATGCTCTTAAATCCTTCATAACTAACGAAGCTCAGGAAGAAAAGTTCAAGTATCGAAAGGGAATATCCTTTCGTTTAGAAGATGAACAAATGAGATCCGTTTGGGAGGACCCAGGGTCTGTTGCGACCGTTAGATTTGAAGAAGGGGTGCATGCGTCAATGCCTCGACTCCTTCAGTCTTCGTAAGATCACACATCAGGTGATTCTCACGTTGGTGCGACTAAAACTCCCGAAACCCGAAGTTGCGACATGATTTGGACCGTAGATCTAAGGATCTATCAAGACCCTTCTTGACTGTTGATTTGATGCGGGTGAATATCAGGAAATCGAGAATCAGGGAGACAAAGGTAAGCCAACCTCTAAAGTTGCGAAACGTGAAATCTCGATTCGTGAGAGAGGAGATTTGGACTGTTGAATCCAGGAGGGTACGTGTCAGTAGGTTGGAATATCTAGAGGAAGGTAGAGGTTGAAGTGTTGAGACACCCGAAGCCCGAAGAGCCGAAGATCCGTGAGTCGTTGATTTGTGAGGAGATACTCTTGAATAGATCTTGAACTCCGGGGAAAAGCTGAAGTGGGTTTTCAGTTTGAGAATTGAGACTGCCGAAGCGCGAAGACCCGAAGAAATATTTGGATAGTGAGATCTAAGGGAGACGTGGTGCAAATCCATGAACTCCGGGTAAAGTCCCGAAGTGATTTGTAGCTGCCGGATCTAAGAGGAGCGTGGCGTAGATCCATACACTCCGGGTAAAGTCCCAAAGTAATCCTCGATCATTATATTTGGGGGAGACACGTGTGAGTGGATCTTAGACTCTGGGTAAAATCCATTGGGAAAAAGAGGTTTGAGAGTTGAGATCTCAGAAGTTTGGAGACCCAGAGGGAATATCGATTGCCGATCGAGAAGAGGTCTTTTGGACCGCTGATCTGGGTTGAAAGGTCAACCACCTGGAATCAAGGCAGGACCATTGATTGAGGAGGACAGGTGCCCGTAGATCGTCAACTCCAGAGGATTGATGTATGAAAGGAAGCTGGGTTTAAGTATAGAACGAGAAGATCAAGGTCTCAGAGAATTGTTTGGCTTCATAATCGGATATCCTTGACCAGGAGGTGGGCCATCGACAAACACTACATTGTCATGGATGCGTGATTTCTTTTCCAAATGTGGAGAGTGTATGCCAGATAGAGACACAATACATATTCTAGATAATTTCTCAAGGAGGAAAATCTACAACTTGTACAAAGGATACGTTGAATGTGTTGAAGGAAATGGCAATTTTATTACATATGCATATTTTACAAGAATATGGAAGAAGCAATTCAACAATGTCTATATTCCTAAGAAGTCAAGGATGGGTATTTGCAGTATATGTGCTACTCTTAAATCGAGAAGAGATAAATCTGAAGGGGTAGAATGAGGTATGTATTTACTATTTTTTTTTTATTTTTAAATTATATAGTTATCAACTATGAAAACATATGATCAATATTTTCATTTTATGTCATGTACAGATTCCATAGTCAAAGCACTTCAAGAAAATCATAATCAACAATCAAGTTAAAGGAAAAAGTTGTTCAAACATCAGACGAAGTGTTATGATGCTCCAAACAAATATTTAGGTATGATAATTGATGGCATGGACCAAAAGAAAACAATTCTACGACATTTTTTCTGTACACCCAAAAATTTATAGGAAGATAATTTCATTCAGTTTCACTTGGTTGGTTGTATGGTTTTCAATGGAAAAATGTGTCCAAGGGTTTAATTCACAGCTCCGAATATTCATAATGATGCAAATATGATCATCACCATAATTCATCATGTGCTCACTCACTGGTCTGGAAAACTTCCTCAAGTTCTCTATCTACAGTTGGACAACACTAGTCATGAAAATACAAATCAAATTGTGTTTGGATATCTAAGCATGCTTGTTGAAATGAGAATCTTTCAAAAGGTGAAAGTTGGTTTCCTTATTGTTGGACACACTCATGATCATATTGATCAAATGTTCAATCATTTTTCAGTAAGATTGAAGAGGAAAAATGTTGGAAGCCTACCATCATTGATTGGATGTATTAAGAAAGCATACATTCCAGAGCCCATTTTTCATATATTAGAAGAAACTGTTGACATGCGAAGATTTATTTAGGGATCACATCATGAATAAAAATGTATTGAGTAGTTTAATGACATTAGCTTCCAACATCAATTTTGTTTCAAAAAAGTTGATGGGAAAACACTTATATGGGGAAAGCAGTATTCAACTACTACAGAATGGGGGCCTTCATTAGGTTTAGCATTTTTGAAGGTCATTCCAGATTGTCCAATATTTGCATCAAAGTTATTATTTTTACAATCAGTTCAATAGTAGAATTTGACAAATAAATGACTACGTGACTAAATCTTTTAGTCACGATAAATTCTACCATTTTTTTGCAACACAGTTACAAATGACTAAATGGATGACTAATTTGATTGTTGAGAAAAAAGCACATCTAAATAATCAGTCACACAAATGAAACGACTAAATAAATGACTAATTTGATTGTCGGGTAAACACAACTAAATAAATATTAGTCACACAATATAATTTGCAAACTTTATATACATTATAGCTATGTGGATGATTTAAAATATATTAATAAATGGTTATGAAAAATATATCATATTTAGTAATATTATAATATTATATAATATTATAATATTGTTTTTATAATAATTCCTTGCTATCATTTCACGACATACTTTCACGACATATGACAAATGTATTTAGACTACTCTTTGAAGTTGTGGGAGAATAGGGTTATAATGATCACATTCATAATTTGACGAGGGCGCAGAAGGTGGGAGAATATGGTGCTCTTCATAATTTGACAAGGGTGTAGAGAAGGTGGGAGAATACAACACACTTTAGGTAATTATACATCTAGTCCATGGATGCCGAGGGAGTGGGTGTAGTGGTAAATATTCGACGGGGCAGAGGGAGGTGTTTTTGGGTTTTAGGTAATTATACAGCTAGTCCATGGGTGTAGAGGGAGTGGGTGCAGTGGTAAAAATTCAACGAGGTAGAGGAATGTATATTTGGGGTTTTCGACCTGACCAATATTGCGCGGAGGGAGTGGGTGCAGTGTTAAATATTCGACGTGGCAGAGGGAGGTGTATTTAGGGTTTCTGTCCTGACCAATATTGGATCCCGTGAGCAGTATTGGAGCCAGTGAGGTTTGAATTGGAGCCAACGTTGACCAGAGGAGATAGGTTTTAGTTAATTGGACCATTGGAGCTTGGAGCCGACCAAAGGAGAGGGGTTTTAGTTAATTCAAGCATTGGAGGTTTTATAGGTATATAAGCAACTGCCATGGTAGATAAAAATGTTGTGGAGAGGACGTGGAGACTTCTAAAAAGGCAAAGTAAGAATTCAAATTTGTAGGTGCCATATGCATCGAAGTCACAGGTAAATAGATTCATGTTTGCAAACCCTAGATGTCTATTTGTATTTTCTATTTTTGTATTGGGATCTATTCCTTTCTAGATATTTACATTTGCATACCCTATATATTTATGTGGATGGCGAATTTGGTTTGACATATCCGGTGTTACTATATCTTCCACTTATGTCAATTGAAAACTACCATCACTCTGCACCTCGTTAGAAATTGACCAGCTTGTTTTCGTGGGGTGGGTGATTCAATGCTTGTGAGGGTAAGTCCGATGATTTTGATTTCCAGTTCTTAGGTGAGGTGAGGTGTTGTTTTGTGAGAGGTGAGGGGATAAAGGCTAAAGGCGAATGGCTTAAGTTGAAAGTATAAAGGTGAAATGATTATGTTGAAAGGTGAATGTAAGGCTTCTGGTTAATGGTGAAAGGCTCTCTCAACCCTCTACCATAATGTCTCTATCCCCTCCCTGAAGACTAGCTCTGGCTAATATATTGACTAATTCAACTCCTCAAACTCCTAATAAATCATGGGTTGGCTGAGGACTAATCCTACAACTCCTTCAACTTCTATTCCAACTCCTAATCTCTCGGTTGACTATGCCACTAAACATTTCCTATATAGATTTCCTATGCTACTAAACCAACATTTCCAAATACATGGAAGTCATAATTAACTTTCTATGACTCAAGGTCAGGAAATAAATCAAGGTACAATGTATAAATTTTTTTAGAGTTTGGGTAATAAAAAATTTCCTTAGAATTTGAATCAATTTCTTTCTTAGGTATTGTAATATATGATAATACATCCAATAAACATACTCTTATTATTACATAAATCCAAACTCTAAGTGTCCATGAAAACTAGTGGTACATTCTCAGTTATTGCACAAGATGATTGATCAAGAGCCATATGCTTAGTTTGTTCAAAATATTTGTCAAAAGAAAGGGTCTATTGTTTTCAATCACCGAGCCATTATTTAAATATTCTATAGATGAGAGTTTCATTTTGCTAGTAGGTGAATATTTTTCCTCTAACTAATCTTCCTCTTGTTTCTCTTCAATTATAATCGGTAAGTCAACAGAGACCTCACGTAGAACAAGGTTCATGCTTTTAGTAGAAAAGTTTTATACATCATACACATGAAATACTGGTGGAGGAATGTCATCAAGGATTTGAATAGCTCCTTCTAGAACATCATCCTCTCCTTGATCCAATCATGGTTTTGAGAAACAAAAAACAAACATATGTTGCTCTATAATTTCTTTAGTGAAATCTATAGTTTATTGTGTATTTGGAATTTGATAAATTTATGAATTAAGTTCCTTCATAGGCTCATCTTGTAGATCATCACCCTTTGAACCATCTCTTTTACCAGACGATTCTTTTGGTGGTAGATTATTCAGATTATTTAAATCTTGTTCAACATTCATTAATAGATCTTCTTCTTCAAAAGGAGATATGGAAAGGAGATATGAATACCACTCAATGAATTATTCCTTTGATGGTTTGTGGAAAACTCTTCGCTGGTAAGAATGCAATTGTACAAAATATAGCCCTGTAATCCAATCACAACACTCTAGATGAATCCAAAGCTAGTTGTATGAAAACATTTATTGTCAATATGAATTGCATAGAATACATTTTCCATATAGATATATGAAGTGTGAGGTTTCTTTAAATACCTTGGATACAACATCACCAAATAATCGGAAGTCTGTAGAAGTTGTGGTAACAGTGGTAGATGTAGAGAAAAAATTGCTTGAATTTATGAGAGAGGGTGCACTACTTGATAATCCAAAGGTTGATGCACCCTTAAAGATTGAAGCGAAAGATTCCAATCCATATGTAGACACAGATGTAGCTGCAGCTACAATAGTACCGCTAAAAGATGATTCTGGCTTGCTTTCAAATTTGAAGTCAAGATTTGGCTTGGTAGTGTCCACATCTGTAGATCCACTTGTAGAAAAAGAGAAGACATGTCCTTTCTTGGGACTTGATGAACCAAATTTGTAAGTTGGAGTAATATTACCTATTGTAGGCTGAGTGATACCTTTATATGAAGGATATGGCATGACTGTGGGAGTTGGTGGTGTTTCTGTGAAACTAGTATTAGATGGAGTAACTGGAAAAGTAAACCTTGAACTATTATTTGTAGATGACTTGATAGAAACAAAAGTTGTAGAAGTGTCTGCATTTGCTTCAACTCTTCTTCTCAATACAATATATGTGATTTGTTTATCTCCATCCAACATTATACTATTAGCACCATTTCCATCAAAAGTAGAAGGGGGCAACTTTTCAACATTTCTGCTTGCATGGCCCTCGTCATCGGACTCCTCAAGAGCACTCATTCAAAAGCCTTTACTCTTCTCTGGAAGAGTAGAAGAACCATATAAAATCAATGATTTTGCATGGTTATTCTAAAATCATTGAAAAACTCTATTAAAACAAATATCACTGGGGATGAAGTCGTTCAGATGCACCCTGCTCAACAATAACAAAACACAAATCTCTTCAACTTAGAAATAACCCAAATGATTTCCACCACCCAATTAAAAGATAAAGCATCACTCACTTCCTTGCTATGTAATTAGATATGGATTGTGATGGGTAAGCCTGTAATTGGTGTTATACCGACTCACAAATATCTTGCTTCATCAATCTTATTGGCATTCTTGAAATGGTTGAGGTTTTGGGTTCTAGTTATGTGAAACACCAACTGAAATAATATCCCTTGCCACATTTTGGTTTATACATTTAATAAGGAAACCGTTTCCATAATCAAGGGTTCTAGTTATGCTCCTACTTTACCTAACATTTCAAGCAATGTATTTGGTGTAAATTCCAAAAGAATTAAGAGCATTGTGCAATCTGGTCAAGAGAACCATAACAGGTTCCAGAGTAATGCATTGCCAATTGATTGTGTACATTCAAAGCATATTCTTATTCTATTGGCATTATTGCTTACTACTTCGATGAACACTGGCAATAGATAATGCCTTTAGGAAATGATGTTGCAATCCTATAAGCACACGAATGAGCAATCTAAGAAATGCTAGAAGATTTGATGGAGCACTCAGCTAGATTAAAGGTTACAAACATATTTTCCAGTCCAAGATATATCCTCCCATGTATTTCTACTTCTGCATGATCATTATTACTTGTAGAAACAAGGAAATCTCCAGCTAGCTATGCCCATACTCATGAAGGGGTTTGTGGTTACACATAGGGTCCTCTTGGTCATGGATACACTAGGAGGAATACTAAATAGAGGCACCATAGTCTTTGTCTGTGTTGGTTGGAAGATACTGCTTGTGTTGGTTGGAAAACCCCGGTGATCAATATATCTGATGCCTTTGTTGTTGTGTTGAATCTAGTAGATCTAAAATAGAATCACAAGTTGTAACACACCCGACCCCGAAATACTCCTTTAAGGGATGGGGCATAATTTTTTTTTTCCCTAAACCATGTCACATCCTCTTTCTGAGATCTCCATCACGTTCTGCTCGTTAAGAGATTTCCAACCCCTGTCGCCATGCTCGAATTTGAGCTCAGGATCGAGAGATAGGCCCTTTCAAATTTCTTTGGGCGTTAATAGTCAAGGGCCACATGGCATCCACGTGGGTCCATCTCATACATATTATCTAGAATTCCCCGAAGTCTCAGAGCTCCCAATGCTCATGTATCTATGGTGGAGATCCATCCACCATTAATTCTGACATTGGATCTTCCTCCTCGTTAAGGAACATGCCTAAGGGTAGTTTGGAGTTCGATGCTTTGGCACTGATCACCCCTTTTTTTTCTATGCATGAAACCTCTCGGAGTCTTGAACTCCCAAAGTCCCGTAAGCTTGCCACGTGGCTCTGGCCTTCGGGCCCTTTGGTCTCTCTACAACACTACACCCCAAATCCTCCAGAGTCCCCAAGTCTCGGAATCCTGGAGTCCCAATCACTTCACAAACCACTTTGGCCAAGTGGGCATGTACTAGGGGCTGGAACACAACAAGGGTTAGGGGTGACACGTGCCCTCATCAGGGGGTGACATGTGTCACGTGTTAATGGGCCTATAGGGTCTGCAAAACACATGAATCCAAATGACACGTGGAACGTTAATCATGGGTCCACGTCACCCTGGATGATGTCACTGTGCTACATCACTTTAGATTGATAGCCTTCCAAACCCTTCGATCTTAGGGTTAAGATGCATCCACGTAGACCCTAGAGTCTACGGCCTCCGTCGCTTTGCAACTTCATCATTCAGGGTTTCATGGTGTAATCCTCTCCTTAATCCCGAAGTAGGTCAAAGCTGAATTGACCATGGAGTAGATCCAACTATCAGAGAGGGACCCAATGTGTCCACAAATCAACGGTCCCCATCACTTCGTCACTTCAGCCTTCGGGGGTTTGGCCCTCTTTAGCCAGACCCTCCATGCTTCCATTCATTGGGGTGGTTGATGGTTTAGCCACCCGTCCTTTTTGTATTAACTGATTTCTCCTTGGGATTAGGATGAGGCTTATTATTTCAACAAGGAGAAATTTGGGTCATTCGATATAATGAACCCTTTCTATAGTTTTCCTTTTTCTTTCCTCTAGTGATATCATGGCCAATACTTCAAGGCTTCAGCCCCGCAGTCAGTCATTGGAAATCTAAATAAAATATATTTACATCATTAACATGCCATAACATGGTAATCCTAATTAATGATTAATTACAAGCTGGGGGAAATAGGGGTATTACAATCCCCTCCCCCTTAAAAGGAACACCGTCCTCGGTGTTCTTTCTCAGTAACATCTGTCATGCCTTTCTCATTCAACTACTTTATAAATATTGATCCTCTTTCTTGGTCAGGTCCATTCCAGACTCTTGGCCTTTGTCACCTGTCTTCAAAATTCTTGGACAACAAGCACATTAATCACAATTTTATATGAAAATGATTGCTATTGTGCAAAGTTCAAGAGGATTTTTTTCATAATATAGCACAATACTTATCTACACAGTTTGTGTATTCGCTTCCACATGGTTGTCTTGTTCTCTTAGCATTACTGTTCTTTCTGGGCATACCCATTGTGTGCATGATCCCAATCAATATTTTACGAGGATGATCAAAGTCTCCTCTTCCTTGTAGTCACTCACCCTCCAGGCCCAAACTCAGGCATCCCATTCTATGCTATACAGTCCCTCGAGCGATCCATATTGCCTTGCCAAGGTTTTCTCGCACAGGAAGAGTACTAAATACTTCGTTGATCCTTAAGTCGATGCATCCCTCATACTTTCTCTGCTAAGGCATCCCTCCGGCTTGTGTTACCACAACACAACATGTTCTAGGTGATCATGGCTTACCACAGGGTTCTCATGTCCCAATCAATAGCCTTTTTCGTGCTTTCCATCTTGATAGTTTTCACCTGTCCTCCCGAGACGAATATTTTTCATCTCACCTGTATCACATGTATACAAAAATTATGAGATATTATCATCAATTTCAAATTCAGAATTTTCTTGCAAATCTGTCACCCACAGATTTCCAAATTCCACATTTTGTTTTTCAGAGATGTTCCACACAGGAACCAGATTCACACGTATGGGATTTCTCTTCCATAGCAGTATGGCTCAACATGAAATTGGTCCTCCTTATGGCGTACGACACTGCCATATCCAAGACCCTTTTCCTCCTGCAACTTCAACATTCCTTAGCCAAACAAATTGTTAGTTTTCATGCACACTATATTTTCAAAACTATGCATACTAACAGTCCAAGTTATTTTCATCTATTCAAGGATACAAAGCAAAAGGAAATATCATTATTGTTTACGTATGCATCCTTTCAACATACTAAATTTTTCCAATTGCAATTTAGATATCAAATGTTTTTAATCAATGTGCCAATATTCATGGCCACATCCATACCCAATGTACCCTTACATTGGTTTTAAATTATTATATTTCATGTTAGGCACTCTTTCCAAGGGGTGTTGGAACTCAACCCACTTATTACCATATGGATTCTCTATCCATATTTATTATTATAGCATAACCATATTTTCTACTCTGAATCAATCACAACCTCAAATCATCACTCATGAAACTCAAAGTTTCGCATGGATTCCTTTAAGCATTTCTTTCCTTACCAATAATTAGGGTACCAACATTTAGGGTCACCTAATTTCTCTCTTTACCAATCGTACAACTCTGTAGAGTACTGGAAGATACTTCTTCCATAATGGGAAGCCCTATATATTCCCCATTCTTTTACCACATGCATATTCTTAATGCATTAAATCAATGTTTTGTCTATGAGCACTTTTGTTTCCAATCATTCCTTGATCGGTCAATGCAAACATATCAATTCATAAATTCTTTCAGGGGTTACAATGATTCAAGGCCGAAGTTAAACCCTGCAATATCCTTCTTAAATGCCGACATAATTCAAAATTAGACTCGCAAATCACTCACAGAACCTAATCACAGTACCAGTTTACGTAGCGTTAATGCGTGGGTTCCTTGCAGGTTCACCACCGATCGTTCACAGATCGACAGTTCCCAATTATTGCGGAACCCCAATGTGCTCAATATTTATCGGAGATTTCAATCTCCACAATCTGAAAATTGCTCGCCCAACTCTTTTAATCGTGGTCGTTGATTATCCACCCCGACGAGATCAATGGTGTTGGTTGATTGCGGACCATGAACTAGCATGTCTGTTAATTTCGCCTTCGCACTGCATAATTATTCTCGACTGTCGATCTAATCGAACGACCGATGTTTGATCCGTTAACTCCAGTGGATCTTTAAGTCTATCTGACGACCGAGATTGATTTTCCCTCCTGAATCATACCCTACTTGGGTGTCCATGGCATACAACTGCCTTTCAAAATTTCGTGCATAACATTAAGAAAATAAAATATTTCAGAAGGGATTCTTACCCAATCCCTTCATACCTTGTGCCACATAGGAATGAACACTTTTTATACATGTTCTGGATGTCGACACCCTCTCTGATATTACCTTATCAATGGTTCTTTCTGGGGACTTCTAAATTCCCTTCAACAATCTTTCCACAACAACCTGCTCATAGTCATCATCTGCTTGAGGTTGTCCATCATTGGCAATTGTCTCTCTCAAAAGTTCCAATTTCTCTCTACAAATGACATACAACATAATTATGTTAGTCGTTATGTAAAAATAAAAGTGCAAGTATCATAACTTTTAAACCAATAAAACAATTTTCAGATCTGTCCTAGCATACCTCTATGCACTTCATCACATTACTATTAATGTTTTCATGAATGCAATACATACAATTCTCAACTATTTCTATAGTAATACAACCCTCACTATGGTGTCAAAACATTTACTTTCATCAGTGTACCAACTTTCCCATCCCAGAGAAAAACATAATACATGACAAGAAAAGAGTTAAGGGTTCTTCCCTCTTTCCAACTCCTTCTACACAACCTAGGACTTTCAACCCGACTGAGTTATTTCTAAGGCCTCATCGCCTTTTCTTTCATGGTTTCAACCAAGCCAATTCAATCAAACATAATCATTTATTCATTCTCCCTTTTCCAGTTGTACTTGTGCTCACAACTGCTCATCTAAGACCTACAACTCTGTAAGCAATTCAAAGTGCTTAGGGTGGGAAAAGTGTTCCTCCTTTTTCCCCTTTCTTTGCTTGTGAAATTTACTCCCTGTTGGGGTCTTCCTGCTCTTTTCCCTGAGAAACCTTGGTTAGGCCTCACCCTAACCTTTTCGGATACATCAACATGCTTTAATAGAAAACCTTTTGTTCATATTAGATCATGAACCTGTGCATCCTGCACATTATATTTTCAGTTAGTCAGAATGGCCAACATTCCTTTATTAGTCTTCTATCGATACATGATGTTTTCAAAATGTAATCCAAGATTCTTATATACATGTATATATATAATATTGTAGCTCACTTATTAATTCTCAAGAGTCATTAAGGTTGTGACTCTGTCCTCCTAATAGAGTCCTCACACAATTCCTCCACAAGAAACCCCTCCATCATGCAACTTCCTTATTGCATATCCATCACTATCTGTGTTGGCCTCAACCTTGAGTTAACTTCAGCTGTTTACCAAATATTCCGTAAGGAATATAAACATGCATCCTTGTCATGCATCCAGATTATGTATCCACACATATTCTGGTTTTGTTACTTACATCCATGATGTACTTGACCATATGCATAATCATAAGCTTGCATGTAGCTGTCCTAGGTATATTTTGTAGCTCACATACCTCTTTTCATTAAAATCATTTAACTCATGATTGTTCACAGTCATTCTCATGTGCTCTTCAAAGGCATAATCATTTGCCTCTTATCATAACAACATTGCTCCCTTACTCTTTCATCTATTTATATTAGTCTTTCCTAAGGGAATGGAACACATTCCCCTCAAGCTATCATTTAAAACATAACTTTCATGACTATTTAGAATGGAGTCAAACATGCATCCATGGTATTCATTAAACTTTGGAAAGTGAAATTCTTGCCTCACATTCCACTCATCAAGACAATCATATTGTGCCTTTTGTATGCATATATTCATACAGGTGCATCACTTGCACCTTTAATATCATTCATATCTAATTGGTATTATTATCCGTCTTCATGTCAAGAAGCCTCACAATGCATTGAACCCATGCACTCAAACATATACAAACATAGACAAACATTCATCATCCAAGCTCATTGCTTGCACCCTTTCCATGTCATACATGTACATGGACATATCAGACTTCCATATCTTCCTCCCAAGGATATTGTTGCCATATTTATGACAAGCCTCATAGATTCATCAACATTGAGCTTCCATCTTATTTGATGGATTGCGGTCATATTATTCTTTTAAGCATGTATACACATATATGTAGGTGCATCTCTTGCACCCCTTTTACATTGATATTTTAGTTTTAATATTAGTGTTCTTTAGTGACAGATTACAATCACTCATATGACTAGTCTCACAGTCATAATTCATACTGATGTTACCCCTTCTACATGGAAATAACCAACAAGGGTCACCTTTTTCCTTTCAATCCATTCACATACAAGTCTTGCTATTAGTTCCCATCAGTATAATCCTAGTCCCGTAGGATTGGCTATCACTTCCCAAAGAAATGATAATCTTCTTTTTCCACCATCTAGCATGATTCAATCTTGTTGAGTAAAATCCCAACTGAATTTTAATCTGCATCCTTCTACTCAAAGAACTTATGCATACAATTTATGTTCGGCAGTAATATTCTTAACATTCTCATCTTATCCTTGGTAACCTATTCTTATGGATGTACAACAACACATACAATTGCAAAGTGAAGTCAACTTCTTTATTCAAAACATTAGCAACTTAAAGTGCATATTTCTAGAACATCTATCAATAGTAGCATGTTTCATTGTTCTCTTTGGTAGAGGTTTAACTAAGATTCTTAGGGATGGGTAAGATAAGGTGTCACCCCTTAAAGTCCTCCAATAATATTTCCTTTTTTACGACTCGTACATGAGCCCAAGAAGGCCAAGTGTTGTTGCCATGCTCTGATACCAATTTGTAACACACCCGACCCCTAAATACTCCTTTAAGGGATGGGGCATAAAATTTTGATTTCCCTAAACCATGTCACATCCTCTTTCCAGGATATCCATCACCTTCTTCTCATCAAGAGATTTCCAACCCCTATCGCCATGCTCGAATCCGAGCTCAGGATCGAGAGATAGGCCCTTCCAAAATTCCTCGGGCATTAATAGTCAAGGGCCACGTGGTGTCCACATGGGTCCATCTCATACATATTATCATAAATTCCCAGAAGTCCCGGAGCTCCCAACACTCCTATATCTATGGTGGCGATCCATCCACCATTAATTATGATGACAAATATTCCTCCTTGTTAAGGCATACACCTAAGGGTAGTTCGACGTTCGATGCTTCAACACTAAGTGCCCCTTTTCTGTCTACGCATGAAAACTCCAGGAGTCTTGAACTCTCGAAGTCCCGTAAGCTTTCCACGTGGCTCCGACCTTCGTGCCTTTCGATCTCTCTACAACACTACACCCCAAATCCTCTGGAGTCTCGAAGTCTCGGACTCCTAGAGTCCCGATCACTTCACCAACCACTTTGGCTAGGTGGGCATGTATGAGGGGTTGAGACGCAACAAGGGTGAGGGGTGACATGTGCCCTCATCAAGGGTGACACGTGTCATGTGTTAATGGGCCTATAGGGTCTGCGAAACACACAAATCTAGGTGACATGTGGCACGTTAATCATGGGTCCACATCACCCTGGATGATGTCACTATGCCACATCACTTTGGACTGATAGCCGAACAAACCCTTCGATCTCAGGGTCAAGATGCGTCCACATAGATCCTGGAGTCTACGGCCTCTGTCGCTTCGCAACTTCAACGTTCATGGTTTCATGGTGTAATCCTCTCCTTACTTTCGGAGTAGGTCAAAGAAGAATTGACCATGGAGTAGATCCAATAGAGAGGGACCCAATGTGTCCAAAAATCAACGATCCCCTCACTTCATCACTTCGGCCTTCGTGGGTTTGGCCGTGTAGTCTCCAATTTGCTCCTGGAGTAGGTCAACGCCGAACTGACCACCATCTAAATCGGATGGTCATGAGTGGTCCCGAAGTCCCTTTGGATCGATGACTCTCCTTACGTAGTGGGTTCGA
The DNA here is from genome assembly GCA_009831015.1 of Picea engelmannii. Classification (NCBI taxonomy): domain Eukaryota; kingdom Viridiplantae; phylum Streptophyta; class Pinopsida; order Pinales; family Pinaceae; genus Picea; species Picea engelmannii. The sequence goes on from ML801758.1 coordinate 308,043, forward strand.
TGTTCGAAGTTTTTGATGCTACAACAACTCCATTCTCCCAAAGTGGGACTTTGCTGAAGTACTATACACAAAACCCTCCGCTGGTCGATCAGACGATCAAGAAGGGTTCCCAATAGACTCCCCTGATAAATGAATCACAACATTTCACAACTTCGACATTCGAGGGTTTCTGCAGTTGTGAAGTTGTGACATCCCGGATTTCTAAACCCCCGGAGCCCTGAAGCTAATAAAAACTTATCACCACTCGGACTAGCGCAAGGTTGCTAGACCTTGGTCATATGGGTCCTCCAGAAATCCTCATGGGATACACACTTAACTTTTGGATGGGAATTTTTTAAGGCCGTGGGCACGATCCCTTGGTGACAAACGTGAGAGGTTTGAAGGGTATGACCCTTGATTACATTCTATAAGCATTATATCTCCTGAGCTTGCAAATACTTCAAATGAAGTGCATGCATACTCCTTGTTCTTCTCTTGGAATTTTAGAACTTAAAGAGTTCTTAATTCCTGAACATCTTGCCAAGGTTTTGTGTTCCTTTGCACTACCTCTCCTGAGCTTAACATACCCCTTTCTCAGTAGATCCAAATGACTGGAATTGTAATTATGCACATATGAAAATTGGGCCTATGGTTAGCAGAATCACAGTTCTTTTCCTTTAATTCGAGCCACTACAGGAGGCTCTAGTGCTTACGTATACAAGTCATATTCGACCATATAGGTCCTTAATTTCTTAAATACACAATCAAGAAAAAGATAAAGGAACATAATCTAACCCTCAAGCAAACATGCACATCCATGAAACATTCATAGGATATCCAATTTTTTTTTACAGTTACAACTCAACTATATAGGGTATGAGAATACTTATCTATTTCAAATTGAAACCAAACTAATTGACTATGGGTGTGCTCCTTTCCACCCAACCATAGGCTCAAAGACATTCACTCATAGCCCTCTGGCCACCCCCGTTCCAAGCCATGATATCACTAGGGAACTTTCGCAGTTTCTCAGGGATTCTTTCTCTGTCACGGTCTCTGCGAGGTTTATAAGATGCCTCCTCAGCATGAAGCTCACAGTCTCCTGCTTAGTTTGCATTCTCCTGTAAGTTATCAGAGATATTTTCTCTTGTTCTTTCCATTAACCAGGAAAACTTATCAAGCTTTCAGTTCCTCTTCTCAGTTGGGGAGCCTCTCACTCTCTCTCTTCCCGTGTGTCTCCCCTTGTCTCCTTCGTTGCATTCTTTTTATGCCCTTCTCCTCCTCAGGAAAGTTCTAAGCCTGTCCTGTTCCTTCTGTTAGTTGGAAACTCGGGTCAGTCCGAGCCCATAGGAAAACTACCCTCTGTGGTACTTCGGGTTGACAATTTTCTGTCTTCCCATCCAGACCTTCCATGCTTGCATTCATTGGGGTGGTTGATGGTTCAACCACCAGTCCTTTTCTTATTAATTGATTTCTCCTTGGGATCAGGATGAGGCTTATTATTTTAGCAATGAGAAATTTGGGTCATTTGACATAATGAACCCTTTCTATAGTTTTCCTTTTTCTTTCCTCTAGTAATATCATGGCCAATACTTCAAGGCTTCACCTCCGCAGTCAGTCGTTGGCAATCTAAACAAAATATATTTACATTGTTCACATGCCATAGAATGGTAATCCTAATTAATGATTAATTACAAGTTGGGGGAAACATGGGTATTACACAAGTGTGCTCCCTTTCTAGCATTATTCAATATCATAAAAATGGAACTCTGATAGTTTTAGAAAAAAATGTAACTCCGATTGTTTTAGTGCATGATAGTTTTAGAAAAAAATTATTTTAAGCTCCTTCAAGTGCCCCCCAAATCATTAATCTGCAATAAAATACATAAAATTAGTGAAACAAAATTCTTTCAAGCTCCTTCAAGTGTCTCAAAAATCATTAATATGCAATAACTTGGCCAAAATTGAGAGTGGGAAGTTGCAGTAAGAACTACATGCTCCACAAGATTGCCAAACTGCAGAGGATTCAGATCTGCCAAGGCTGATAAACTCCTCCTTCTATGACACCTTTCTCATTTCCTATTGGCTTCTCCGAGCAATGCTTGCTTTTCCCAACCTCTCTTCAAAACTAGAAAATGCAAACTCATAGACTAGATTAGTTCCTTGTCAATGTTGTTGTTGTTAACAAAAACTTAGCTAATTTTGTGTCCTTGTACTATCTAAATTACCTGATATTTGTTAATTAACATATCAAATTAATATTGGAATGCAGAACATCAAATATGAGTCAAATTCGAAGGTTGACAATGGATGAATACCATGCATATCATGAGAGAATAGCCGATGAGAATGATATGGACAAATATCCATGTCCATGTAATTATTGTCTTGGTGGAAAGGTGAGAAAAATAAATTTGATTTATTGACATATGATAAGACATGGGCATAGTGGTGTAAGCCCTTGGAACATAAATTATTATGAAGATATGATACAATTGTGTAGTATGAGAGATGAAGAGGTACCAAACATCACTAAAGTGGCACCAAACATAGATGAAGATGCACCAATGTTAGATGAAGGGGTTGAATTTCATAGAATGTTGAATGAGGGTCTAAACGATGATTGGGCCAATTCAATGGAGGATGCTTTAAATCCTGTGTATTCTAATTGCAAGTTAAGTCATTTGACAACAATCCTTCAATTCTAAAATTGAAAGTGGTGCATAGTTGGACAAATGAGAGTGTAGATGAGTTATTAGTATTATTAAGTGAGATGTTATCACACGACTCCACATTTCCAACAAAACAAAGTCAATGTAAAAATCAAATCACTAAGCTAATATTAGCGTATGAAAACTGATCCAGGTGGATATCGGTGGCCACCCACCTATTCCAACCGGCTCAAAACAATCTTCTGGCAACTTACTATTTTTAGCAGTTTTTCGGTTCCTAAACTTTCGAGGCCATTTTGAGGGCCTAAATGAGGATTTTTCGGGATCTAGGACCTCAATGTTGGCCAAACGCTTTGATTGAGCCCCCAAAATGAATCTCCTCGACGATACCTTTCCAACAAGCTATCACGTTCCCAAAATGGATATCGTATGCCAAAGTTACGCCCCTAGGAAGTTGATACACCAAACTACCCAAAACAGGGTCCACAAAACTATTGACTTTTCATCTTCCGAGGTTAGGGTTTTGGATTTTATTTATGTTAAAAAGTCCTTTAGAGCCTCATTGTAACCATCTTCTTGCGAATGTGAGTAGCCATCACATCTCTTCTCAGAGATAAGCTGCCACCATTCTAGCGAGTCTTTCACTTTGTATTTCTACAGTTTTGTACATTTCGCTCATTAATAGAAATTGTGTATTACTGTATCTCTGTGTTTATGGTTGAATCTCTAACACATTTCTATTATATTATTGGATATCCAATATATCTTTTTACATTTATTTATTATATTTCCTCTCTCATTTTGTGCCGAAAATAATCCAGATAAGTGGTATCATAGCATGCTGCTCTTGATCGTTTTTTAGTGCATGTCCCTGACGAGGTCTAAGTATAGCAAGTTGGGACTCGAGCTTGTCTCTCTTGAGGATAATCACTCTCACACACCCAAGAAACCCTCCATGGTAGAAGAAAAGAAAAATGATGGAGCACAAGATTCTATTAATATGTTGCTTGAGCAATCTCTCACACGACAGAGGGACGAAATGATGGAGACTTTTTCCCACATCCTTCAATGCCTACTGATAAAAACAAGCACGTCTTCATCAAACAAGCACTTTGGAGGCACCTCACCTTTCAAGGTATAAGTTAATTTCGATATTCCAGTATTTGAAGGACAAATAGATGCAGATTCCCTAGAAAAATAGTTAAATTTGCTAGAAGGTTATTTCTCTGCTCACAATTTTTTCGACAGGGAAAATATCACCTTCGCACTCCTTAAAGCTCTCCCCCATGTCAAACATTGGTGGGAAAATTACTGGGAGAAAAGTTCCACAAAGGAGTCTGGAATATATGGGGCCGAGCCCACTTGGGATTTTTTTGTGGATGCGGTCAAGGAATAATATTACCTTGTTGGTAACTATGATGACCAATACATGAGATGGATCACGCTGCATCAAGAGAGGGGAAAAGCAGTGCTGGAGTTCACCAACACCTTTCATTCCTTGCGCACCAAGCTGGGTATCAAATATTTTGAGCGACATTTTGTTCTAAAATACTGTGGGGCTCTACACAGGTACATCCAAATTGAAATGGAGTTTCTGGACATCTCATCGCTGGGAGATTCCTATCGATATGCTGTCAAAATCGAGAAGAAATATAGGCACCAGAAAAAACAATATTTTGGGTATGCAAATCCACAACAATGAAAGTATGATAAAGACGATCCTAACAAACATCCTTCCGAAAACTAGTCCAAGCCATAGGAAAAGAAGGGTCACTGGAAGATGAAGAAGGACGCTAGAAAGTGGTGTGATTTCCACAAAAGTCCCTGGAACAACACTAATGAATGTCACTCAAAACAATAATTGGTGGCCGAGATCAAAGACAAGGAGTCGAACCCTGATTTTGAATCTGATGCAAAAAATAATGGGAAAAGATAAATCATTGACGCAGAACCCATTGCTACTGTTGCGACCGCAACAATTCAACTAGAAAAACCAACAGATCCTGAAGAAGGGGAGCACCTTTTTCATTCATTTATGTGGGTGAAGGGGACCCCGCTGCATTTTATTGTTGATATCGGAAGCCAGAAGAACCTCATCTCAGCAGAGGTTGTCAAACAATTGGAATTGTCGACAACACCACACCTACAACAATACAACATTTGGTGGCTTGACCAGGGAAGAGATCTCTGTGTCAGCCAACAATGTCGATTGTCATAAGACATCCATCCCTTCAAGGATGAGGTATTATGTGATGTTTCCCCGTTGGATTTATGTGATGTTCTGTTGGGCCAACCATATATTTGGAAGCGTCATGCTATTTATGAGTCTCGACCCCATAGTGTCATTGTTACTCTCAGGGGTCATCTCTACAAGATACCAGAGGTAGTTCCAACTATTGTCCCACCTAAATAGTGCCACAAGGTAGTATCTCATACTACAAAATTCAACTTCTTCACAGTCTCTTCAAAAGGTGAATTGAAGAACATCGCAACCACTGCAACCTCAGTCCAAGCAAATTCTATCCATCAGAAGCAGGTTGACAATATTGGAGAAAAGCGTAAGGATTCCTTCTGCACACAACCATCTCATGTAGCAAGACTGGTTAAAAAGGTTCAACCGTTCCAACCATAGGTTCGTGACACCCTTCAACAATCTAAGCAACACAACTTCTCTAGTAAGGCAAGCAACTCATCAATATGTAGATTCAACAAACGATTTTCCCTCTCCCCCAGGCACTCAATGCAATGGAGACCATTGCTTCCTAAGGAGGGAGGATTGATCCAAGTGGATATCAGTGGCCACCCACCTAATCCAACTGGCTCAAAACAATCTTCTGGCAACTTACTATTTTTAATAGTTTTTTGGTCCCTAAACTTTCGGGGCCATTTTGAGGGCCTAAATAAAGTTTTTTTGGGATCAAGCACCTCAATGATGGCCCAAAGCATCTGATTGAGCCCCCAAAATGAATCTCCTTGACGATACCTTTCCAATGAGATATCATGCACCCTAAACAAAGATCGTATGCCAAATTTACGCTCCCGAGAAGTTGATACACCAAACTACCCCAAACGGGGTCCACAAAACTGTTGCCTTTTCATCTTTCAGCGTTAGGGTTTTGGAATTTATTTATGTTAAAAAGGCCTTTAGAGCCTCATTGTAACCATCTTCTTGCGAATGTGTTTATGCGTCACATCTCTTCTCAAAGATAAGCTGCCACCATTCTAGCAAGTCTTTCACTCTGTATTTCTACAGTTTTGTACATTTCCCTCATTAATAGAAATTATGTATGGTTGCATCTTTGATATATTTCTATTATATTATTGGATATCCGAGATATCTCTGTACATTTTTTTTATTATATCTCCACTCTCATTTCATGCCGAAAATAATTCGGATCAGTGGTATCAGAGCATGCTGCTCTTGATTGTTTTTCAGTGCATGTCGCCGACGAGGTTTGAGTATAACAAATTGGGTCTTGAGCTTGTCTCTCTCGAGGACAATCTCTTTCGCACACCCAAGAAACCCAAAATGGCAGAATAAAATAAAAACGATGGAGCATAATATTTTATTAATCTATTTCTTAAGCAAGCTCTCACGTGATAGAGGGATGAAATAATGGAGAATTTTCCCCACATCCTTCAACGTCTGCCGATAACAACATGCACGTCTTCATCAAGCGGCCACTTTGGATGCACCTCGCCTTTCAAGGTACAATTTAATTTTGATTTTCCCATATTTGAAGGACATATATACGCGAATGCCATAGTAAAATGGTTAAATATGCTAGAAGGTTATTTCTCTGTTCACAATTTTTCTGACAGGGAAAAGATCACCTTCGCACTCCTTAAAGCTCTTCCCCATGTCAAACATTGGTGGAAAACTTACTGGGAGAAACGTTCCATAGAGGAGTATGGAATATATGGGTCCGAGCCTACTTGGGATTTTAGTGTGGATGCAATCAAGGAACAATATTACCTTGTTGGTAACTATGATGACTAGTACATGAGATGGACCACGCTGCATCAAGAGAGGGGCCAAGCAGTGTCAGAGCTCATCAACACCTTTCATACTTTGCACACCAAGATGGGCATCAAATATTCTGAGCGACATTTGGTTCTGAAATACCGTGGGGCTCTACACAGGTACATCCAAATTGAAATGGAGTTTCTGGACATCTCATTTCTAGGAGATGCCTATCGATACACTGTCAAAATCGAGCAGAAATTTAGGCACCAAAACAAACAAGAGTTTGGGTTTGCAAATCCGCAACAACCAAAGTATGATAAAGACGACCGTAAAAAACAACCTCCTGAAAAATAGTCCAAGCCATAGGAAAAGAAGGGTCACTGGAAGACGAAGGACACTGGAAAGTGGTGCAATTTCCACAAAACCCCTGTCACAACACTGATGAATATCACTCAAAACAATCATTGGTGGTCGAGATCAAAGATAAACGCTTGAACCCCGATTCATAATCTGATGTATACAATAATGGGAAAAGACAGATCATCGATGCAGACGCCACTACTACTCTCGCGACTGCAACAATTCAACTAGAAGAACCAACAGATCCTAAAGAGGGGAAGCGCCATTTTCATTCATAGATGTGGGTGAAGGGGACCTCATTGCATTTTATTGTTTATAACGTAAGCCATAAGAACCTCATCTCAGTAGAGTTCGTCAAACAGTTGGGATTGTCGACAACACCACACCTGCAACCATACAACATCGAGTGGCTTTGCTAGGGAAGAGATTTATGTGTCAGCCAACAGTGCTAATTGTCATACAACATCTATCCCTTCAAGGATGAGGTATTATGCGATGTTTCCCCATTGAATGTCTGTGATGTTCTGTTGGGCCAACCATATATGTGGAAGCGTCATGCTATTTATGAGTCTCAACCCCGTAGTGTCATTATTTCTATGGGGGGTCATGTATACAGGATACCTGAGGTAGTTCCAACTACTGTCCCACCTAAACAATGTTGCAAGGTAGTATCTCATACTACAAAATTCAACTTCTTCACAATATGTTTAAAAGGTGAACATAAGAACACCGCAACCACTGCAGCCTCAATCCAAGCACCTTCTATCCATCAAAAGCAGGTCAACAATATTGAAGAAAAGCGCAAGGATTCCTTCTATACATAGTCATCTCATGTCGCTAGAATAGTTAAAAAGGTCCAACCTTTCCAGCTATAGGTTAGTGACAACCTTCAACAATCTAAGCAACACAACTTCTCCAGCAAGGCAAGCAACTCATCAAGATTTAGATTCAACAAACGCTTTTCCCTCTCCCCCATGCACTCAATGCAATGGAGACCATTGTTTCCTAAGGATGGAGGATTGATCCAGGTGGATATCGATGGCCACCCACCTATTCCAACTAGATCAAAACAGTGTTCTGACAACTTACTATTTTTAGTAGTTTTTAGGTCCCTAAACTTTTGGGGCCATTTTGAGGGCCTAAATGATTTTTTTTTTTTCGTGATAGAGAACCTTAATGATGGCCCATATACTTTGATTGAGTCCCAAAAGTTAATATCCTTGAAAATATCTTTCCAACGAGTTATCATGCGCCCAAAATGAAGATCGTATTCCATAGTTATGCCCCCGAAAAGTTGATACACCAAACTACCCAAAACGGGGTCCACAAAACTGTTGGCTTTTCATCTTTCGGGGTTAGGGTTTTGGAATTTATTTATGTTAAAAATGCCTTTAGAGCCTCATTGTAACCATATTCTTACGAATGTGAGTAGCCGTCACATCTCTTCTCAGACATAAGTTGCTACCATTCTAGCGAGTCTTTCACTCTGTATTTCTATAGTTTTGTACATTTCGCTCATTAATAGAAACTGTGTAGTATCTCTGTGTTTATGGTTGCATATCTGATATATATTTTTTATATTATTGGATATACGAGATATCTCTGTACATTTATTTATTATATCTCCATTCTCATTTCGTGCCGAAAATAATTCGGATCAATGGTATCAGAGCAGGTTGCTCTTGATTGTTTTTCAGTGCATGTCCCCGACGAGGTCCGAGTATAGCAAGTTAGGTCTCGAGCTTGTCTCTATTGAGTAAAATTGCTCTTGCACGCCCAAGAAACCCTCAATGGCAGGAGAAAATAAAAATGATGGAGTCAAAGATTCTATTAATCTATTGCTTAAGCAAGCTCTCACGCGACAAAGGGACAAAAAGATGGAGAATTTTGCCCACATCCTTCAACGCCTTTCGATAAAAACAAACGCGTCTTCATCAAGCGACCACTTTTGAGGCACCTGTTGACTCCATGTTTTACCTAATTTTTTCCTTCTATAAGTATGTTTTTGAACATAATGATTATACATTTTGAGCCTATTATCATATTATTATCATTAGATCAATATGGGACACGAATCAAGTATGCGTTGATCTTATTTGTAGCTTAATGTGAAGTTTATGTTTAGTTCAATAAATATAAATGTTAATACTTGTTATTTTTTATTAAACATGAAAAATACCGATATAGACCTTCATCCAGACCTCCATCTGGACCTCCATCCGACCCTTATTACGGAATTCGGAGCGCAACAAGGTTGGCCATTGACATATTTATGGGCATTTTCAGGTGAATGCAAAACATGGGTTTTGTGCCTGCTATCATTCTCCTGCTATGGTTCCTCTCACACTTTGATTCAAATAGTTGGAACTTGCCCCTATATTCGAGCTATGAATTTAATAAAGTTGTTTTCTATTAATAGAGATTTAACAATTTTCTAGTTTTGGTAGAGTGTCGACCCTTCCAGTGGTTGACCTCTCAAAATCTATATAAACATGAGTCCGCTAGAACGATGGGATTGCCAGAGAAGATAACTGATGAAATCTGTTAAAATTCGTCCCTGTTATATATTTCTAATGCAATTTAAAATCGTGTTGAAGTTGTGATTATCTTGTGAGTTGGACTACCAAAACTACTTGGGGGCCCCACCAATAGTCAACGTGTTCTTATTTTACTGTATATTCATATTTATAATTTCTCTTTTGCAGGAATTTATATAGATTCTCTGTATATTCAGACTTCTATAATCCAAGCTGTGTTTAATTACAAATGCCTCTCTTCTAATTGTGTCATCATTATATGTACTCATTTTAATTATTTATATTATGCTCCAAACATGTATATCCTTTTTGCAGGTTGAATTCACTAAGAGGTTGTTCATAGCCCATTTAAATTAGATTAATCTAACTCCTGCAGGACTGTGTGATCATTAGATCTCTGTGTGCTGAAACATTCCCAATTTAAGCACAATAACAAAATTTCCGATTTTGAGAGAATAGTTCATAGATCTAATTAGTTACAGGAACATGTATTCAATATTCCTTTAATGACAAAGATCTGAGTAGATTGTTTTGTTCACACTATGCATCTTTCTGTAGAAATTAATATTGAGATTATACCATTTGAATTAGCT
>ML801758.1:325399-336574 GCA_009831015.1 Picea engelmannii
TGCCTAAACAAGCTTGCAACATCTCACAAAACTCAAAAATGTTGCTCTGTTAGGTTTTTATGCCCTGAGGAGGAATTGGCCAAGAGTCCCCGAAATGGTTTGGGATGCGACTTGCAACTGGGCATAAAACGAAAACCAAGACTCGGATTGAGGAACCATCATCTATGTTGGATTCCTAGCATAGGATTTCAACTAGAGCACCCCTCACTCCCGGGTCCAATCCCTCAGAAGTTGATTTTTTCATCGATTTTGAGAACTATGGTTTTTCTCAATAAGAAGCAATGCAACATTTGGATATAGGGGTCCAATTTATAAAACCATGCCTCGGGAGCAAATGGACAATGTGGTCACAAATTCCATGCCTAAACAAGATTGCAGCATCTCACGGAACTCAAAAATGTTGCTCTGTTAGGCTTTTATGCCATGAGGAGGAATTGGACAAGAGTCCCTGAAATGGTTTGGGATGCCACTTGCAACTGGGCATAAAAAGAAAAACGAGACTTGGATTGAGGAACCGTCGACTTCGATTGATTACTGGGATAGGATTTCAGCTAGAGCACCCATCACTCTCGGGTGCCATGCCTCAGAAGTTGCTTTACTCATTGATTTTGAGAATTAGTGTTTTTCTTAGTTTGAAGCAATGCAGCATTTGGATTAAGGGGTCCAATTTATGAAACCGCCCCTCGTGAGTAAATGGATAATGTGGTCACCTATTCCATGCCTAAACAAGTTTGCAGCATCTCACGAAACTCAAAAATGTTGCTCCATTAGGTTTTTATGCCCCGAGGAGGAATTAGCCAACAGTCCCCAAAATGGTTTGGGATGCAACTTGCAACTCGGTATATAACGAAAACCAAAACTCAGATTGAGGAACAGTTGTCTCCGTTGGATTTCTGGCATAGGATTTCAGCTAGAGCACCCCTCACTCCCGGGTCCAATCCCTCATAAGTTGTTTTTCTCGTCGATTTTGAGAGCCAGGGTTTTTCTCAGTAAGAAGCAATGCAACATTTAGATTTAGGGGTCCAATTTATAAAACCATGCCTCGGGAGTGGATGGACAATGTGGTCACATAGTCCATGCCTAAACAAGATTGAAGCATCTCACGTAACTCAAAAATGTTGCTCCATTAGGTTTTTATGACCTGAGGAGGAATTGGACAAGAGTCGTCAAAATGGTTTGGGATGTCACTTGCAACTGGGCATAAAAAGAAAACCGAGACTTGGATTGAGGAACAGTCAACTTCGATGGATTACTGGGATGGGATTTTAGCTAGAGCACCCCTCACTCTCGGGTGCCATGCCTCGAAATTTGCTTTACTCGTTGATTTCGTGAATTAGTGTTTTGCTCAGTTTGAAGCAATGCAACATTTGGATTAAGGGGTCCAATTTATGAAACCGTCCCTCGTGAGCGGATGGATAATGTGGTCACCTATTCCATGCCTAAACAAGCTTGCAGCATCTCACGGAACTCAAAAATGTTGCTCCGTTAGGTTTTTATGCCTTGAGGAGAATTTGGCCAAGAGTCCCCGAAATGGTTTGGAATGCGAATTGCAACTCAATATATAATGAAAACCAAGACTCAGATTGAGGAACCATTGTCTCCGTTGGATTTTTGGCATAGGATTTCAGCTAAAGCACCCCTCACTCCCGGGTCCAATCCCTCGTAAATTGGTTTTTTCATCGATTTTGAGAACTAGGGTTTTGCTCAGTAAGAAGCAATGCAACATTTAAATTTAGGGGTCCAATATATAAAACCATGCCTCTAGAGTGGATGGACAATGTGGTCACATAGTCCATGCCTAAACAAGATTGCAGCATCTCACGGAACTCAAACATGTTGCTTCGTTAGGTTTTTATGCCATGAGGAGGAATTGGACAAGAGTCCCCGAAATGGTTTGGGATGCCACTTGGAACTGGGCATAAAAAGAAAAACGAGACTCGAATTGAGGAACCATTGACTTTGATGGATCACTAGGATAGGATTTCATCTAGAGCACCCCTCACTGTCAGGTGCCATGCCTCAAAAGTTGCTTTACTCATTGATTTCGCGAATTAGTGTTTTGCTCAGTTTGAAGCAATGCAACATTTGGATTAAGGGGTCCAATTTATGAAACCGTCCCTCGTGATCAGATCGATAATGTGGTCACCTAGTCCATGCCTAAACAAGCTTGCAACATCTCACAAAACTCAAAAATGTTTCTCTATTAGGTTTTTATGCCATGAGGAGGAATTGGCCATGAGTCCCCTAAATGGTTTGGGATGCGACTTGCAACTGGGAATAAAACAAAAACCGAGACTCGGATTGAGGAACTGTCATCTCTATTGGATTCCTAGCATAGGATTTCAGCTAGAGCAAACCTCACTCCCGAGTCCAATCCCTCGGAAGTTGTTTTTTTCATCGATTTTGAGAACTAGGGTTTTTCTCAGTAAGAAGCAATACAACATTTGGATTTAGGGATCCAATTTATAAAACCATGCCTCGGAAGCGGATGGACAATGTGGTCACAAAGTCCATGCCTAAACAAGATTGCAGCATCTCACGGAACTAAAAAATGTTGCTCTGTTAGGTTTTTATGGCCTGAGGAGGAATTGGACAAGAGTCCCCGAAATGGTTTGGGATGCCACTTGCAACTGGGCATAAAAAGAAAACCGAGACTCGGATTGATGAACCATCGACTTCGATTGATTACTGGGATAATATTTTAGCTAGAGCACCCATCACTCTCAGGTGCCATGCCTCAGAAGTTGCTTTATTCATTGATTTCAAGAATTAGTGTTTTCCTCAGTTTGAAGTGATGCAGCATTTGGATTACGGGGTCCAATTTATGAAACCGTCCTTCATGAGCGAATGGATAATGTGGTCACCTATTCCATGCCTAAACAAGCTTGCAACATCTCACGAAACTTAAAAATGTTGCTCCGTTAGGTTTTTATGCCCTGAGGAGGAATTGGCCAAGAGTCCCCGAAATGGTTTGGGATGCGACTTGCAACTCGGTATATAACAAAAACCAAGACTCAGATTGAGGAATCGTTGTCTCCGTTGGATTTCTATCATAGGATTTCAACTAGATCACCCCTCACTCCCGAGTCCAATCCCTCGTAAGTTGTTTTTTTCATCGATTTTGAGAGCTAGGGTTTTTCTCAGTAAGAAGCAATGCAACATTTAAATTTAGGGGTCCAATACATAAAACCATGCCTTGGGAGTGGATGGACAATGTGGTCACATAGTCCATGCCTAAACAAGATTGAAGCATCTCACAGAACTCAAAAATGTTGCTCTGTTAGGTTTTTATGCCCTAAGGAGAAATTGGACAAGAGTCCCGAAATGGTTTGGATGCCACTTGCAACTGGGCATAAAAATAAAACTGAGAGTCAGATTGAGGAACCGTCAACTTCGATGGATTACTAGGATAGGATTTCAGCTAGAGCACCCCTCACTCTCGGGTGCCATGCCTCGGAAGTTGCTTTACTCATTGATTTCGCGAATTAGTGTTTTGCTCAGTTTGAAGCAATGCAACATTTGAATTAAGGGGTCTAATTTATGAAACCGTTCCTCTTGAGCGGATGGATAATATGGTCACATATTCCATGCCTAAACAAGCTTTCAGCATCTCATGGAACTCAAAAGTGTTGCTCCGTTAGGTTTTTATGCCCTGAAGAGGAATTGGCCAAGAGTCACCAAAATGGTTTGGGATGTGACTTGCAACTCAGTATATAACGAAAACCAAGACTCGGATTGAGGAACCGTTGCCTCCGCTGAATTTTTGGCATAGGATTTCAGCTAGAGCACCCCTCACTCTCGGGTCCAATCCCTTGTAAGTTGTTTTTTTCATCGATTTAGAGAGCTATGGTTTTGCTCAGTAAGAATCAATGCAACATTTAAATTTAGGGGTCCAATTTATAAAACCATGCCTTGGGAGAGGATGGACAATGTGGTCACATAGTCCATGCCTAAACAAGATTGCATCATCTCACGGAACTCAAACATGTTGCTTCGTTAGGTTTTTATGCCCTGAGGAGGAATTGGACAAGAGTCCCCGAAATGGTTTGGGATGCCACTTGCAACTGGGCATAAAAAGAAAATCGAGACTCAGATTGAGGAACCATCGACTTCGATGGATTACTAGGATAGGATTTCAGCTAGAGCACCCCTCACTCTCAGGTGCCATGCCTCAGAAGTTGTTTTACTCATTGATTTCGCGAATTAGTGTTTTTCTTAGTTTGAAGTAATGCAACATTTGGATTAAGGGGTCCAATTTATGAAACCATCCATCGTGAGAAAATCGATAATGTGGTCACCTAGTCCATGCCTAAACAAGCTTGCAGCATCTCACGGAACTCAAAAATGTTGCTCCGTTAGGTTTTTATGCCGTGAGGAGGAATTGGCCAAGAGTCCCTGAAATTGTTTGGGATGCGACTTACAACTGGGCATAAAACAAAAACTGAGACACTGATTGAGGAACTGTCGACTCCAATGGATTACTAAGATAAGATTTTAGTTAGAACACCCCTCACTCTTGGGTGCCATGCCTCAGAATTTGTTTTACTCGTTGATTTCGTGAATCAGTGTTTTGCTCAGTTTGAAGCAATGCAACATTTGGATTAAGGGGTCCAATTTATGAAACTGTCCCTCGTGAGTGAATGGATAATGTGGTCACCTATTCCATGCCTAAACAAGCTTGCATCATCTCACGGAACTCAAAAATGTTGCTCCGTTAGGTTTTTATGCCCTGAGGAGAATTTGGCCAAGAGTCCCCGAAATGGTTTGGGATGTGACTTGAAAACTTGCAACTCTGTATATAACGAAAACCAAGACTCAGGTTGAGGAACCGTTGTCTCCGTTGGATTTTTGGCATAGGATTTCAGCTAGAGCACCCCTCACTCATGGGTCCAATCCCTCGTAAGTTGTTTTTTTCATCGATTTTGAGAGTTAGGGTTTTGCTCAGTAAGAAGCAATGCAACATTTAAATTTAGGGGTCCAATTATAAAACCATGCCTTGGGAGTGGATGGACAATGTGGTCACATAGTCCATGCCTAAACAAGATTGCATCATCTCACGAAACTCAAAAATGTTGCTCCGTTAGGTTTTTATGCCCTGAGGAGGAATTGGACAAGGGTCCCTAAAATGGTTTGGGATGCCACTTGCAACTAGGCATAAAAAGAAAATTGAGACTCGGATTGAGGAACCGTCGACTTCGATGGATTACTAGGATATGATTTCAGCTAGAATACCCCTCACTCTCGGGTGCCATGCCTCGAAAGTTGTTTTACTCATTGATTTCACGAATTAGTGTTTTGCTCAATTTAAAGCAATGCAACATTTGGATTAAGGGGTCCAATTTATGAAACTGTCCCTCGTGAGTAGATCGATAATTTGGTCACCTAGTCCATGCCTAAACAAGCTTGCATCATCTCACGGAACTTAAAAATGTTGCTCTGTTAGGTTTTTATGCCCTGAGGAGGAATTGGCCAAGAGTCCCTGAAATTGTTTGGGATGCGACTTGCAACTGGGCATAAAACGAAAACCGAGACTCTAATTGAGGAACCGTCGACTCCGATGGATTACTAAGATAGGATTTCAGCTATAACACCCCTCACTCCCGGTTGTCAAGCCTCGAAAGTTGTTTTACTCATTGATTTCAAGAACTAGTGTTTTGCTCAGTTTGAAGCGATGCAGCATTTGGATTAAGGGGTCCAATTTATAAAATCGTCTCTCGGGAGTGGATGGATAATGTGGTCACCTATTCCATGCCTAAACAAGCTTACAGCATCTCACGGAACTCAAAA
Source organism: Picea engelmannii (assembly GCA_009831015.1). NCBI lineage: Eukaryota > Viridiplantae > Streptophyta > Pinopsida > Pinales > Pinaceae > Picea > Picea engelmannii. Next base: position 331,187 of record ML801758.1, read on the forward strand.
ATGTTGCTCCGTTAGTCTTTTATGCCATGAAGAGGAATTGGCCAAGAGTCCCCGAAATTGTTTGGGATGTGACTTGCAACTAGGCATAAAACTCAAACCGGGACTCGGATGCATGAACCGTCATTTGCATTGCATCCGGAGTAATTGGTTTCAACTATTGGGGCTCCTACCCTATCATTTTGTCGATCGAAAAACAATTTGTTGGAGTATCTCCAACACTAGGGTTTTGGTTAGTGAGGCATAGTACAATTTCTAAAGAGGAGGTCGATTTTCAAGAACACTGTGTCGAGTCTTTTTGGCCAATGTAGTCACGTGGTCCTTGGCCAAATAGACTTTCAGGAGCTTATGGAAGTTCGTTATGCTACTCTGTTTGGATTTTATGCCCCCAAACCAAATTGACCACATGTCCTTAAATGGCTTGAGGAGGCGAGTTGCAACTCTCGAAAAAAATCAAACAGGGACTCATATGCATGAACCGTTAGTTGCATTGGATTAAGAGCATTGGGTTTCAGCTAGTGGGGCCCCTACATTATCATTTCGCCGACAGAAAAACCATTTGTTGTAGTATCTTTGGCACTATGGTTTTGGTCAACGAGGCATAGTGCAATTTCTGAAGATGAGTTCAATTTTCAAGAACACTCTGTCGAGCATTTTTTGCTAGTGTAGTCGGATGGGAATTGGCCAAACAGACTTGCAAGAGCTTACAAAACTCCATTATGCTGCTCGGTTTAGATTTTATGCCCCTAGACCAAATTGGCCACATGTCCTTGAATGGCCTGAGGAGGCGAGTTGCAACTATCAATAAAAATTAAACCGAGATTCGGATGCACGAACCGTCAGTTGCATTGGATCCGTACCACTGGGTTTCAGCTACTGGGGCTCTTACTCTATCATTCCTTCGAGCGGAAAACCATTTGTTGGAGTATCTCTAACACTAGGGTTTTGGTCAATGAGGTATTGTGCAATTTTTTAAGAAGAGGTTGATTTTCAAGAACACTGTGTTGGGTCTTTTTTGCTAGTTTAGTCATGTGGACCTTGGCCAAACAGACTTTTTGGAGCTTAAGGAAGTCTTTTATGCTTCTCAGTTTGGATTTTATGCCCCTGGACCAAATTGATCACATGTCTCTAAATGGCTTGAGGAGGCGAGTTGAAACTCGTGATAAAACTCAAATCGGGACTCGGATGCATGAATCGTCAGTTGCATTGGATTAAAAGCACCATTTTTCAGCTAGTGGGGCCCCTATGCTATCATTCTGTCGACCGAAAAACCATTTGTTGGAGTATCTCCGCACTAGGGTTTTGGTCAATGAGGCATAACRCAATTTCTGAAGATGAGGTTGATTTTCAAGATCACTCTGTCAGGCGTTTTTGGCTATGGTATTGGTATTGGTATTGGTATTGGTATTGTATGGTATTGTATTGGTATTGGTATGCATATCATTACCAATATTGGTATGCATACCATACCAATATTGATATTGGTATGGTATTGGTATTGGTATGGCATTAGTATGCACATCATTTCTAATGCATACCTTTGTCATACAATAGTATGCAAAGGTATTGGTATTGGTATGCAATGGTATTGGTATTAGTATGGTATGTTGTTGGTATTGGTATGCTATTGGTATGCATACAATTTCCATGCAATGGTATGCAATGGTATTGGTATTGATATGAAATGGTATGGATTGGTATGGTATGGGATTGGTATTGGTATTGGTATGGCATGGTATAGTATGGTATTGGTATTGGTATTGGTATAGTATGGTATTGGTATTGGTATTAGTATGGTATGGTATTGTATGGTATTGGTATTTGTATGGTATTGATATTAGTATGGTATTGGTATTGGTATGGTATAGTATGATATTGCTATTGGTATGGTATTGGTATTGGTATGGCATTGGTATGCATATCATTGCCAATGCATACCATTACCATGCAATGGTATACAATGGTATTGGTATTAGTATTGGTATGCAATGTTATGATATTGGTATGCAATGGTATGGTATTGCTATTGCTATTGCTATTGGTATGGTATTGGTATTGGTATTCTTGGGATTTGCAAGAGAGAATTTAGCACAATGGAAATGTTATGTGGAACTTTATCTCATATTCATGTAAGGATTAGGGATGAGAAATATAGTTTGGTTTGGTCCAAGAATCYTATTCTAAGATAATAGATTGCAAAGCTATGGTACAATACTATGTTATGTAGTGCATAACAAGACAAAATCATTGTGGTGGAAGCCCCTTTGGAATATTAGAGCTCCTATGAAGACACATGTTTATATGTGGCTATTGTTGARAGACAAGTTATTTCTTTGAGATCATTTGCAAAGGAGAAGTAAGGCATGTGTTCACTTTGTAAGATGGATGATGAAGTTATCACCCATCTATTAGTGAAAAACAATTATGTTAGAGAAGGTCCAAGGGAAAGAAGGCCCTATGAATGTGGGATGAGAATCCAACTTATTCAAATAGTAGGAAAATATAAATAAATTAAACAAAAGTGGCAAAGCCCTACTAGGCAAACTGTGTTTGTTATCAGGAGTGACAAAACAAAGGCTAGTATTTCCAAACTCCATAAATTGCAAGGAACATTCCACAAGTTCATAATATTCAAAAGAAATAAAGGATAAGGATGCCCAAACGGAGAGCCATTGACAAAAACTAGGGAAAAAACAAGGCAAGGGATCCTTCAGTACTATTGATACCTCGTTCTCCATCCATATTGCAAAGTCGGTCCACTTTTTTTATTTTGTAACATTTCTTTTTCGAAATGAGTTGGATTCCGACCATATTTGTCTTCCTGTCAAAACATGGCACATGGACTAATTAAACTAATAAATATGTAATCATTTACTTTTTCTAGGAAAAAAAAAAAAAAAACATTTCACATAATAAATATACTTACAAAGGTGCAAATCAAGGCTTGTAAACCTTTTTGGCCACTATAATGCGTGGCTTGGATTTTTGCAAGCCTGGCTTTGGAGGCTTTGTCCTGAAACATAAAGTAAGTCAATTGAACTATGCACAAATAAAATATAAAAATCGTTTAAGAAATTTTATATAATATTATGAGCAAATTGAAATACCTAGATACTCTCATCACCAAACTTCCTCCGTGCATCTGACTTCTCATATGATTTGACAAGTTCTTTCCATACATTTATACTTACATCAATTGGCCCTTTTTTTAGCCTTAGCTCGAGCGGGAGTTTTTTTATCTTCTTTGTTTGATTGCACCTAAATCTCTTGCAATTTTGAGACATTTGTCTTTTCACCTTTTTTACTGACCAACCTATGCCAAATTCAGACTCCATGTCATGAATTACAGCTTTATGCAGGTGCATTGGTATCTTTGAGAAAGACAAATAGAGATGGTTTTTGAACCATTGAAGACATGATTCCTTCAACCTGTTAAAAAAAACCTTCCTGGCATCTGACATTTTGATTTCGCCTGAAACCATGTCGTATTCTATTCTTGTATCATAATTCCCAATGCAAGTTCCAAAACATGGTGTGGTGGACGAAGTTTGGATCCCAGGAGTGGCTTCGACATTGGAGGTCTCCGATCTCTGTTCCATATTCTTAGAGGTCATTGTATATGATTTCCTCCTTGATTTTCTGATCGATCCAAGAGTGGTTGGGGAATCAATTGATTCCCTTTCACAGGGTTGATTTGCTTTCAATGTCTTAGGGGTCTTAGTGGATCGTTTTTCTATGTATTTTGCAATCGTTTTCAAGTATACACCATTAAGTTTTTTTATGGCCTCTATCCCGAATATCGAAGCCAATGCATCTTTCTCCTGGTCAGTCTCATGTCCCTAGATATATAAAATAATTTTTTTGCGTTAAAATTTTCAATAAAAAATGAGACAATTAAAAATTTATAAATTGAGAAGTACTTACCTCATTATGGATAGAATTTGTTTCCTTCCCTCTACTTGACATTTAATCAAGCTAGGGAAAATCTCTTTTGTCAGGATTTGGGCAAGTGGACTTTGTGACGATTTTTTAAGGTGCTTATTTCTTCTCTCTTCTTCCTGGTCTTTTTTTTCCTATCTTAACAAGGATAAGAAAATTTCAAACTTAGATAGACCGTTAAATATGAGGAAATTTATATGTAAAGAGGTTGAATTGTGAATTTTGATAGTTGTTTTACCTGAAAATCTCAGTTCACCCTTAGGAAACCTCCAAATCGTGCTCTGGTCTTACCCTATCTCTGTTCGCTCTAAGAAACACCCAAATCGTGTTGGAGTCCAAATCTAGTTTGAAAATTAGTTGGTATGCTCACACCGAGTCTCCCTTCGCCCTAGCAAACACCCAAATCATGTTGGAGTCTCCCTAAGAAACACCCAAAACGTGTTGGAGTCGAAATGCAACAAGAAATTCACTTGAACTGTCATGCTCTATCTCCAATCGCCCTGGAAAACACTCAAATCGTGTTGGAGTTGAAATGTAGAAGGGAATTCAGTTGGATAGGTCACAATCTTTCTCCATTCACCATAGCAAACTCCCAATTCGTTTTTTTGTATTTCTTCCCCTCCAAAATGTCAAATTCATCCCCTTGCCTGCGGATATATGCGTTTTTTATTTTTTACATATTAGTGGGCATATTCATCCACTTGCCCGCGGGTATTTTCATTTTTTTAAATGTCTACACATCAGTCGGCGCTAAATTGGGCGCCAACAACGCCTAGTTTAGCATCGATTTATCCCCTTAATGTAATCAATTATGGGCGCCTTAGTGGGCACAAAAAACACCAGGGAATGCGCCTAAATTTGGTCAAAACATATCCATTTTGGGCCTAAACGGAAATGGGATAAATGGAAGAAAAAATCTCTCCATAATGTAGCATCATAACAATGGAAATGTAGTTCCTCTAATGCAAATGGGATAAATGATTGCTTCCAAGATTTATTGGATGAGACCATAAGCACCCTCCCGAAACATCTTCAATTGAGACATTCTTCCAAGTTCTCGAGCTCTTAACTAGACCTCTTTCTTCTTTGTATCTCCTTATTAGATGATAGATTTTAGTTAGTTACTAGGTCTTAGATCTCATAGATTATATCTACTTTCATAGGTGTTGCATTTGCACTCCCACTTGTGGATTGATTATGATGTACCTAGTAGTCCCTTCGACCTATTCATGGTCATTTGTTGAATAATAAAATTATCATATCTTATTTTATTTTATCCATATTCAATTCACTTTTATTCAAGACAAGGTAGGGCACAACACTTGTAATTATTTCGATCAATTTTCTTCATTATTCAGGGAAACTAGTTAGAGATATTCTCACCACGTGCTTCAGTGCTTTTGGGCTCACACCTTCAAGTAACTCGCACACATCACTCATCCAAAATGTCAT
>ML801758.1:348366-361750 GCA_009831015.1 Picea engelmannii
TACTCAACAAGTTCATTATGTACCACATGGGATTTATGAACAAATGGATTGATTTGTATGATAAAAAGAGAGAAGAAGTGTTAGAAGCAAGGAGACAGTTTAAGAGATCCAACCCAAGAAACACTCCACTTCCCAGTGATCTGTTTGGGGAATGGGGCAAAGATTGCACTCTAGAATGGGTTACTGAACAAATTCAAAATCAAATAGAAGATGCATGTATATATTCAAACATAACAGAAGATGAAATCAACATGTGTAGAGGATGTGAAAGAAAGATACAATTGGACTTTTATAAAATGTTGTGTCCTTACACTTTTGACACTATTAAAATTTTTAATATTCGTCATTATATTTGTTTTCACTGAAATAAATGGTCTTTCATAGGCGAGGAAATATCCTGCAATGTGGGCATATGGACAACATTATCGTGTAGAAAGTGTAGATGTAAAGAGACGATCCTTTAATTGTGGCATCATGGTTGATTTCAAGCAATCCAGTCGAGCAAGCTCAAAAGATAAGAATATTATTGAAGGGAATCTACAATATGTTGGAAAAATCCAAGGAATTATTGAGTTGGATTACCGCTCTTTTAAATGTTGTATTTTTAAGTGTAGATGGTATTAAGCATTTGAGAGGACACAAAGACATGATACCCATAGTGGATTGTTTTCTATAGATTCCTCGAGGTTCCTACAGGAGGATAAGGAGCCTTATGTTCTACCAATTCATTGTGAGCAGGTATTTCTTTAACTCAAATAAGAAGCAATAGTGATCATTAATCTATTGATTCATAGTTTTTTGCGATAATATATGTGTTTATTAATAAATAAAAGTGTTATAAGATATTTCTAATATATGTATGTCGTTCATGTGCAAGTATTTTTCTATGAAGATATTTTGGACCTGAAATGGATATTTGTCATACATTATGATCCAAGATTAAGGCATGTGTTTGACGATGCATTAGTGGATATTGAGCACAACAATGATGTCCAACAAAATGAGAGAGATGGATTAGAGAACATCGAAGAAATTAACATCCATGATGATGTTGAAGATGGTTATGTTCAGGCACAAGAAGACAACAATCCAGAGTTAGATGATTTTATGGAATACAACAATATGGATGGTATAGAAAATGATGATACAAATTATACATCTGGTAACAATATAGATGGTCTACAGTCAAATTTCAATGATGATGAAGATGATGCAGATCAAGAAGAGGATGATGATAATATTAAATACTTGAAAGAACAGATGAACATTGACAATGATAAACTGGATGACATTGTTGCAGACAATAATGTTAATGACCAATAATTCTAAATTTTCAAAATTATTTGTAATCCTGTTTTTAAAATGACGTTGATTATTATGGCCCAAACTTTCATGAAATGCTTCAGTATGATTTTTGACGATACAAATTAATTTTGGCAATATCCTTAAAGTGTTCAATCTTTTCTAAGAATTATTGGCAAAAAAAAATAGTATTACTTATGTAAGAGTTAGCATGGTTAGTGGTCATTTATTGGAAATTGTTAAAAAACATAATTAAATATATCATATATGTAAATCAGTGTAAATCCAGACAATTAGGCTAGTTAATGTATCCAAAGTTTATTCATTAATTTATATTTTAAAACAAATTGAAATATAAACCTAATACCTTAACCTTTATACCATCTAACCCCTAACCCCTTGAAACATGGACGATATTGAAGATTATGTGGGGACATCAGAAATCCTCGAGTCTTGAAACCCTCCCATACCATCAAGCTACATGTGCCTATTATAACCATGTCAAATTTCGACGTATATAGGCACATCTTAGAGAATTTTCAATGTTGGCCTCATTCACTGGTAACCATGTAGGGTCGATTGATGTCATTAATCCATTCACCCGATATAATCCCTAACCCATTAACAATTAAACCACTTGCATGTTGGAGCCTATAAAATTCTTTTGGGATGTCTCGAATTAATAGAATCATGGTTTATTAATCATTAGGTTTCGTTGTAAGGATGGGTATGTCAGGTTTGATCTTTGTTGGCATGGATGGAGAAATCAGGTCATGATGAATATGATGATGATGGAAATGAAAAACATGATGATGGAAATGATGAAGAGAAATATGTCCATAAATCTTAAAAACCTCCCATACCATTAAGGCATGTGCCTAGTGTAAACATGTAAAATTACAACACATACAGTCACATTTTGAAGAAAATTCAACATTGGCCCCATTCACTGTTCACTGTGCGAGGTTGGTGGATGACATTGGTGATGGGCATGTTGGAAGTTCCAAGACATTTAAAGAGAGTTATGAAAAAAAATCTATAGAAGGGTTTGACTAATGATGACAATCTTGAAGATTGTGTGGGGAAATCAGACATACTTGAGTATTGAAACCCTCCCATACCATCAAGGCATGTGTCTAATCTAACCATGTCAAATTTCGACACATATAGGCATAGATTGAATAAATTTCAATCTTGGCCCCATTCACTACTAACTATGTGGGGTTGGTGCATGCCATTTGTGATGGATGTAATATTGGAAATTCCATGTCAAATTTCAAGATAGTTCCGACAACGATTCTATACAAGGGAATGACGAATGATGACAATGAGACGTGCATGATGAACGTTGATTCAAATGTGGATGATCTCAAAGATTATGTGGGGACATCAATATACATCCTTAAGTCTCGAAACCCTCCCATATCGTCAAGGCATGTGTTTAATCTAACCATGTCAAATTTCAACGCATACAAGCACATATTGAAGAAATTTCAACGTTGGCCCCATTCACTACTCACTATGGGGGGTCGGTGCATGACATTTGTGATGGGTGTATTGGAATTCCATGTTAAATTTCAAGATAGTTTTGACAACGATTCTATAGAAGGGAATGACGAACATTGAAAATGAGACGTTTATGATGAACGTTGATGCATATGTGGAATTTTAAAACCCTTCTTGAGTCTTGAAAACCCTCCCATACCGTCAAGGCATGTGTCTAGTCTAACCATGTCGAATTTTGACGCATACAGTCACAGTTTGAAGAAATTACAACATTGGCCCCATTCATTTCTCATTGTGTGAGGTTGATGCAAGATGAGATTTGTGATGGGTGCATTAGAAGTTCCATGAAATTACAAGAGAGTTCCAACAAATATTATACAGATGGAAACAACGAATGATGACAATGAGACATCCATTATGAATGTTGATGCAAACATGGATGATCTCAAAGATTATGTGGGGACATCATACATCCTTGAGTCTTGAAACCCTCCCATACTGTCAAGGCATGTGTCTAGTCTAACCATGTCGAATTTTGACGCATAGAGGAACATATTGAAGAAATTTCAACGTTGGCCCCATTCACCGATAACTATGTGGGGTCAGTGCATGACATTTGTGGTGGATGAATTAGAAGTTCAATGACATTTCAAGAGAGTTCCAACAAAGATTCTACATATGGAAACAATGAATGATGACAATGAGACATCAATTATGAAAGTTGATGCAAACATGGATGATCTCAAAGATTATGTGGGGACATCAGACATCCTTGAGTCTTGAAACCCTCCCATACTGTCAAGGCATGTGTTTAGTCTAACCATGTCGAATTTCAATGCATACATGCACAATTTGAAGAAATTTCAATGTTGGCCCCATTCACTGCTCACTGTGTGAGGTTGATGCAAAATGACATTGGTGATGGGTGTATTGGAAGTGCCATGACGTTTCAAGAGAGTTCTGACAAATATTCTATAGATGGAAATAATGAATGATGACAATGAGACATCTAATATATTGAACATTGATGCAAACATGGACGATCTCAAATATTATGCGGGGACATAAAACATACATAAGTCTTGAAACCCTCCCATACCATCAAGGAAAATATCTAGTCTAACCATGTCAAATTTCAATGCATATGGGAACAGATTGAAAAAATTTCAACGTTGGCCCCATTCACTTCTCATTATGCAGGTTCAGTGGAATAAATTTGTGATGGGTGTATTGGAAGTTCCATGTCAAATTTCAAGATAGTTCTAACAATGATTCTATAGAAGGGAATGACGAATGATGACAATGAGACGTGCACGCTAAATGTTGATGCGAATGTGGATGATCTCAAATATTACGTGGGGACATCATACATCCTTGAGTCTTGAAACCCTCCCATACCGTCAAGGCATGTGTCTAGTCTAACCATGTCAAATTTCGACGCATACAGTTACATATTGAAGTAATTTCAAAGTTGGCCCCATTCACTACTCACTATGCGGGGTCGGTGCATGACATTTTTGGTGGGTGAATTGGAAGTTCCATGACATTTCAAGAAAGTTCCAACAAAGATTCTACACATGGCAATGACAAATGATGACAATGAGACGTTCATTAGGAATGTTGATGAAAACATGGATGATCTCAAAGATTATGTGGGGACATCAAACATCCTTGAGTCTTGAAACCCTCCCATACCATCAACACATGTGTCTAGTCTAACCATGTCAAATTTCGATGCATACAGGCACAAACTGAAGAAAGTTCAACGTTGGCCCCATTCACTACTCATTGTGAGGGGTCGGTGGAAGACAATATTTGTGATGGGTGTATTGGAAGTTCCATGGCATTTCAAGAGATCAGTTCCACAAAGATTCTACATATGGAAATGACGGATGATGAAAATGAGACGTGAACGATCTCAATGATTATGTGTAGGGTCAATGGATGTCATTAATCCCTTGACCATATATAATCCCTGATCAATTAATCATTAAACTACCTAACCCCTAAGCCCCAAATCCATTAGCCATTGACCCTTAATACCTTAAACTATAACCCCTGATCCCTTAACCCTTAATCCCTTAAATAGTAACCCCGAATCCCTTAACCCTTAATCCCTTAAACAGTAACCCCTAATCCCTTAACCCTTAATCCCTATACCTAAAATCCCTAAATAACCTAATCCCCAAAGCCCCTAACCACTTAACCCCAAAAATCTCAACAAAATTACTATTTAGGCACATTGGGAGTTAAATTGGAAGCCAAAATAGAAGCTAAAAAGGAAGCTAATTTGGAAGCTAAAATGGGAGCTAAACTGGAAGCTAAATTAGGAACAAAACTGGGAGCTAAACTGGGAGTTAAAGTGGAAGCTAAAATGGGAGCTAAACTGGGAGCTAAATAGGGAGATAAATTAGGTGCTAACTGTGCCTAGTTTAGCGCCCAATTTTGTTGCTCAGCGCAAATAGCTCCATAAATAGCGTCGACTTTAGCAAAAAAATGGATAAAAATACATTAAAATGACCAGTGGAAGCAAAAAGGGGAGCTAAAAATGGAGCTAATCACAGGGATTTGTTGTAGTGAGAACTTCCTTAGACACACGAAGTGCTGCTTGGATATGTTTCAGTTTGAGCTTTGCCATGATGTCATGGGCTAGCAGAAAACATAATTGTGTTGCACTCAACACTACATAAGTAGAGTATATTACAGCTTGTGATGCTTGTACAAAAGCAATGTGGCTCCGTAAGTTGGTTTATGGACCATATGATCAGGTGCTAAATTCGACCATGATATATTGTAATGATCAAAGCTATGTGAAGCTTTCAGATAAATTAGTATTCCATGACAGGTCAAAGTACATTGAGATCAAGCATTATATTCTTCGTGATAAAGTCCAGAAGAGAGAAGTGGTTCTTCAATATATCTCCACAGATGAGCAGATAACATATATTTTGGTAAAGCCTCTGTCAAAGATGAAAAACTTACGTAGCTAAGGGACAAGTTGGGGCTCGTGGATATGACTTCCTTATTGAAAAAAGGAAGTGATTACTCCCAGGTTGGGAGGGAGCACTAATATGTTATTGATTTATGGAAAATCATTTTCTAGTTTGGAAAATGGTCTAGGTTGGGCAGTTCCTTTCCAGTTCAGAAAGTGGTTCGAGATTTCTGACAGATAGTCATTTTCCAATCCGGAAAATGGTCCAGATCGGACAATCATTTTCATAATGAAAATGGTCTGATAGATTGTTGATGTACCATAGACAACGATTCCCCTTGTGGCCAGCGTGGGGGAATTGTCTAGGACAATCATTCTTCTTGGCAATTAATTTGAGTAGTGGTCAAGTAACATGGTACGCCTCGTCGGGCAATCATTCTTTCGAAGTTCACAGTTGTGAGCAATTTTGAAGAATGGTCTATTTTGGAGGTTGGTGCAAGACAATCATTTCCTTAGGAAATGGTTCAGACAACCATTCCCTAGGGTAGACTCATTCTCTCCAGGTTGCACTATGATTAGTGCCGAAGGAATGGCCCAGTTAGGTGAATGGTCTAGGTTCAACAATCAGGGACATGCGTTCCCTAGGGAAGACTCATTCTCTCCAGGTTGCACTATGATTAGTGCTGGAGGAATGTCCCAATTAGGTGAATGGTCTAGGCTAAAAAAGCACGGACAATTATTCTTCTATGCTTGGGAAGAATAGTCTAGATAGCCCATAGTTGATGTTTTACTTTCTGAGGGAAGATGCTCTTCCATATCTCACAGATATGAGTGGAAGAATGGCCTAAATGACTCAGTTTATATCATGATATTGTTGATATTAGATGATATGATTGTTGTGGAGACTGTATGTCTCTAAACAGTAGTTGTATGCTACTGCGGTGAATGTGATCCATTGGTAGTGATTGTGTGTCATTGGTTAGTAGTTGTGTGCTACTAGGAGTGGTTGTGTACCACTGGGTAGTAGTTGTGTACTACTATGGATAGACAAAGTTGTGTTCTATTGGATGGCATTGTTCTGATTGCCATGGAGACTATCACTGGTGTTGGAGATGATTACCAGCTAGATGGATAGTCAATATGTTGATGGACAAACATTCTTCAGGCGAAGAATGGTCCAGGCATGACAAATTATTGGTGGATAAACATTCTCCCTGTGGAAAATGGTCTAGGACAATCATTCTTCTAGGACATATGTCTGGATTAGAAGAATAGCCCTTGTAGCCCATGGCGTGGCTTCCAACATCTATTGGAACAATTATTCTTCTAGGACATATGTCCGGATTAGAAGAATAGTTCATGTATCACTATGTGGAGTGAGTGACTTATTCAACATCATGCTTGATTACTCAGATGAAGTATGGCTTCGAGAGATGATGCAGTTAATTCTATCAGATGATACTGATAGTGATGATGTTGCTCGTGAGTTGATCTACGTGATCATGAGATAGCTTGTGTGGCTATGATGATGCTACTAGTTGAATGATTTGTTTGTGCTCAAGACCATTACCTTTAATACCTCCCTAGCTAGGAGGGAGTGTTGATGTCATAGTAGTTGCGAGAGGTATTAACCTTCACGTGTAACCTTTGTCGAGACTAGAATATTCTGGGAAGCAAGAGAAACCCTAAAACGTTGGATAATAACCCTAGGAGACAAGTCGACTCAAGATAATATTTAATATTGAGTTATTAGCCTCCAGAAAGAGAAGTCAACCCAGTCAAGTGAGATGGAGTAGTATAAATAGAGGGCGCTAGAGCTCATTTGTTATTCTCACTCTCACAACTGCATACGACAAGTGGTGTGCAAATTTGGAGATGAATTGCAGCTGGAACTGCAACAACTGGAATTTTGGGTTTGGCTTGGACTTTCTCTTGGTTATGGTTTGGACTTTTTGCTTGGTCTTTGGTTATTCTTGCTTGGTGCGCTAGCCTTGGAGAAAGGTGTGTTACCTTGGTTGGCTATTGGATTGCTTCCATAATTATTATGTTTGTCAAGGTTAAGGTGCTCGTGGGTGTGCCTATGGTTGGGTGATAATATTGCTATATTGTCTATATAAAATGAGCACAACTATTTTTCTAACACGATGGCACTCTGATTGAAGGTTACAAGAAAGAATTGGAACACATAATACATCATTGAAGTGACCATTATCTACTTGCATTGTTCCAAATCCTACAACACTGAGAGATCTATCATCTCCAACAAATATTTTCTTGGTGTTACATTCATTTAGAGCAGAAAATATGTCTTTATCCTTAGCCATATGATAAGATGCTCTAGAATCAATAAGCCACTCATCAGAAGAAGAAGTAGAAGTTGCATCGAAGGAGAAACTAGAAGCAGAAAGTGCATGTCCATGAGAAGAAGAAGAAGAAGTAGAATCAGTACTGATGTTGTGCTTCTTCATCGCTAATTCTAAAGTTGTCATCTTCTTGAAACATTTGGACTCATCATGACCATTTTTATCACAAAAGTTGCAATGCCTGTCAATCTTCTTATTTTGCTCCTTTGTCACCATTAGGAGCTGAAGCTGTTTGAGTGGGTTTGGGACCCTTATGTTGCTTGTTGTTGTGGCGAGGATGTTACTTCTTGGGATTCTTGGGTTTATCTTTCTGTTGGGCAACTAAGGCTTTGTTGGAGGTATCCGCAGTGCTGATCACTCCAAGTTGTACAAGCTTATCTTGCTCTCTAATCAAAGCATCAAAAAAGGACTCGGGAGTGGGTTTTTTATAAGCTTTCCCTAGAGCCTCTCTCATGGCATAAAAGGTAGATACAAACACAAAATATGCACTACCTAGCTCAGAAAGAATAGTATAGATGCAACACTCTTCCTCCAGCTTTATCTCACATTATTCACATAAAATTTTGAGTGTTTTAAACTTAGATAGATAGTCTTCAATGCAAGAAAAATAATTTGGACTTAAAGTCAGTATTTGATTTTCTAACTGATGTGCTTGAATAATATTGTGTTTACCAAACACAGATTCAAGCTTTTCCTAAGCTTCATCGGGGTCATCAATTTCTTTAAGGTGGAACCTTAATCACGAGAGATGGACATTTGATCAATCCACGCATTTCGTCACTCCTATTAGCCCATTTGACTTTCTTATCAACATCAGTGGGTTCTTTTTCCTTTCCCAAGGTAATCTGGTAAAAGCCTTTACTTCTTAATAAATCCTCCATATGTGATTTCCATTGGAAGTAGTTGGTGCTGGTAAGCAAAAGATTACTGGGAGAAGCCATATTACATATGTAGATAATATGGATTTAAAAATTGGAACTGATGATCTAGATGGACCACGTGGTGGTGTAAGTTGCTATATGAAGTGACCCACTTTTATAAAAAGAAGTGGGGATCACTTTTATAATGAAGTTACTTTATAAAAGAAAGTTGTATGCAAAATAAATAACTCTAAAATAAAATATTAAAGCTACTTATAGTGATTCACTTTTATACTTGAAGTAAAATACATTTTACAATGGAGCATGAACTTTTTCAAAAAAAGTAACAAAAAAAGAGACTCAAACTCAAGACCTCTTACTTAATAAGACAACTTTTAACCAAGTGGGCTAACAAAACATATTGTATTGTTTATCATGAGGATTGAGGGTGTTGTTGTTGTTATTGTGGAAGACAGATTTGTAGAGCGTGCTCATAAAAAACTATTTTCACACAAGAATTTTTTTTCGCTTCTCGATGACAACAACGGTTAGATCTCGATTAGCTTACCCAGAAAATGCACATTTTCCTATCTCTTTCTGATTTGCCGAGATCGCACAGGGCGCGGGGAAAAGAACATACACATACCTAAAAGAGTAGAAACCTGAAAACAAACAATATAAAACTGAAATAATACGCTGCAAAAATTTAAAAAGGGCGTATTCAAGCTTTATACCTCCTAATCTAGTTGAAATGGTTGTATATTGGGCAAACAAAAAGGTTTTTGAGTGAAACGAAAATCATTCCTACTTGAAAAGAACACTCCATACACAATGGACCAATCCTCTTAGCCTAGAAATGTATGGATATGGCATAAAACGGAGATGAGACAACTCATCTTCACAATCTCAATCTACAACAAGAGTGGGTCTTCAAACAGGCTCTGATACCATGTTCGACAACACAAGTATTCCAATAGAGGAACACCTTTAGTAACCACTCACACAACCAGATCAAATATTAACACACTGATGTTTTGACGTGGTAAAACCCCTACAGGGAAACATCCACAACCCCAGTCAACACGACCACTTGGAGCAGTTTATTAATGCAAAATAAAAAGATTACAGAGAGATTTTACAAGAGAGTTTCTCACAATCGATCATCGATAAATGACCCTCCATGCTCTTTAAATAGAGATCATGGACCAATTGGGTGTTAAGCCACAGATCAATGGTCGTTAAGATCGATGAGAATATGAATCGTCAGACCACTTTATGTCGGGAACATATCGTGACCGTTGGATTTCCTAACTACAAATGCATACTAATGCATACTGAAGAAACACACTTTTATCTAATGACACATAAGACAAAGTAGATCTTAAATAACTCCTAAGTGTCTAAATATCCTAACAAAATGCATGTGCAGAGTGAATGAAAATTGTCAAATGTGAAACCTTATTGACACCCTCATTACTAGGAAAGATTTCAAGGAAGACAAGAAGGTCGATATCAACATTATCAAGGAAGAAGATGGAATAATTGTCAATATTCATGGAACACGACATTACAAAACCAGCCTTCAACATGCTATTATCAGAGACCAACAACCACTACAAATTGGAGAAGTTACAACAACAATACATGTAATCAAAAGAAAGAAAATTATGCAACAACTAGCCATCAAGGATTAAGACCGAAAATAATTGATTTTGGATGGATGGATCATCATCAATGGAATGAAGAAAACAAGATCATAAGAAAATCATATTACTTGGTGTCATCACATGTGAAGCCTTTAATTTCAAAGCTTTGAGGACAAAGCTTTTTGAAGGAGGGTACTATGTTATGACCCAAGGGGGGCATATATGAGGTTAAATGTATATGATATGACCCCAAGGGGCATGTATGGGGCTAAATGTACATATAATGTGTAAATGTATGTGTAATAGAGCCGACCTAACAGTAAAGAGGTCTCACGTGTAGTGTGTGAATAGGTATATATAGAGATCATGTATTCATTATTGAGGACATGTGAATTGTGATGTGTGAATGTATTTGGATATTTGGAGGAGGTTCTCTTGTTATTTAAGGAGTTATTGTGTAACTTATGTCTCTTTTCTATCTTATCTATCTTGGATTTGTGCTCCACACTCACATTGGTGTACATGGTGTGCACTTTTGGTTTATTATGATATTTTAAGGTTTTTGATCATAATTCAAGGTGACAACCAATCACTCTATAAACAATGACAAGGGTCGTAATTAGCAATGTCCATTATATAGATTCTTCTTCTAGGTGGCTATTCTATTGAGACGATTCCTTGCATGTTTGTATTTGATAGTAGTATGGTTGTTATAGAGGCCAGGTCAATGTTAAGAAAAACAAAAATAGAAACAAAATAAGAAAAAGTTCAAGAAGAAAACTAAAGAAGACCATATGTCCTAGCCTGTAAGAGTACAAAAGTGTCAAACATAATGTTTGTTTATTGTTGAGAAATTATGTGATAATGGACCATATTTTGTTAATGGTTGTATAGAAGGAAAGACTCACTCTATAAAGATATGTCTAATTGGATGCAAAAAATGAAAATATTGTTGTTGTTGTTAGAAAATCCTATTCATTCCTTGACAAACTTACAATTTCTTATGAATTTCAGCTACAATCTAATTACAAGAGAAACAATATCAAATAAAACAACAATTAGTACTAAATAAGGGTTTTTGACAATTTAATCGTTAATTTGGGATGAGGATGCGAGACAATCAACTATGAACAATATGAACAATATACGAGAACAATTTCACCCAATGTAGTGCAATTGAGATATGTGGCTTACAAAAGCATGCAAAAGGCTCTCAATAATAACAATGATCACGATAAGCATGCAAAAGGTTCCCAATGCAGACAAAGGAACATGCCAGGGTGGAGGTGTTTTCAATGGACTTTTGTAAGGTTAAGTGTATAAGCATAATTACCTAGATAACAAGGTTGATGCCTGGAATCCCAAAGAATTGGGAGAGACTCGTGAATGAATTACAAAATTTTATTATTCAATTCGTTGAGCTTTATGATATAGATTGAATAGGAACTTGCAAGAAGGCAAATATGAATTTTACCAACAATTACAATTCACGATCAATATATTGTATTCTATTGTTGAACTACCTATATTTATTAATTTGTGTCTGTCATAATTTACAATAATCATGCGTGAAATGAAAACTCAATTCTTACAATATCAATAGAATTTTTATAAATATAACATTGATCATAAAATACTTTTAACATTTAAAAAAAAATCTTCAAAAAACATTTCAAACCATAAACTAATAAACCTTTTGGGTATCTATTTTGTGAAAATTCTTAGGATTAAATTTAAGAAGATTTTTTTTTTCTTCATCATTACAACATTCTTCACAACTTAAAAAAATCTTCTTTATTACTTCATCATCACATTCTACTTCGAAGTCATAATATTTTGTTTTACAACTCATCTTAATGTTAAAAGATGAAAAAATCATAGAAAATGGAAAAAAAAGTCCATGGTACTTTTGGATAGTGTGATTTGCAAAGACTCACATAATTTGTGTGGATTGCTTTTTTTTTCAACGAAAAAAATACGCTTTATATTCAAAAGGATATAAAAGTATACAGAGCAAAAGTGGCTGGTCTATCACTGACAAAACAAGAAGATATGCCTATGACAAAAAACAATCCAAGCAGATCAAAGATGTAACAAGTCACAACAGGTCCAATGTCTATCCTATAGGTGGGCATCCAACAAGGCAAGAGCCTCTCAAAGAAGGATCCTCGAGGATAGTCCCTCATTCCCTTCTTCCCATCTAGTAAAGCTAATGTGGCCCGGAGGCATAGACAAAGCTATTTTTGAGAGCCTGTCAGCCTCCAAATTTTCCTCCCTGTAAATGTGAGATGAAGTGAGATGTTGAATCTGTTTTGTCGCTTCCCATGTTCTCTCCTTCCAGCTCGCCAGTTCAGCAACATGGAAGTCTGCACGCCCATTAAGCCAATCGATAATAAGCTTGGAGTCCCCAAGCAGTAGGAGCTCAGTGATGTGTAATCGGCTTGCCAGAATACATGACGCCCACGCTGCTAGGAGTTCAGCCTTTGTGTTAGATCCCGTCCCACAGTTTAGAGTCCACCGGTATACCGTTTGAGCATTTATAGTTATCATGCCACCAACCCCACATAATAAGCCTGCCTGTTGTGCCGCTCCATCGAACCAGGCCACCATTTTGTTATGAGGAACGTTGAATATAGCTCTGCAAGGTTTTGTGGACGGTGTCTGCTTTCTGCTCACGGCTATCTCAGCAAAGATGGCGCTGGCCACCCTGTATGTGGAAGGTTGCTTGTCTTCAAACAAAGCCTCATTCCTGTGCTTCCAAATATGCCAGCAAAG
>ML801759.1:0-15840 GCA_009831015.1 Picea engelmannii
TGAAGGGAAGCGAGAGATTGTTTGATCTTGGCGATCCGCGTGATTGCTATCCGCTATGAAAAATAAACCAAAAGTCATCGTCGTGATTGCTATCCGCTATGAAAAATAAACCAGAAGTCACCGTCTCTACAAAAACCTAGAGGAGAGTGTCATGAAGTGTTGTTTCCATGCATAATTGTATTCAAGCCAGAAAAATCCAATGTTAATTCTCAAATACAAAAATACAACTTTCTGGAAGTGTGCTTAGTGCCAGTTTTTGAGAGTGTAACCTTGCAATATGTTGTAAATGGGTTGACAATTGTCTCGTAATTGGTGTGACGTTTTGTTTTTCTGAAGTTTGTGATCTCGCTTCAGATCTGCACCATCACATCGCCTTTTGAGGCTAGCATTGTGTAAGAGGCACTCTGCCTGAAGGTACTTACATCTATTGCAGAATTATTTTTACTTGTTAGAAATTATGGGCGAGATGAGAAGAGACTAAAGTTGCTTCTTATCCTTCATCCTCTTGTTGGTGTTTTGACATGTTCTCCTCATCATACATTACCTCAATGATAGTTTCTTCATTATAATCATCATTGAAAATGCATAGAGGGTTCATAATCTGAAAAAGGAGGAAGAGAAAAACTCATTCATACATGGAGTTGAAACATATTTTAAGGTTTTGTTTGAATTGTCCTTTGTAATGTTTGTAAGCCTAGCTGAGACTAAGACCAACATGCATGTTATGTATTGACATTGTATTAAATCCATTTCTCCATTAAGGGGGAGTGTTGGAGAATAATGACGAAATTTTATACTTAGACAATTCTTAGAAGAGATTTCTATTGTATGCTACATTAGTGTTTGAGTGGTTTTTAGATCCACAAATTTAGGAGATAGTTAGAGGCTCTCCTACACTATAGATATGTAATCATTTTCCAGCGTAAGTAATAGAGTTTTGTGTGAGCGAAGTCTCACTTGTGTGAGCCCTTGTGGCCTCACTGTTATTGAGGTTGATTGATCTCAGTTTTTAATTGATGTACTGAGAAGCTTCAAAGATTTGAAGAAACCTAGAGATACAAAAAGAGAGAAAAATGGTAGATGTTTGGGTTTAGAGAGAAGTGAGAAGAAGATCTCATTCTCATATTTCTTTGGTACTTGAGGATGGTTTACAAGCATTTGGGTAAGGGGAGATAACAACCTTCTAATATGTAGTAGAAGCTTCCTAACTAGAATGGTTAGAGCAATTCCTTGTATTAGTTGTTCAGGTCTCATTCTCATATTTCTTTGGTACTTGAGGATGATTTACAAGCATTTGGGTAAGGGGATATAACAACCTTCTAATATGTAGTAGAATCTTCCTAACTACAATGGTTAGAGCAATTCCTTGTATGAGTTGTTCAGGGTATAAAGACAAACAAAGATCAGAAATAAATTCTGCAGATGATTCATGTTGATAAAAGGAGTGAGCTATAAGTCTCTTGTTTACAGATCAACTATAAAGATAACTCATAACATTATATAAGTAAAGATCATGAACCAAACATTATATAAGTAAAGATCATCACAAAACATAACATAAAATTTCTAGTGATGTTGATACCAACGTGAAAAGATATATAAAATATATATAAAATGGCCTTTAAATACTTTACATTGATTTGAAATTGATTCCACTCTCCTACATGGTTGTGCTAACATACTTCTTCCATTTCCTTCTAACATTTGCTTGAGTTTGTAATATATTTAACTGCAATTCCCCCTTTGTTCAAGGGATAGATTTTAAAGATGGAATTTGTGCTGCTTGTGTGCCTCTATTTTTTCCACGAAGATTCAAATTCTTATCTTTCTGGGGAACTTCAGATAGTAGGTTATCTATGTATCTTTCATTAATGCTTGCTGCTTTTTCACATGCTTGTAGTCATTGTTTTTGCCACCACTTCAATTGTCTTTCAAAGAAACAATGACAAAATTTCCTGCAAAGTGAACCATCGAAACACTTTTTCTCTTGTTTTTATCCTTCTTCGTGTACTTTGAATTGAATGGAAAGCTCATGAAACCCATTTGTATATCAAAGACATTGCCAATAGAGGTCTATTTTCTTTATATAACCTAGAACAATAAAATTTATTTTTGAAGTACTTAACTCTTGCAAAGTAAAACCCTTCTGCTATCCGAGACTATCTCAATTTTTTGCAAAATCATTAATTATAGTAAAAGAAATAACAAATAGGGAACCCTCTTAGTCATGCTCACCATTAGAACTGAATCCAGATCCAAGCGTGGAGGATGCCAACTCTAATTATTGGTTGTCTTACACATAGGCTTTCTTGCACAACCTACAACCAGATAATAGATATCATATAGTCTATATGGGTTGTTAAATCAAAATTTGGTCCCACATTTGACTAATAACCTCCTGAATAATACTTACTCTCTTGGTTTCTGGTTGATATACAACTGCATCAGGTACTATAGCTTCAACAGTGAGGATTTGTTTTTTTCTTAAAAATGCATCATGTGTTGCATGAAAAATCAATTAGCAAGTATATCAATAGTAACACAACGGCCCATAGAGTGGTTACACCAGACCCACTTGCATATATGAGCAAGAACGACTAGCATATCCCCCTTAGCTCCCACTAGGAGGAGTGGGAATAACCATTCTGGCAGCGATCTGAATAGCCAATTTTGTTTTGAAGAGAGAAACTTGCCAGGTTGAAAGATATATTAACATTAGAAAAGTGGCATGACGACCACATCTCCATAAGAAAGAAATGCCAGTTAATATGATCACATCTCACATACTCCACCCAACTTGTCGGATGATCCACTTGTCCCTGTTGACCGCCTCTCCAACATAGGTGGTCAACTCCATGTGCCATGAAGAGATGCATCATCAAATGCTCATTTGTTGAAGACTTTTGGTTCTATAGGGCATTTTTGGGCCCAACACTTCTTTTTGTAACCGGAATTTCCGCACCCTTGCGTGGGTCAATTGTAACGACCCCCTCGACCATCCTAAGGCCGAGATACGCCACTCCAGAGCAACCACTCATGCTCTGACGCCAGTGGGTAACATTCCCAGCCATCAAGCCGAGACATGCTACTCTAGGGAACATCTTTCGTTCCCATACTGCAGAGCATATAGTAGCATACCCAGTAGTCCAACTAAGCAATGACACCTAAATTTACTCTTTAGACTACATGCAGCTAAAACATATACATACAACACGCTCGCGGAAGCTTTACATCTAACATAAACAAACAATTACTATCTGTAAAACGACTTTTATATTACAAATAACAGTAATTACCGATATGCATCATTTACAGAAAATTACCCATAAACACACAAGCATTCATAGTCACATATATGATAAAATCGTAACATGGGCATGTAAATAACAAAACAACATATCCATATATCATACAATTGATACTTATCTTAGAAAGGTTGTCACCAACTGCTTACAGACCGTCCATGAACCTCCCAACCATAGATTACACTGTTCATCACTCTCAACAGTGAATCATCCCCGAGTTGGGACTGAACTCCACCTAGGGTAAAGGGATCCCTATCTAGGCTAAGGCTCATGGACAACAGGAAAGACTCTGTCTCAGGTGCTCACTCAACTAACAGCCTACAACCTATCATTCTCCACATGCTTGTCCCACCCAAGGAAGTGTGCCCCTTCTCTTCTCAACAGTCCCTCGGTTGCCCCACTTCTCTTCCAGGGCTTCAACAACAAGCCAGACCGGAAGTCTCAGAGCGATGTAGCTGCAGTTTAGCATCAACGAAAATCAATCCCCAACAATTCTCTCGCCTAGAGAACTGCTCACGGGCTTGACAACCCGCTTCTTCAATCCCGCTTCAAGCTAACCAGGTACACCAACCAAAAGGGACGGGGAAACATGTTTCGGAAAGGTGGAATGGTTGTTTCAAGGATAACAAAATGTATGAGTGAAATGGTCATGGAATCATTGACTAGATAACTGAGTGTGTTTTTGGAATCACTGTGAACTCTCTGTAAAAAATGATGGTCAGTCCGATGGTTCCCCCCCTCTCTCTGTTTTTCGTTTGTAAGGTCCTCCTCTCGAATAATCCCCCCTGAGCTAAGTTTCCCCATGATATGAATGCATGTCCCCAACTTGACACTTGTGATATCGGAAGTTACTTTTGTCCACTTGTCCCCAACTTTAGAACTTAGGATAAAATTATCCATACTTTATGTTCTGGAATATTAATATAATACTCCCTTGACTTTTGGCCCTCCCTTTCCCTAACTGGTGAAGTTCAGTCCCCCATCTCTTTTATCGTGGTCGGTCTGGGCGCAATGATGTATTTTATATTAATCATGAGTTATGTACAAAGTAGGAGCATTGACCCTTGACATCTAGGCGTTTCGGCCTAATACCAAAACATAAGCATTCTAACTTATAATACTGGCTCTCCAGCCTATAATGCATATTTTATACACAAAGGTTCGTTGACCTTAATATTGTGCGCACTTAGTTATTGCGCGTTGTATCCTCTATCTTTAGGGTTGCACACACCTTAGTTACTGTGCACAGTATTCAGAAATGTGTACATTACATCCCTTTACTGTGCAGTATATGCACGCACCATGCCATGAAAGGTGTATTGCAAAATGATGTCTAAACAACTCACTAGCTTAAATATACTTGGATTATATTTACATTTGGGTTTGACCGAGGGATATTACATCAATAATGTAATAGGTCTGCATGGATCATGTCTAGGTCAGTTACCTTGGGATCAATTGACTGGGAGAGTTCCTTTCACCGAGGGTTTTTTATCCTCAGGTTATCAATTGGGCTTTTCAGCCTTATTGATTTCCCTTGAGTTTTTCCCTCACACTTGCAATAATTCCTCCAAAGTGGTGAATGACGTTCCAGTGGGCTTATCTTTTAGTAACTATTGTTAGGAATCATTGTAAATGACTATGCAAGACATCTCAGAAAGTTTCACGGAATTCCATCGAGTCTAGAGTAGTTTTTTTTTAATTAATTAATTTTTAATTAAATTTCCCTAAGTTTGGAGGTTTAATTATTTAATTAATTGATTATTTTTGAACAAAAATTGTAAAAACTAGGCCCTTGGACTTTTGATAGGGGTATTTGTGCTCAAAAGAAATGGAATAGCACCCCCTACATCCATGGACCAAGTTTCAGCTTAGTCAGACAACTTTTGCTATGGGTTTGTCCACCTGGAGTATCAGTGAGTCAAAAACAACAATTTTAATTGCTAGAGACCAAGCATGCCAAAAATATAAAATTGTAATAATGAGTTAAAAGGATGATAGAAGATGGAATAAAGTTAGAGAGAGGTTTCCTAGCCTAAACCTATCCATCCCAACCCCTCCTAACCTTTTCACCCCTCTCACCCTCTCACCTCACTCAAAAAATGATGCCCTCCTAAGGAAGTTACGCCCTCCTTGAGGATGGGACGTGGCACCTTGGGTTTTCCTTGGTTGATGGGCCTCCCTCTTGGGTAATATGCTCTCCCTCACCTCCCATGTCCCTCCTTAACTCATCTCCACCCCCCTTATTTGCATTTATTGCCTCCCTTTCTTCCCTTTCCTCCAAGTGGTGCGCCCTCCTTGAGGAGTTACGCCCACCCCCCCCCTCCCACTTGGAAAATTCCAAAATAATTAAAAAAAAAATAATTTATCTCTCTCCACTCCCTTGGCACATATCCCATAGCATCTCACTACCCTTTGTTTGATCCCAACATCTTCCACACTCATCTACACCCTAGATCTATGATCTAAACCCTAGATGGTGCGCCCTAGCCTTGGGATCTCATCTTGTGCTTGGTGGTGGACACTTGGCATTGATCCAAGAGGGGTGAGTTTGTTTCTCCAAGTATAAATAGATCCCTTTCCTCACTCCCAACTCACCATATCTTGAGCTATTGTTATGCTACTTGATTTTCCATTCTCTCTCTCTCTCTTTTCTTGTTCCATCTTCCATTCTTTGGCTCTTAGGGTTTTGGAGCAAGTATTTCTCCAAGATCCATTTTCTTGAGTAATAATAAAGGAGAAGCTTTGGAGGAATTTTGAAGGAGAAACAAGTATTTTTGTTCTTTCAACACATGAGGTAAACTTGTTTTGATTTAATATGATGTAGATCTTAGGTAAAGTATTTTATTTGAGTAGATCTAACAAAGAGTAGTCTTGTAGATCTATATATGTTGATTAGCTTGATAGAGTGCAAGTATTTCATCTTATTAGCTTAATCATCCATATTATCTATTGCATGCATGCCATTGTGTTAGATCTTGCAGGTTTGGCTTCAAGGGTTTCATTGGGAATGCCTCAAGGAAGAGTCCTCCCTTGAGACACATAAACTCCTCTCTTTCTCCATCTATTGCTCATTCTCTATATGCTCTCATTCCATGCATATTTTCAACTAGCTTAACATAGTTTAATGGTCACCAAAATATAAATTTTCCATAAAATTTATTTAAGAAAAAATTTTACCCTAAAAAACAACAAGTTTTTCTTCACTTGTATTGTTGTGTGTAGCATTTCCAACAAGTATACCTTGTTGGTTTTTGCAGGTTTCAGATCTGGTTGAAGGGGTTTGGATACCCAAAAACGTCCACACAACACTCCAAGACCCTCCTACAAGTTGGTAGCTATTTCTCAACCTCCTCTTTCAATTTTTATGACTTCTTGTGCATAGATCTACTTGTTTTCTTGTTGATTTAGTGGCTCATTGGTTTGGGAGAAGGAGTGGTACGACCTCCTCCCACGTATGAGCCTTGGTTAGGTTAAGTGTAGATTTTGTTTTTTTTTTTGAGTTTTTGAGCACTTCTTGAGTTAGGACGTGGGGTTTGGTGGATGTTGGGCATCTCCCAAACCTAGGACATGGGGTTAGTGGTTTGTCTTGTTGAAGTTGCTTGCTTGTTTCTTAGACTTGTCCTTCTTGCTCATCTTTCTCTCTCCTTTCAAGTTATTTCTAAGTTAAACAAGTCTAATAATTGCCTACCTTTTGGGAGAGGAATACCCCAAATGGTAAGGCTAGAGTTTTAATATGTGTTGTTGATATTTTATGTTTTAGTGGATTAAAATGTTCTATATCTAGATCTCACACATACTAATCCTTAGTTTAAGCCTATTGGACATAATCAACTTATTTAGATTTCTTGCATGCTTAAGCCATATCTAGATCTATCTCTTTCTCACATGCTTAAGTCTAACACCTTAAATGCTTAATGCTTCAATAGTTTAGTGAATGGTTTTGCTTTACATGCTTTAACATCTTAAGGCCATTTGCCAACACACTTTTGAAGTTAATGCTTTTGGATAAGTTGATAGTGTAGGCATATGCTTAAATCTTTCTCTTTATCTTCACACTTAATGCTTTGATCTCAATGCTCTTAACAAACATAAGATAAGTGTGATAATCTTTCATCTCTTGTTGGCAAGTTGTCCTTGCCCTTGGTTTAAGTTTTCTTTCATAACAAGCTACATATGTTAATGATCTAGTGCATGGTGATAAATTAAATCTATATTTCAATTATTTTTCATTGCTTTACATGTGTTAATGCTCCTTATTTCTAAGCTTAAGTAACACACATAATAAGCTGAAGTGAGTTTCGGCCTTGGCAATAAATCACACTTTTAAGACACCTTAAAATCATCAAAATACTCTAAAATACACCTAAAAGTCTACCTAATTGATACATTAACTTAATAGACTTAATAGGATACCTTAGATCACCATCTAAAACGAGGATTGAGGAGGGAAACGGAAGGTGATAGGCCGGGGACGATCTCACGGCACAAAGGAGTGTCATTTCCGTAAAAACTCAATTCTTTGGGTTGATTGTGACAGCTAGGGTGGGCCTCGTTGCTTCACTATCTTGAGCATCCAACAACCATTTGACAATCGGGGGAGAAGGCTTTGGTGAAACACTTAATAAGGGTAATAAAAACTTTACAATCTTAAGAAACCCTTAACTTATTAAACAATCAAACCTTGGGCTTAATCATCTAATAATACTTTGTGATTAAGTGAATATCATAATTGTTGTGGAATACTTGTGCTTTAATCTTTAGATCTTCTAAAGTCTCCTTGTGAATGTGTTAATGATGAACTTGATATGTTGATGATGCCAATGCTTTAATCTTCTTGTATCATGCACATATATTTTGTGGTTAGCTTGTTATATTGTATCATTGTATCTTGTTACTCGTATCTAGTATTCATTGGATTTAATTATTCTTTCGTAAATCTTGTAATCATATTGTAACGAAACACCCTAACATATAGTTGACCCCTTGCCCAACCTTAGGCACTAGTCTTAGTTGCCCTAGGGAAAGGTATCGCTTGACATGCTAACTCTTGCATCTTGCATTGCTGCCTTAGCATCATAGGATAGACTCCCTCTAACCTTAAGAAATTAAAATCAACTCATAGAACTTAATGCTAAATCTTATCTAGTAACTAGGGTCTACCCCCCTTGGCTTCCCTAGGAGTGAGCCTAGACGGAAGAGGTTCCGGTCAAAGTGACAACGTGGGCTATGAACCTAGGCATTGTGCCTCCAAGAACACACTAAGTGAGCCAGACTTAGCTCACGTTGGCAAGTGTGTATAAGGACGACAACAGTCCCCAAGCACAATCCCCTTTTATAAGGCATTGCTCGATTTTGGAATGATTATTATTGGGATGTGTCACAGGTGTGTTTATTAAGCATTGTCTTTCCAGTTTTTTTGGATAGTGTTACAGATAATGTTTATCTTAGTTTATTATTTAGGAGATTGTTAATTAGTTGTATTTGAGAAGATTGGTTCAACTAAATTTGCTTCTATTTTGGTATGTGGTTGAGATATTGTCTCAATTGGTTGATTGTATGATCAAGGTAGTTTGTCTATCTTGAGACACGCTTGTTGTATTTATATGTATTCATTACACTAATTCAAGATAGTGATTGAGGCCATTATTTGTGTGTAATACTCCATTCTCCCTTTTTAATATGGTATCAGAGCAGGACTGGGTGTGATTTCCCCGTTTTTTGGATAGTGTTAGAGATAATCTTTATATTAGTTTATTATTTAGGAGATTGTTAATTAGTTGTATTTGAGAAGATTGGTTAAACTAACTTTGCTTCTATTTTGGTGTGTGGTTGAGATATTGTCTCAACTAGTTGATTGTATGATGAAGGTAGTTTGTCTATCTTGAGACACGCTTGTTGTATTTATATGTATTCATTACACTAATTCAAGATAGTGATTGAGACCATTATTTGTGTGTAATACTCTATTCTCCCTTTTTAATATGGTACCAGAGCAACATTGGGTGTGACTCCCCACGGGAGTGCCAAGAACATGAGGAGAGAGTAGAGTAGATAGTTTGAGAGTGTATTGTTGTGTGATGAGCGCCCCAGATTGTTATGTGATGAGCGCCCCGGTTATTGTTGTGTGATGAACACCCCGATCAGTTTATGTTATTGTGGTAGTGGTTGAGAAGCGCCCCGGTGGTTCGTGTGTCTTTGGAAATCCCCGCCAAGTTTGTGGTTATCGTCGATGAATCAGTTCAGTGATCTTGGTGGCAGTGGGTTGGCGATACCTTAGCATGTTAATTGCAATCTACGTGTTAGCGACTGCTCAAAGCTTCTAGTTCACCCGTTAGTTGCATGAGGACAACAACATATCAAATCTATCGTTGCAAGTATATGGGATATTTTGTTTGTGTGTGGATCGTTTAATTTCATTTCGAAATGAAGAAGAATACGCCTTGTTTGGAGATCTGAGCTGGATCCAGGAGAGTGGCAGAACCTGTGGGTGTTCCCTGTGGTAACCCAAAAATCCGACGTGGAGGCAAGTACGTGCTTCCGAAGGGATTCAAAGCTTGCCAGAGTCGATGGGGACTCTATTGATCAGAAGATTGCTGCCCATAAAGTTGGGCCACGTGTTCGTTAAGATGAGTAATCCACTGCTGCAAAGAAAAATCCATCGAGGGGCTTGCCGAATTGAAACTTGCGTACAATTGATGCATCCATGGGCCCTGATTGTTGCTTGAACCCACAACCAAGAAGATCCGAAGAGGTGATCGAATAGGTCAAGCACACAAGCATCTTGGTAAAGCCACAGATGGCCTAGTTCATTGCTTTGAAGAGAAGATAGACATCGAAGAGAATGAAGACACTCATGGGTAATCATAAGTTCACTGGTGATAATGGAGTCATGGTAAGTTGAAAAGATTAAGATGAATTTGGTTTCACTATAGTGGGATTTTATTGGCCATGCAATATATTTTTATGGCTTGATAGGTGATGGCCATCATAAGTTCACTGGTGATAATGGAGTCATGGTAAGTTAAAAAGATTAAGATGAATTTGGTTTCACTATAGTGAGATTTTATTGGCCATGCAATATATTTTTATGGCTTGATAGGTGATGGCCAGCCTGTATATTTTTATGGTTTGATAGGTGATGGCCAGCCTATTGATAGCTATGACAATATGTGGCCAAGATAGTGAAAACACATTCACTACTTTAGCAATGTGAAAATTTGTTTTTTGTTTTTTTTAATTTCTTGGAATTTTGGACAAATGTATTGAACCTTATTGAGCTTAGCTAACTCAATATGGCTATAGTTATTTTTGTTAGAATTAGCTACTAACTTTTAACAGGTAAAACATGGAGATCCAAGACAATCACTGAATTGAGATACTAATGACAAAGACAAAGACTCCTGAGATGTGAATGATTACAGAATGATTGCAGTGGAAGAAGATGAGAATTATCTTAGTGTTGTAATGGGATTATATATTGGGCATTTAATTGGTAACCTTTGTAAAGCATTTTTGAATGCTTGTTGTACCTGAATTAATGATGCATATACGATGCAGGGGGTGCATGATCAGTTGTACCTGACATCCCAGAGTTTTGGTCCAAGTTGTATTGCCTCATCATAGGCAAATTAGTTCCCCAGGTTTGTTGTAAGCCCTGCAGGCATACATGTTATGGTGTGGATTCGCACAGAGTTATCCCTCTTATGCACAGAGAGGATGTGGATCAAGTTGTGGAATAGACCACTGTGAGAGGTATGGGGGTTACAGGTGTACCCGTAGCCTAAACTTGATGAAGGTCGAAGAAGCAAGAGTCTTCGATTCGGGGGGAAATGTGAGATGGAAGAATCTCAATGTGTGGGACCAAAGTATGATTAAGGGAGAATTTAATATATTGATGAACCACGTAGGTGAAAAACATTTCTACAGAACTGGCGAGTACAACGGATGGTACCCATGTATCTCGGTAAATGGATTTCTTTTTATATGGACATCAATGATCAATTGTTTGCAGTAAACAATTTATTCAGGTACATGAGGAAGAAGCAACAAGTTTGAAAATGAAGCCCATAATGAAGAAAGCCCAAGTGAAGACAATGCATCAAACCATATGAAAGACAAAAGCTGAAGATAATGCAAGCCAAAGTATGAAGATGACAAAAGATGCAAACATAATCCAGACGAAGAACAAGACAACAAAAGCCAGCTCAAGAAGATTTAAGATAAACATTAAAGTGGAGTGTTAGAGATAATGTTTGTCTTAGTTTATTATTTAGGAGATTGTTAATTAGTTGGATTTGGGAATATTGGTTCAACTAAGTTTCTCCTATTTTGATGTGAGGTTGAGATATTGTCTCAATTGGTTGATTGACGCCATTATTTGTGTGTAATACTCTACTCTCCTTTTTTAATAGATAATGTGATAATGCATGCCATGGGATAATGTGGAAAACAAAGCTGAACAGGCATAATCACTTAAATATCAAACTAGTGCTGCTCCTTTTGCCAACAATATATTTACAAGAGAGGAAGAAATTACTGACATATACCACATTTTGTGTCTCCAAATGGACTCAAATTATTATCTAAGGGAACTCCCTACCTCCCAAACAAATAGTTCTACAAGCAGCATTCTATTACCTTTAACCAGTTAGATACAAGCTCCAATGTTAGATCAGCAATTTCTGGTTGCTTACAAAACAAGTTAAAATCACAGTTGTTCTGAGGAGGTTTCTCTACTATATGGCTCCATTCGTAGCAGCAATTCCAGATTCCGATTCCTCAAATCCCCAGAAGTCATCATCATCTTCATTTATCAGGGATATTGACATTTTCCAACAATCTGCTAGCTCATCACTTTGACCTTCTATCAATAACTGTAACACCTGAACGGAAAAATCAACAACAATATTGCCAAGTGGAAAATCAATAACAACATTGCCAAGAGTTTTGAAATAGCTTGAAGAAAAGAGATACGGTAACAAATCGGGGTGTGCCAACGAAAACATGAATTCTGAAAGATGCATCAAAATACCTCAATCATTGATGGCCGCCAGATTGCTGAATGTCTTACGCAGAGTGAAGCAGTTAACACCATTCTCTGCATCTGATGAATATCATATTGACCTCGAAGCTGTGGATCTACTAGTTCATGAATGTTTCCAGACTCCATCAAGGGTTTGGCCTGGACCAAATGCAGCCAAATTTGGCATAAATCAACTTATCTGCCAACTATGTTTTGTTGATTTTGGTCTATTTTGGTCGATTATATTCAACAAAGATGTACAATGGCCGGAAGAATCCAAGTACTGAAAACTCTCAACTTCATTTTTCAATGCAAACAAATGAATTTTACACAGATATTGTTATGATTTAATGCTTTCTTTGTATTAGGCCATCCATATCACATCTAGACATGCGCACGTCAATGGGTCAGTAAGTGGCTTTCTATGCAAAACTAAATAGTTAACTAGGACAGGCATCTATGTTTTGATGGGACATGTTTTTTGGGAGTTTGTGGATAAAACACAGTTGCTTACAGACAAACAATTGTACTCACCCAAGACAATATGTTCTGCTCAGAAGCATCAATTGGTCTACGACCTGAGATAATCTCAAGCAACAATACCCCAAATGAAAAAACATCAGTTTTCTCATCGACGATCCCATGCAGGAAATACTCAGGTGCCAAGTACCTGTTAGAGAAATATATCACATCGTATCACAACCATGTAAAAAACAAGCCATTATGGCCATTAGTAATGCAAGATTCGAGGTAGAGGTGGAAGATTAGAAAACTACAAACCCAAAAGTTCCTTCAATTGGAGTTACAGAATGATGAGTCCACTGTCTTGGAAGCCATTTTGACAATCCAAAATCTGAAATCTGCAATAAGCCAAAACAACGATAAGATGATAAACCAAAAAATTAGATATTCAAGTACTGCTACTGTCAATAACAAAATCAGAATACAAGCATAGTTACAAGAATTATCATTCTTTCAAAACATTCTTGCATCAAGATGAAATATATCTGGCTTAATAATATCCTAAAAAGAGAGATATGTGCAGGTATCTTCTATTGTGCTTTTCTCCGATCAAACTAAATTTACTATGGTTTTCAGATGAGTTTCATAGCAAAAGATTGCATATGTGTTCCATTTTATTGCAAGTATACATTTGAGTTGGGTTACCTGTGGTTCAAAATCCTTGCCTAGCAAGACATTTGAAGACTTTATATCTCTATGGATGATGCGTCGCTGGCAGCATTTGTGCAGATAATGCAACCCCCGTGCTGTTCCAATTGCTACCTTATACCTAATTGACCATTCCAGCACCCTAGTCTTGGTACCTGTTTATCATAGATAAATATAATTTGGGATTTAGATTTCTAATGCACTGCCTGTCCATGCAATATGGTAATCAAAGTGGAGTTTGAGCAATTGACTTGAACATGAGGCACTCCAAATGATGAAATTTAAAAAAGAAAGCAAAAAATTGTTTGTCAATTTAGGTTCCTGCATTTCTCTTAAGAAAACCTAAACATAAATCTAATCGGCAATGAGCTATAACTGTAAATTTGCCCTTGTAGAAAAATAATTTAAAAAAGATGGTCTCCATCTCACGCTTCAGGAGATGATATTTTTTTGTAAGCTTTATGACCACTCTCGTTTAACCAACCAGACAAGCCCCTGTTAACTTCAGAAGATGATTTTGAATGCAAATGGAGATTTTTTAGTAGCAGAATGAAATTGACCCAACTAGTCATGCCTTGGAAAGATTGCACACCCACATCTTACGAACCATCTCAGGACAATTTAGATAATTACCATGAAGAAGTGAATCCAAACTACCATGCACACTGAAATGGAAGATGAGATGAAGACCGTTCTCTATGCAGCACCCTATCAAAGAGGTTGCGTTGGCATGGCATACATGCCCAATAATTCCCAATTCTGTTAGAAATTCTTTCTCTTTTTGTTCATCTGTGTTTGCTTTTGCTAGTCTCTTAACTGCGATCAACTGCCCATCAGATAGGACTCCTTTGTAAACCTCTGCATATCCACCTCTGCCCACCAAGTTATCTACAGAGCCAAATACAGAGTAAGACTCCTTAAAATTTTCTAAAAGGATGTTCAATTAACAAAGCTTCATCTTCTTAACTATGTTTTCTAATCAGCCAAAGACATCTAACAAGCATATGTAAACTTATGATGGTTTTATGATGGTAAACCAAGATAAGAAAGTCGATATTATCTGGAAAACCTCATGTCAGCTATCTTATAGCCGCATATCTATATTGCTGCCATTAGCATAAATTAAAAGAACTCATTGTTAGAATTAGGGCAGTAAAGCAAACAGTAGTGTCTTTTAAATTCCAGTGAGTAAACCAACTAGAGCATATGTTCAGAAAACAAATCTAAAACTGTAAGGACAGAGAAAACTGAAACATAAGTATCCAGATCTAAGCTAGTCAATAGTTAGAGAGTAGATCTAGAAAAATTCTAGTTCAGATTTATAATGCTGGAATAAAAACTTATGCTGATCTACAGATCTGACCAAGAACAGTAAATCATACAACAGAAACAAGAGTAAACTCAATATACTGTTCACATCTAATAGCTATCAATGCTGATACATAAATCTAGATAAATCAAACAGTACAGAAGTCAAAACAAAGTCCAGATCTAAAGATGATAAGTAGATGGCATACCTTGTCCTGTAGCCTTACCTCTGAAGAAGTCACAGCCAACACAAGAGATGCAGAACCATTTGTAATTATGCTCAGACAAAGTCCAGCTCATAGATCCACCATATAGGTTGGATCTCTTGCCAAGAGATAAAAGAACTTTCTTGCCACCAAGGGGATAGGGCCACAAAGACTTCCCAGTGTCCACAGTCAAACCCTCACACAAACAGTAGGTAAAACACACAAACCCTCACACAGAACTTCTGTGGACAAAACCCTCACTAAGGAAGGCCAAAGGCCAAAGGAGGAGGTCACAGTCTGAAGTTTGAACAGAACAGCAAACACCCCACAGCAGAAGAGAGGGCAGTACCCACAGTCACACCACAGCAGCAATTAGAAGGAGCCGCACCACAGTCATCCCACACAGCAGCAAATAGAAAGGGGCCACACCCCACACAGCAGCAAATGGAAGAGGCCGCACTCCACACAGCAGCAAATAGGAAGGGGCCGCACCCCACACAGCAGCAAATAGGAAGAGGGCCGCACCACAGTCACCCCACAACAGAATAGAGGGCCGAGCCACCTACAGCAACAGTGCTCCAACAGAAAAGGAACCGCAGCAACAAGCTTATCAGCAAGGAAAAGGGCCACTACTCCAACAGAAGGTGAGCCGCAGCAACAAGAGAGGATCCGCTCACACAATGCAAGAATAGTAGGATAGATTATAAGAGGTAGGGGGGGGTTTAATTTATAGTTTAGGCTAGGGTAATAAAAATATAAATTAAATTAAAATAATTAATATAACATGTTTAAATTAAATAATTTAAACATGGTATAATTAACATTT
>ML801759.1:21569-33579 GCA_009831015.1 Picea engelmannii
TTATCCACCAAGGTCCAAGACCAAGGATCAACCCATGCCCTAGGCATGGGTACCCTGGACCATGTCTAGGGGCCCTAGACTTATCTAGGGGCTTTAACTGCTTGGTCCTAGACCAAGAACCCCAGTCGTATACTGGGGGCCCTAACAAGGGTCTTTTGCCATGGCACTCATTGTTTGGTCCTAGACCAAGTACCCCAGGAGTGCACTGGGGGCCCTAGATCTTGTCTAGGGTCTTAGCCATCATTCCGGAGAATGGCTCTTGCAGCTGCTTATAAATTTAACACTCATAATAGTAGAGGAAAAATGCATCATAATCTTTTTAGTTTCAATCAATCATTTGTGTAAGTCTTTTAAAATCACAGTGCTATATCTTTTGTTGGGAATTTTGTTTCATGTTAATATAACAATTATTATTACTATTAGACAAATATCTTCTAATTTTAGTTTTGAAAATGAAAAAAATTAGCATAAAACCATTTAATATCACAATGACATCTCTGGTTGAGAATTTTGTTTTACATTAATATAACTACTATTATTATTATCATACAAGTATCTATTTTGATTTCGCAAACGAACAAAATTACACATAATTTCTCCAATGCCTCTCCAAAAATGTCAGCCAGTATAATCAGGAAAGTGATGCTTTCGATCCAAAAATTTCGGCCAGTAAAATCAGGAAAGTGACGCTTTCAAACAATCAATTAGGAAAACAGTCTACGTAAACCAATACACGTTACTAAACCATAGTTAAACAGTTTCACTGACATAATCAATGCATGTTCCCAAACCAAGATTAAAATGTTAAAGTTTTCTCCAACCGTAATTGCTTGCAGAAGTCAATATGTTTCTAAGTTTTTAACACGTACTTGGAGAACCAACGCTTTCCAACTGTTAGGGGCAAATCTACCACAATTCTGTCGCTGGGATCTGGATCCACTTATATTGGAAACGGATCCAATCCGAAATACAAAAAAAATTCAGGAATCCGATATGAATCCAAGATTCCACGAATCCGAGGAGATTCAAATGTGGGTGTGGGTGCGGGTGCCCTAAGGAAAATCTGGTAACTAGGGTGGATTGCTTTCATCTTAAGTGCCAGGTATGAAGAGTAGTTATTCTCCGAAAATTGCCTCATTCCTTTGAAACTCATGCTGAACCCTGGTGAATTGCTTGAGATTCTGTTGACCGCATAAATGAAACAATGCCATAAGCAGCTGCACTGCAAAGAGAAAACTGCCTTCATGTTAGGTGCTAGGTCCGAGGGTTAGTTATTCACCCAAAACTGACCAAGACTGACACTTAGACTCATTCCTTTAAACTCGTGTTCAACCTTGGTAGATGGCTTGACATTATGTTAACCTCATAAATGAACGAATGTTAGATACGTGTTGTATTGTTTATAAGTATACTTAGTCATATCCCGATGGGGGGTTGGGGCTGGCTTCCTAATGAAGGGGTCCAAGAGCCTCCCCGACCCTCCCTCGACTAGGGGGCATGGGGACCCAGCAGGCCCCCATTCAAGGATTTGGAAGTGGAGCCCCTGAGGAAACTCTTTTTTTTTTTTGGTCCATTATGTGTTATTTCAGCCAATGATTTCAATCCATTGTAATCTAATCTTAGTTAAGGGATTATGGTTTGTGTTACCTCACAAACTAGCACCTTTTAGATTAAAGTCCAAAATATGGGCAATAGCCTATGGGGAACTAAGAGGTTGGTTAGTGTCACCTCACCAACTCTCTTCTACATTTTAGATTGAGGAAGACGTTCCTAGCCTAAGGGGTTTCCCTATGGGTTACTAAGTTCACTTCATGTAGTATTAATGGAAGTAAAGAGAGTTCAACAACTATGAACAAAAATGAAAGGATGATTAAAAATGGTTTTGGGGGTAATGGATGAAAGGGAAGTCCATGCCTTATAGGATGTGATGGAGGAGGTCTATCTAAATCCGCTACTCAAGGCAATATTATAGGATGGCCCCTATCAAAGACTATCTACAAATACAACAAAACAATTGATGTAGAGTGCATAATATTTTTAAGGTAAGCAACACAAAAGGATATTGGAAGTGTTAAAATACATCTTATTTCAGTATCAAACTTAGACTAAATTAGATTTCAGCCACCTATAAATATCCAACAGCCATACAACGGTTCTTTATGGGCTGAAGCACTATTAACCAAGTTCTGAAATAAAATTACAGCGGAAATAATTTATGAATAACATACATTAACTCTCATTTGACACAAAAATCTGTGTATAAACACTTGAAGAAATACACAAAAAATATGGATAGTTTTGAGGAGAAAGAATACTTTCTTTATTCAGCTTAAGGAAAAACTCTGAGTACAACAACAGTCTACATTCAGCATTAATATCCTGTACAATCACCCTATCTGAGCAAAATCAACTTTCATTTCCTTAGCAACACAGTCTGAATTCAAACATTGACTTCCAGTACAACTTGTACAGACTGTACAGTCACTAACAGTAGAAATAAACTTGGTTTTTCGTGCCCAAAAAAGGTACAGGTCCGTACCTCACTGTATGGATTTATCAGCAACAGAGAAAACACCTAGAAATCCGTGCCAATACCCAACATCGATTTATGTGCTTGGCAGTAGCTGTAAAACCAACAACTTGCTGTACGGCCTCCTCCAATGCTGAATCTATCTAGAAGTGCGTGCCAATCCCTCTCTTAGGGATGCATGCCAACTTTTGCCTGCTGAAACTCTTTCCCTCACAGCAAAGAAACCCCCTTGGCATGCGTGCCCCTTCACCTTCCCTCAACCTCTCCTCAAAAGTGCACCCTCCTTATCCTCATGAGCTGGCTTTTAATAAAATTTTAAATGTAACTTCCCTAACTCTTGGTCTTCTAATGAGATTGACGGTCAATATTAGATCTTGCCCTCATGAGATCAACGGTCACAACTTAATCATTCGTTGAGGTCACAAGTCATTAAAGTGGCACATAACATCATAAAGTCACTTTTACATTAAAAAATTAAAAGACCCAACTTTATAAAATCACTTTATAAAAACATATTATGAAGTTACTAGGAGAAGGTGTGCTTGGTCACTTCCGCATGCTGAGCATTGTCAATGCAGAAGTATCTCCAAGCTACCAAATTTCAACACTCCCTCTTAGCGAGAGAGCTACTTCTGGTATCACCACCAAAATCCGTCTCCATCTCATCAGCTGCCATAACTGCTCCCTCTGTGCTAGAAGTCGTTGCTCCCTTTGAACATGAAGCCACTACTTCCATTGCACTGGAAGCCTCTGCTACTACCTCTGTTGTACCACGAACTGAAGACATGCTCCTAGGAGAGTGCACTCTTCTGAGCATCCATCTGTGTCGACTCGTGCCTATTGAGTCCTTTGAGAGTCCCGGAAGAAGACTGAGTCCCTGGTATCAACTCTTTCTCTCGTGCTACCTGCCAACTCTCCGACACAGAATCTGAGTCCAGAAATCCACTGGACCCCAACATAGGTCGACCCAACACCCTGTACAGGCCTTCATACCTGACACCAAGCATCGTTGTTGTGTCAGCAGTTGCTCCCACGAGATATAAAAACATATGTCCACCGTAGAAGACAACTCCAAATCCACTATCATCCAAAGCTGACACTGAGAGAAAATTAACAGTCAACTCTGGAATATATAACACCTCGATAACCTCCAGAAAACCTCCTGACTCTAGTTGGAATCTCACCCTTCCAACCCCCTTTACTGCAAGTTGTGGGCCGATTCCACAATTCACTCTGCAGTTTGAGTCTATCTCTGTAAGATCGAGGAAAATTGACCTCAACCCAGTTATGTGCCGAGAAGCTCCACTGTCCACAAACCATGACTCAATGTCCTCAAACACTAGGCACCCACTGCCCATGGGACCAGTCATGAGAGATAACTCCTCATATCTCTCAGCAAACTCTACAAGCTCTACTGAAGCTGATACCTCTGGTTCCGTCTTCTTCTTCTTCTTGTTCGAACATTGACTAGCACAGTGGCCAGTCTTGTGACATGCAAAGCATCTCACCTTGCTCAAATCTTTCTTCTTCTCATTGCCCTTTGCCACAAGAGCAACGTCATTGTCGTCTGCACCATCCAATGGCTTTTCTCGAGACCCCTCTCAGATCTCCTCCTGCTTAAAATCATCCCACAATCTTCTCCAATCAGAGAGCTTCTCTCTCCCCACCACACACTTCACAAAAACCTCCCACTCCTTGGTGAAGCCTTTGAGGGCTATCCACACCAACTCTGAGTCAGGAATGACTTCTCCAACTGTTGCCAACTCGTCCTTCACCTGTGCAAACCGGGTGAGGTAGGTGGCCACACTCTCTTCTTTGGCCATCCCAGCACCATGGAGCTTGTCCCAGAGAGCCATTTTCCGGTTCTTGTTCTTTGCCTCATACAGAGTTTTTAGTGCATCCCACATTTCTTTGGTTATCTTCTTCTCAGCCAATTGTGGAATA
The DNA here is from genome assembly GCA_009831015.1 of Picea engelmannii. Classification (NCBI taxonomy): domain Eukaryota; kingdom Viridiplantae; phylum Streptophyta; class Pinopsida; order Pinales; family Pinaceae; genus Picea; species Picea engelmannii. Next base: position 26,044 of record ML801759.1, read on the forward strand.
AGGTGGTCTTTGACCCCATCCAAGATGATTCTTTGAGTCATGGCTTCCTTCACCTCATGAACATCAAGAGCTATGGGATTTGAAGCAGATATAGGCACGATGGTGTTCGCAAACAACTATATTTTTTTCTCTTTGAGAACATTGTTGATTCTAACCTTCCATTGGAGATCCCCTCCAACCTATCTTCAAATATGATGTTGGAAGTCGTCTTTGTCCTCCTGACAAAGAACCTCTTATGCCTTTCTTCAAGCTAATGCTTCAACAAATCACTTGCTGTCCCAAGCGCCAAAGCTGCCCACTGAAGTTCAGAGCACCTGCTCTGATACCATGTTAAAATACATCTTATTTCAGTATCAAACTTGGAATAAATTAGATTTTAGCCACCTATAAATATCTACCAGCCATACCATTGTTCTTTATGGGTTGAAGCACTATTAACCAAGTTCTGAAATAAAATTGCAGTGGAAATAATTTATGAACAACAGACATTAACTCGCATTTGGCACAAAAATCTGTGCATAAACACTTGAAGAAATACATAGAAAATATGGACAGTTTTGAGGAGAAAGAATGCTTTCTTTATTCAGCTTAAGGAAAAATTCTGAGTACAACAACAATGTACATTCAACATTAATACCCTATACAATCACTCTATCTGAGCAAAAACAACTTTCATTTCCTTAGCAACACAGTCTGAAATCAAACATTGACTTCCAATACAACCTGTACAGACTGTACAGTCACTAACAACACAAATAAACTTGGTTTTTCGTGCCTAGAAAAGGTACAGGTCTGTACCTCACTATACGGATTTATCAACAACAAGAAAACACTGAGAAATCCATGCCAATACCTAGCATCGATTTCTGTGCTTCGTTGTAGTTGTAAAACCAACAAACTTGTTGTACGGCCTCCTCCGATCCGTACTGTACGACCTCCTCCAATGCTAAAGCTATCTAGAAGTGCATGCCAATCCCTCTCCTAGGGATGCGTGTCAACTTCTATCTGCTGAAACTCTTTCCCTCACAACAAAGAAACCCTCTTGGGATGCGTGCCCTTTCACCTTCCTTCAACCTCTCCTCAAAAGTGCGCCCTCCTTCTCCTCCTGAGCTGCCTTTTAATGAAATTTTAAATGTAACTGCCCTAACCCTTGGTCTTCCAATGAGATTGACGATCAAGATTAGATCATGCCCTCATGAGATCAACGGTCATGACTTAATCATTCGTTGAGGTCACTTAAGTCATTAAAGTGACCCATAACATCATAAAGTCACTTTTACATTAGAAAATTAAAAGACTCAACTTTATAAAATCACTTTATAAAAACATATTATAAAGTTACTAGGAGAAGGTGTGCTTGGTCACTTCTACATGCTGAGTGCTGCCAATGCAAAAGTACCTCCAAGCTACCAAATTTCAACAGGAAGTAGTTTTGGTGCCATTACCGGGGATAAAGTCCATTTCCCGGAAGACATCTGTAGATTAGCTACACATTTTGATGAGAGAGCAGATTTGAAGATCATATTCTCATCTTGGCAACTCCATGAAGGAAAGAAGCCCTTTTTCGTTTGCAGATTTGAAGACTTGTTGTTTGTGGGGTGAAACAAGCATCATCAAAGGTTCACCTTGGCAACTCGTGTAGTGTAGCTTGAGAGGTAGTGGGGGGTTGGAGGGCCCATAGTGATAATAGTGGAGGCCATTCAATGTAAGGTGGACTAGGTCCACTATATTATTAAATAAGACCCACTATGGTAGTGAGATATATTAGTATGAACATAATAAATGTAAGAGGACTTATTATAAGGTTTCACTTCAAGAAGGTTCCTCCCCTAGAATGTTCTTAGGTGGTTGGTATTACTATATAAAGGGGTTTAAGCAATGTAATGGAAATCAAGAAGAAGAAGTATTGTATTTTGGAGCGGTAGCTCATTAGGAGGTTGCCCCCTCGAAGAAGCAACTGAACATGAGAGGATCCCTTCCATAATAGGATCCATTGTATGGTGTTGCCCTATCATAAGGGTTTTGGTAATAATAAAAGAGATTTTGCATATTGTTCTTGGTATCTCTTGTGGTGATTATACTTGTAGATCTTTGGTACTTAACAATTGGTATCAAAGATCTTTCCTTAGCCAAAGAAGGGAATACATTTTTGGTTCTTTTTGCAAATTTTTTAAAGGGAAAAAAGGGGGTGGCACATTTCAGACTCAGTTCTGAAACTTTTTGCTTAGAATTTGCAGAAACAAATTGAATATTTGAATTCCTCTCGAAAAAATACCCAATTTCAGGTTATCAACATTTTAAATTCGACGGGTTTTCGGGGTTTTTTTCCGAAAAAAGCCACGTGATTTGCATAGCAAGTTATTTTTATAAACCCTAGTTTTTGTTGAAGATTAATTCCAAGCAAAATGTCTTTTACTGGAAAAGATGATAGCCTTTCTATTCAAGAATATATACAAATGTGCAAGTCATTATGGAAAGAGAGATGGAAATCTTGGTTACCATATGGTTTGAGAGAAGATGTTGACATATGGCGGGAATCATTGGACCATGTCAAGATGATGGGAATTTTCGATGAAGCAATGGAAAAATCACTTTCAGAAAAATGGTCTCATGCCAAGAGTAAAGATAAAGAAAGAACCAAGGATTTATTTTCATGTGGCAACTCTATATTACACGTTCGTGGATGCATTCAACAAGAGAAGGTCATTGTTTCTATTAACCCTAGTTGCCAGCAAAATTTTATCAATGTTCAGTTGGATAATAGATTGCAAGTTCTGACAAATAATATTCAAAGCACACAAGTTGAAGGTGAAAATGTTCAAATTTTTAAAGATTTGAAGATTACCATGGATAACTATGTGTTGCATTCTAATTTTTGTGCCATTGATATGAATAATGTGGATATTATTCTTGGATATCCTTGGATGGAAACAATTGGTACAGTTAATATTAATGTGGAAAAGAAGTTTGTGAAACTTTGGTACAAGAAAATGAAAGTTACATTGCAGGATGTGTCTCTTGGTAAGAAAGAAAGGCCCATGGGGGAAAGCAACAAAGTTATTGCAGAATCCGAAGTTGCATCAGAGGAAGAATCTACAAAAAGACATGAAGCAAAGCCCCAAGAAGAAAACAATAAAGAAGTTAATGAGATCATTGACTCAAATGAACACCGTATTGCATAATTAAAAAAAAAACACTGATTCCTAAAGTTGTTTAATATCGATATTCGCACCACATAGAAACAACAGTCATCAAGGCAGGGGCATGAGCATGAACACAATTTTTATGGACCAGCATGGCACCAGAAAGGACACCAATCAAACGGCACATGGAGGAATATCAACACTGCAGGACAATATCAAGATCGAGCCACAAACCCATGGCACCAAAGGCACAATAAGGATCCAAATCAGGGTGACAGAGAAACAGTTGGATATCATGTTCATCTTCCATTAGGAAGGATGGATTCTTGTACTTGGTACCAGTTGGATACATTGCTTAGCCGGTCATATTGTATGGTTTATTCTCGTGTTTCGAGGACGAAATGTGAAGGGGGATGGAATGTAGTATACCTAGGGAGGTAATATTGGGGGGTACCTAGGGAGATACCCAATGGGAGTAATAATAGATATATGACCATGTAATGTAATAGTGTGAACATAATAAAGGTGAGAAGACTTTCTAGAAGGTTCCACCTACTAGAATATTCCTTGTCTAGAATGTTCTTAGGGGAGAGAGAATGTAGTGTAGCTAGAGGTAGTGGGGGGGGTGCAGGGCCCATAGTGATAACAGTGGAGACAATTCAATGTAAGGTGGACTAAGTCCACTATATTATTAAATAAAGCCCACTATGGTAGTTCGATATATTAATATGAACATAATAAATGTAAGATGACTGATTAGAAGGTTCCTCCTCTAGAATATTCTTAAGAGAGAGAGAATCATATATAAAGAAGTGTAAGAAATGTATTGAGCATAGTGAATAATATTGTTATTGTAGCAAGCAAGGATTGTTTGAGGAGTGTTATCCTTCCCGAAGGATTAATATATGGTGTTACTCTACTTCAAAGATTTTGACTATTTCCTGTGTTGAATATTTGGTGAATGGTTTGGTTTATTCTTGTTGAGATTAAGGGTTCTTTATGAAGTTATATTTGCAGATCTATTCAAGAACTTAACAATTGGTATCAAAACACTTTCTTCGACCACAAAAAAGGGGCAATTTTTTTTCTATTTTTGCAGATTTTTTTCAAGAAGAAAAAGCGGGTCGCGACACTCCGGACAATTCCTGTAGATTTCTTTGTGGAATTTGCAGAAACTGTTTGTAGATCGGGGTTCCTCTCAGAAAAACAACCAATTTAAAAAAAAAATCGTCCAAAACAGAGTCAGGGAAGTGAAGTTATCATTTTAAAATCTGCTATTTTTTCAGGATTTTTCCGTGGACAACCGTGCAATTTTGTTGATTTCTGTAGCACATGGGGTCAAATTTTCCCAAACAAATTCCAGATCTGAGTTCCTCTTTCAAAAATGACCCATTTCAAAAAACAAATCGTCCAAATCGAAGCTTCGGAAGTGAAAATATTGCTAATTTAAAATCAATCATTTTTTGGGTTTTTCATGACGGCGACGGGACTGCAAAGCTCATAACTTTTGACAGGGTGCTTAGATTTCTACCATATAAGTGTCATTGGATAGTGCATTTTAAGAGTTTCCTTTTGGTATATTATATGTGGTGTTTCCAATGGATATTTGACTCCTCATGGAATTTCAACGGCAGTTGGAAGATTTTCGGACAGAACTCAACATAAAATTTCACATGGTGAGACAAGTGTTCAAGAGCTCACACTTGCAACACAAGAGAGGTCTATTATGCAGAGCATCATGGATGAATATATATATTCTGGGGGAATCGGCAACTCGCAGTTCTTGTACTCGCATGACACGAGGTCGATACCCGTCTGCTACCACTATAACCCCAAGTGCGCTACACAGCCCGCAACCATGGAGCACAAGTAAATCTGGGTGAGAATCGAACTTGAGACCTCCTTTACATATTTCCTTCCATTTACAGGACACTTGCCAATCGGTCTACACCCTTGCGGGCTAAAATTTGAAGGACATGGGGGTGGGCTTTGATCCACTTATGTGTGCACGGGTCACGATACCATTTAATATAGTATCTTTGGGTGCAACCACACGCTCAACCACTACCTCAAGGTGCCCCCATGGCTCCTGGTAAAGCCCTCACGATAATTGAACCTTGCTCAACGGTGAAAAACTCCTCGCTTTCCACCATTGGATCCAACCCATTTGGACCATGGATGAATATAATTAGGAAGCCTATGCTTGGTATGATTTTGAAGCCGATTGTGATGATTGGTATATGGATAGTTGTCATTTCTGGGATGACAACCACTTCCATATTCTATTTGATGACTCTACTCCACCTCATGTAGAGCCCAACCTAGAGAGTACAAAAGAGACTTCTTTGCATATTCTTCTTCAATTTTATTGTTCTTTAGCAGTAGTGGATGAATTTTTGGTCGGTTCTACATATTTTGATTCACATGACCTGTGTTGATCATGGGAGCATCATTTTTAGTTGGCTATGGTGTTTCGATATCTTCAACGTGGACTTCACATGAGCACTTGGACAGGAGACCCAGGTTTATAGTGGCGGTTGTAGTTTTTCAACATGGTGGCTCGCATTCATACATGGGACCATGGTTCTCCAGCCTACTTCAACATTATGGTCCACACTTATCCATAGGACCCTGGTATATGGTTGTACACCCTCATAATAAGCATTGAGGACAATGCTTTCATAAGGAGGATGGAAAGTAGTGTAGCTAGAGAGGTAGTGGGGGGAAGTGGAGGGCCCATAGTGATAATAGTGGAGGTCATTCAATGTAAGGTGGACTAGGTCCATTATATTATTAAATAAGACCCACTATGGTAGTTAGATATATTTTTATGAACATAATAAATATAAGAGGACTTATTAGAAGGTTCCTCCTCTAGAATGTTCTTAAGTGGTTGGTATCACTGTATAAAGGGGTTCAAACAATGTAATGAAAATCGAGAAGAAGAAGTATTGTATTTTGGAGCGGTAGCTCATTAGGAGGTTGCCCCCTCGAAAAGGCAAGTGAATAGGAGAGGATCCCTTCCATAATAGAATCCATTGTATTGTGTTGCCCTACCATAAGGGTTTTGGTAATAATAAATGAGATTTAACATATTGTTCTTGGTATCTCTTGTGGTGATTATATTTGCAGATCTTTGGTACTTAACAACTCCACTCTATTTTGGTAAAGGTATGAAGTATATTTGCATATATATTTTCAGATTTTGAAGATTTGAAGAAATATGGAACCATGGGAGTTCCATGAAGTATTTCCTTGTTTTGATCTAAAATAAGTTCCAAGGTACCTAAATAAGCTCCTTCCTGAATGGGATGAAAATATTCCAAATTTTGATGGTGATCCACTTTTTGCTATTCAACATGTCATATAATTTTTGAAATATGTCAAAGAGCTTAATGTAATGCATAAGGATATCTTGATCAAGCTATTTGTACATTTTTTCAAAGGAGATCAAAGGTCTTGGATCAAATAATGTAGTAGCCAAAAGGGAATATCTTCTATTGCAGGTTTCATTGAAGTCTTCCTCAAGCATTGGGGCCCTTGTTTTCAAAGGTATGAAAAAACGTTTGAAGACTTTATGGCAGCCCCACATGAAGATGAAGAACTTTCTCAAGAACCCATTGAAGATCAAGTGCCTCAAGACTTCATTAAAGACGGAGAGCCACCTCTTGAGGATCAAGCACATGTGGAAGACTTTGGTAAATATTTTAAAGATAAGCACCTCAAATTTTCATTGATGGCCAAGAGTATGAAGGTGAAAGTGAAAATGAAGGAAGTCACCAAACACATGCCCATTGAAGATCAAGCACATGTGGGAGACATTGATGAAGAACCCTGTCATGTTCCTATTGAAGAGAGAGAGTCCATCCATGAAGATCAAGATGGGACAGGGCACCATGGGATCTCTTGTGTCTATTTTTATCCTATGTTCACTATTGATGGATTAGACACTTGATCTTGGGGAGTGCTCCACTCTTCCTTGGATTTCTTGCATTTGGCACAACACACAAGAGGGTTTTCAACACATGGATGATGATAGTTGACATGGCACCTTTGGGTAAGAGTGCCTTGAGGTTTTTGGTGTCTATTGAGGTTCTATGGAGACATTTTATACAATAGACACTTCATTTTGAGGAGCACTCTACCTCTTCATGGTTTTCCAACATCTTATGGTATGGATGGTGTAGTGTCCCCAAGGCCGAGCCTTGTCGTAAATCATGTTCTGAAAGGAATTGTAATTATGTTTTATAGGCTGGTGAGCCAAATTTTTATAAGTTGGTGGCTTATGTGTTTGTTAGGTCAGGGAGCCTAAGTGTTGAAGGCCAGGAGCCTGTTGTTGTATATGTAATCATGCAGAACAATTAATAAAAATTTGTAAACACCGCCAGGTGCA
>ML801759.1:114246-126518 GCA_009831015.1 Picea engelmannii
CTCTAGATCCTAAAATCATGCATGATCACTAGGCTAGGCAATCTTAACTAACATCCTAAATGAATAATACAAATATAGGTGACAATTTTGACTTAGTGATTGGTAAAGAATACCAGCAATAAAGCATAAACTGGTATAAATTCCAAGTCTTCATACTGAAACTCCTGTGTTGAGCCTCAATGAAGAACTGCCTGAAAAATCACCAATCTGGATGTTGAACATGTTCATTTGAAATGAACTGGAAGAGAGATGAGATATGGAAGTGAACAGTTGCAATATCTGAACATTTCCTGATTGCTTGACAATTTGATCATTTAGCCAAGTATTTTAGCTAGAAGAATCTGATGTCTTCTGCTAATTGGTGAACATGTAGTATCACCACTCTACTATTAGTGTATCACTAAAAGTGCTCTCTGAATTTGTGGTTTAGGATGACCACTAACCAATTGATACCATGTATCTGATGGTTTTTGGATAACCACTAACCAATCTTGACACTTTCAGGTGTCCAACAACATCCCAATGTATCATGTGTATGATTCAATTGCAAGTCATTGAACCATAATCCTGTCAAAGCCTGCTATCTCTGGAAAATCTCAGTATGTAATCATGTGAGCTAGGATGCATGAAAATTATTTACTTAATGTAAACTCAAATCTGATGAGAGCGAACCAAGAGAAGTGAATCAGCTTCTAGTCTGACACATCCCTGAAAATGCCTGACAACTCAATCAAATGCCAAGCTACAATGTAGAAGGATCCTCTTGTCCTCTACTAGGTCAAATGACCATCTATGTGAACCAAATGTTCACATCATTGCTCTCAAAATAAAAAATCTATATGATTCAACTTAAACTTATTGAACCATAATTCTGCCAAAGTCTGTCATCTACAAACCGCAGTTGCCCATTTGGCAAATTTCATGCCCATCTGACATATTTGATGTTTGTTGTTGTCGAAACTTTCTATCTGACAACCAATTCCATCATCAATTCCCCCCTTTGTCAGTTGAAAGGAAAGACCACAAGTGGTTTCATGAACCATCTTCACTAGAATTTTGAACTCCCCCCCTTAAGGTGCATGAGAGTTACATCATTATACTCCCCCCTTCTAGGCTCAAGAGAGTACCATACTTGTTTCATTTGAGTACAACAAAAAGTAGGCATGCAGAAAAAAACACATGTTATCTCATCCCGTGAGGGCCATGCTCGAAAGCTACGCCATAAGGGGACCACTTATGTGAGGTAGAAAATTGTTATGTGATACAATATTGGTCCTTACTCAAGATTGAATTCTATGGTAAGACTTATATAATTTCTTGGTTGTTGATGACCACTTCCAAGGATAAATCCACTCATAGTGAATCTTCAATCTTGCAGGTTTCTTCAGTGTTGAACATCTGTCTGAAGAATGGTTATTCTTACCACAATGCTGGCAAGGATGGAGATCAAAACATTGATTCTCCTTGTGACCAACTCGATTACAATGTTGGCACGTATCATTCTGATTTTGAACTTGAACAGGTGAAGTTGAAGCTTCTTGAAGGAATCCAACACTATGGAACCTGATTGGTCTGGAATAATTGGGAATATGAAAGGTAAATTCCTTGTCATATCCAAGTCTTGTTCTATTCTTGTTGTAGATGATTTCTTCCCAAGGTATGATGATGGGCTTGGAAAGAGTATTATGAACCTGTTGCTTTGAAATCCGTGGAAGTGGATTTACTGCATGTTGATGCATCATTGAAAGGTTTTCTTCACTGGAGTCAAAAGAAAACTCTTGAAATGTAGGTTCATGAATATATTCAACTTCGTCTGAAACTGATTCTGAAGTTGTATCACTGTGTTGTTCCTTCACTGACTCTTGATCAAAAACATCATTATCATCATAGAGAGGGTTATTCTGAACAAAAACTAGTTCGGAACAATTCACTGGCTGTTGATTTTTGAGTTCTATCAACTCATCATTCAATAGATGAGATTGTTCTTGAAGAAGTATAACTTTAGCTTGCATCAATTGCAAACAAGTTATCACTGACTGAAGAGTTTCTTTGTTCATTATCACTGTGTTGTCTTCAGTGGTGTTTATTAGAGTGTTCAGTAACTCTAATAATTCGAGACTTCGAGCCATTTTCAAAACACTAAAAGAGGTCTCCTTGTGCAGGTAGATCCTAATTACAATTTGACTCGATAGAAGAAGGATTATCTGCAACTCGCTCACTTGAACTTCACGCTCGCTTGCACTTCCCGCTCACTTGAACTTTCCTTGCTTGAACTTGCTTCCAGGAAGTTGAGGATGTCGGTTACCACCAAAAATGCATCACAAAGTAGTGATGTTTACATGATTTTAGTTAAAGTACTCAACCTTGTCAATTACGACTCAAAAATGACTCTTAGGGTGTCGGGCTCAGCCGAAAATGCACCTTATGACAAATTCAATTCAACTCAACTTGATTTCAAAAAGACAAGTAAACTTACAAAAGGACAATTTGCAAGTTACAATAAATCCTGATTAAGTAATCTTACAACAAACATTGTTTGCACGTTACAATTTAACCTCAAATGTTCCATGATGTGTTGAGTTCGAAAACTTTGATTTTTCCATTACTAATGTAGTTGATGACTTGAAGGCTTGATAATGTTCTTCACATATGCTTGAATGACATGAATTTGAGCTTGAACTTCATGTATGTGTTTCATTGGCATTAATTTGTGTGCTTATCTTGTTGTGGATTCCATGTGCGTATAGTTGTAGAGTAAATTACAAGCATAGTGTCAAAACTAGACACAAAAACACTATGAAAACATTCAAGGAATCATTCACCATCGCACACAATGCAAGGTGTTCCTAAGATCCCCTTATTCAATTTTGGGCGGATCTAGGACACAGACAAAAAGACTTCATTTTATTATGGATCCCCTTGTGATCACAATACAAATAGAAGCCTTCAATGGTCTTCATGTCCCAACTTATAAGAAGAACTTTATAACTCATTTTTATTATGGGCTTCTTCCTTGCTACCAAATACAATGAGCTCTTTAATACTAAAGAGTAAGTTTCATGAGAGGTCTCATTAACTCAAAGTTTCAAAAATTTGACTATGAAGTATACAAATTGGTTGTTGTTGCAACGTCGGCACACACTTTGCTATTCTATTGCACTGTTGCAAGAAGGTTGAATCATTCACTTTTCTATTCTATTACACTGCTGCAAGAAGGGTCTAATCATTAGAACTGATATGGGTGATTTTGACTTGGATTTGTTGATAAAATCGCTTTTTGCCCACAACCATGATCTGCAAATTCCATCGGCGATTTTCCAACAAAAAATCCCAAACGAAGGACAACAATCAACTTAGTTGTTGCTGAAGACTTCAACTCGTCACTACCTCAGCTCCTCTTCGACATGCATAGCATCTACTATGTGCTCAATAGATTTTTCTCAGATCGATCCAATCTACTAGTCAATAAACCTGCAAGAGATCGGGCTTCACCACACAGGCCTCTTTAGGGTTCAATAAACAGACCACACCAACGAACAAATCAAACTCCCTTTGTAAAACAATAGACCATGTGAGCAGGTGGGGTAACTTAGATGTGTAACTAATAATCGGGGCAGCTGGGCAAATTGGACTGGCAACTGCACTTCCAAGGATTAGTTTAGAAGTTACAGGCTTTGTTCTGTCTACCGAAAAAGGGTTTCAGAAGTACCCTGTCTGCTCAGAATCCCAGTTCAAATACACACAATAATAAGAGAGAAATGGATCTGTCCAGTAAACTGCTCAATAAACCCACCAACGACTGCTTAAACCGGATCAACAGATTGTTTCTTAGATCAGTCCAGTCTGTTGGTCCTATTTGCACAAACCCTAACCCGTGACCTCAGTAAAATTTTAGCAAATCTTCTGGCCACGAAATCTGGAAATGGCTGGTATTGTTGCTCTTCGGGGAAAAGACCATGACTCCTACTTCCGCTTCACACAGAATCCCCAACTCTTTCGCCTTGAACAACAGTTGTGAAGAGTGGCGTTGTTTTCCTCTGCAACTAAGCCAAAATAGACTTCAACTCCTTATTCTCCATTGATTAACGAAAAATATCCTTGTACAAAACAATAGCGTAGCATTCAATCAAGGCATGGATCGTGCCTCTTCTAAGTTGACTGAGCTGAACTAAAGATGGCAGATTCGAGATCTCCACGCTAGGCGACTCCCAACAAGTAGTAGCATGGTTTCTTTGAATAATTCTGGACTCTGATGATGATGATGAGAAGGTCGTGTGTTCACTAGATTGAAGTTCATGGAGGATTCATTCCTTGTGGAGAATAATCTGTGTGCTAAGAACAATGCACGTGGATGCTCACCAAATTCTTCGATGAATTAAGCTGTTAAATATTCCTTCCAAAAATACGCAATGGATCAATACATGCAGCGAACCCTGACACGCAATCTGCATGCAACACACAATGCAGTGAAAACACCAAGGACAATGGATCATGCACTCCACGTAGAGAGAATAACAACTCCAGCTCGCATACAGGACATAGAACAACTCTAGGGAAAAAACAGCGAATCACAAAAATTCTTCACTGCTCAACGCTCCAAGCATATATAACTAAATTTGAGCGTTTATAACAAACTTTGCTTTGCTCCACGCAGCAACCACAACGCTAATGGAAAACCAACATAACACTCCAAACCGTGGGTATATTACGAACATAACTCGAATGCAGATATCAATTCAAGGAGGGATCTCACGACTAGATTGTGCAAGGAGGGATCTCACACAACACTTTATCAAGACCAGATCGCTGGAAAACGAATACTCCAACAGTAGAGCTGAGAGCTCCACGCAAATACTGTATGGACAAAAAACACTCCACGACAGGGCTGAGAGCTCGTTCAGATAGCAATTGATAAATCAAAAACCAGGGTTTAATCTAGCCATTTAGCGAATACAGAAGAACAACAACATGATCCAAGAATATAGCAATTGATAAATCAAATATTGTGGGCGTTCTGAGGATAACATATTTTCCACGCGATCTGAGAAACTTCGCAATTAATCAACAGAGAGAAACAATATGCAAAAACTGTAATCTCATTAACCAGGGTTTAATCTAGCCCTTCAGTGAATACATAGAGAATTGAAGCATCATCCATCAGAAAATTATCATCATTGGCACAATTTCCTCACAGTTTTGCAGCTCCCTGGTGTGTTCTGCAGTTTCAACAATCTCACTTAATCCAACATGCGGACTCCACCTCAAGCGTTGGCAGCTCCTATAAGTCAAACACAAGCCTCTACTCTCCCATGTTCCTCGACACTCCCGTGAGGGATTTATGCCCAATCCAGCTCTGATATTATCACCATATTTTCACCATGGATCTGATACCAATTGATAAATTATAAACAAGAACAATAACAATTGATAAAATAGAGACAAGAACAACAACATGGCGGAAAAGGCTCACAAGCCAACACACAATTATTCACTCCAATGTTACATATTTATAGTACAATGGGTGATGCCACCTCATAGAGAGATTTGCTCTAGATCCTAAAATCATGCATGATGACTAGGCTATGCAATCTTAACTAACATCCTAAATGAATAATACAAATATAGGTGACAATTTTGAATTAGTGATTGGTAAAGGTAAGCCATAGGCTAACACCATCATGGTGACATTGGGTGGGATAGGTTCCTGTTACGCCAGTTTGGTCCTCTACCTTATAGCCTTTTCTCCTAGCTACAAACTGTGTGATAACATTTTGGCAGCATTGTTGGGCACCATTGAGTCAATTCTCCTGAAATGACAAATATATTTTGGCAAGACTTGCCTTAGAGCCTTATCTTACAAGCTTACATGGCGACTCCACTAGGGTGTTTTCCCTTTTTCTTTGATAGTTTCAAGAAAACTATCTGGCGACTCCACTAATGATGAAGCCAACAATGACTTCACAATGGGATCCCGGGAACTAAAAGCCTTTGGACATGAGTAACATCTCGGGGTACCCTCAAAAAATTCCCTTTGAATATATAAATTTGCTCCATGGATTATGTGGTGGTGATAGAGAAAGAGCTGACTATCACATGAGAAATTTATGGAATTTCTTCCTATCCTATCCGTTCGATGATTATGCTGAAGACATGGTCATGAAACTTTTCTCTACCACATTTTCTTACAATGCCAAAGAATGGTATGATAACCTCCCCAAGGCTAGGATCAAGACTATGGAGCAATTTGAGAAAAAAATTCTCGAAAGATGGGGTATCCAGTAGCAAGACATCCCATTACTATTACAAGAACTCGAGCATATAAAGCAAGTTGAGGACAAAACTGTTAGATACTTCCAGATTAGATTTGAGAACATGCTATATCAGATTCTTGAAAGTCATCATCCCGAGGAGAGATACTTGGTCCATCTCTTTACTAATGCACTTTTGGGGTATCTAAGTTTTCCTCTTAATGAAAAAACCCCAAGGACGCTTGACGAAGCCTACTACATAGCTACAATGATTGAGGAGAAGGTCTCCTTGCTTGATATAGGATGCCTCTTTACCTTAAGTACTTTCAATGGAGAGAAATTTTTTACCCTTGAGAGCTTCATCATTGATCTCCAAGAAGAAGGGGAGAAAACTGCAAATCGACAAGGGATTACCGAAGAAATAGTTGAGGAGTCGGAGCCCAATAACAAAGTATCAACATGCCCTCTTCCTCTTGAAGAAACGATCCATAAGCCCTCTCCACCTGCACAATAACAAGATGATAAGGTTAGTTTCTTTCCTTTTTGAGATTTTGATGATACCTTATTTCATGATTCAGAGAGTGATGGAGAAATGGAGTCCCCGAATTAAGAGCATCTTCCTTGTTGCACGACCAAGGATAAGACAGTAATGCATGCCAAAGATGCCCAAGTCCTAGAAGCTCCTGCACAAGAAGAAACAGTAAGTTTCCCTCCTCCCCTAGTTTTTTTATGATGCTTTACCTTATGATGAAGGAAATGAGGAGGAGGCAAATGAGTTCAAGACCTGCATGTTATGATACAAATAATGACATAGTTGACAACATTGATGAATTCATACATGTTGGGAGACGTAGGTGGGATATAGTTGGTTATGATATGGGTCTCGTATACGACATTGAAAGTCATTTCCAAGTGTTTCCTTTGCAATTATCACAGCAGATTATTCTTCACCAGTGGCAACAAGGAGATGAGGTTTTTAGCCATACTCTCCAGAAACCCATGGATGACCTAGTACCTTGTTTTCTAGATGATTTTCAGTCATACCTTGAGGAATTTGATGATTGTTCCTCTACGCATTTGGATTTATTTTATGAAGATGATTATCAACCACCACTCTACTCGGATTTTGATACAAGTAAGAACATTGTTTGCCTAAAGAAGGTTTATCATGACTTTTCACTCCAACCACATGTTATTACTTTACCGTGATTGTCCATTAAAGGTGTAGTTGGGAAGTATATTTTTTATGTTGAGTTTCCTCTTAGGCAAACCCTAGACTCCAAGGTTCGGTTGGATACTACAAGTTTGAGTCATTTATCCCAGTTTTTCAACTTTTCCTTGGTATTTTTCCAATCGTCTGCTAGATCTTTGTCGATCCCTTCCTTGACTTCAGAATGTGAGGATGTCCTAGGTAGCCAGTTGGCAGGCCCTTTGAGTCAGATTTATGGACCTTTCACCTTTCATGACCCTTTCTTGAAGTGGATTCAGTACTTTCCTCGGAGATGGACTTGGCAGGATTTTATCCCTCCCACCCGCCTCCATGAGTTAGACTTCGAGGTTTTCGATGATATGATATATATTCTAACTCATGACATTTTTGTGCTTGATTTATCACTATTTTGGTTTATGATGAAGCACAAAGACAGGTATCATGGGACATTGTTGGATTGGCTACACTGGTCATTTGACTACATCGAACATCCAGCCAATAAGTAAGTAAAGGTAGGTACTTTGATTTACATTCGCATTTTTTATTGTTTTCTTTCAGGCCATATATATGTGTATATGTATGTTGGGTGGCATTACCACCCTAATTTTGTTACTGATACTTCTATCGAGATTGAGCAGGTTTGCAGGTTATGCCAGAGATGTTGAGGTTCTCATGCACTCTACGGTGAGCACATGTCCCCGAGTTGGAGCCAGATGTTATCCCCACTTTTTAGGGATAACTAGGAGATCATGTCTTGAGGCCCACAGGTCCTAGACATGGAGTATCGAGAGAAGGATTGACTTGAGCATGGCCCCGGAGGGCCCATCATTTTCTTCTTTCATTAGCTTTGTCTTGTCAGCAATAATAGCATCCATCACCATCGGCTTGGTCCTGTATCAGAGAAGGTTCTTGCTGCATGAGGTAATTGGTCCAGGTATCATGGTATGTGTCACTTTTGATCATTAAAAACTTTAAATATATGCATCTGATTCCTTTTATCTCTAACAACTACTTGGATCATACATTTTCCCACTTGACCATGCTTGGGGGAATTGACATGGTGCCCTAGCAAGCCTATGCCCATATGTTTTGGTTTGCCACTGGGGGGATTTCTGAAAATCCATCATCCACTCCCATCATAGCACCACTCTTTCATCTTATCTCCCGCTCATCTATCCCATTCCCCTTGTCCGGGCATTGGGTTGACCTATTTACAGGATTGCACCTTATCTCATGGGAAGAAGGGGCTAAAGGCCCAGAAGGTAAAAGCAGCTAGTAAAAGACAAAAGCCTAGAAATAAAACCTTGAGATGCTTCACCCAGGGATCCCTGAGAAGGCAGTAAAAATCCTCTCTGCAAGAAACAAGAGGGACCCAGTAAATAACAAAACAAGACCTACTCAGAGGATAGGGGGTCTCATCATGATCTAGCCTATTAGGTCCATGGGTACCTAACAGTATGACATTGCCACCATCTGGTGACCATGCTAGGGCAGTGACCTTTGGTTGCATGGCCAAGGGAAAGGGGGTCTCATCACGAGCCAGCCTTCTCATCTCTGTGAAAGTACTTGTGGGTAGCGCTGTCAGCTCTGGTCACCATGCCAAGGCAATGTCCCCTGGTTAGTTCTTGAACAAAAAAAAAGCAAATAAAAGAATAAAACAAGAATAAAAAGAATAAAGGCAAGAATGGTCTTGGAAAAAATGCATCCATGACATGTACAACTCGCCTTCTACAAAGGCACCCACAGGTAACACTTATGCATCCTTGGCCCTCACTGCGCCTACATGTTTGGACATCCCTAGCCACATCACCTCACTTACATGGCTTGGATGAGATATTTCTGGAAACTTTCCTTTTCTTGTGGACACTAGCCCAATAGGACGCCTTGACCTTTTCTCCAATCTTGTATTGTAGGTTTTTGTAATGTCTTTGAGCTATTAACTGATGTATTAGGGGTTTTATGCATGTGTTTAATAATATTGATGATGAGATGTGATTGACATTGCTATGATCTATGTGACTGATGAGCCCATGGAGGGTGTAGCTTTTGATGTGCAGGACCATGCCCGACGGACAGGTACCATTTGGACCGGTACACATGGGGAGATGACCAGTTCGGACCTCCATGGGGCTGAAGAGCCCACTAGATGGATGTTGAGACCCCATCAAGGGGCAGGGACAGGACAGAGCTTAATCAGGGGTTTTTCACCTGAAAGGAAGAGGACGTCCCACCAGAGACACTCCGACATGACTAGACCTAGGGGAATGACCCCTTTTCAGTGGAACTCTAGCCTTGGAAGGCTTAGGACGTCCCCATCTTCACCATGATGTCATCCAGCTTCATGGACACTTTTGGAGGCAAACTGGGTAGCAGTGGCACATGTGGCATGCCAGAGAGGCCCCTAAGGGGCTAACGTTTTTCTCTTAGATGTCTCATTTGACCTAGAAAGGGTTAGTTCCTCCCTTGAAGGGGCTTTTACTCTCTTTGTAGCTCAATTAGGGTTTTAATTTGACAATTTAATGTAAAAACAGTATCATTTTGGTATTACAGCCTTGTCAACCTTTTTATGACCTAAAAAGTAAAATTAGGTCATTGATACACTATATATTGAGGGTTTTGACTCTCATTTTAAGATCATCTTTCACTCACCAATTGGTGGGGTCTGAAATTTGTGCCCTATTCTAGGGTTTTGGATGATTTAGTGAGGCGCACTTGTTGAAGGAAGATTCTCTTGGCATTTTTTGGCATTTCTTTTGATGGAAGGTGTTACAACTAGGGTTTGCTATGATGTCTCTTGGTGAAATGTAAGTGAAATTCTGCAAAAATTATTAATTGAATGGTTGTATTGCTATTACTTGCATTTATTATTATAAATTTGTTGCATAAACACTAGGTGACAAGCACACATAATTGGTCCTTGTCTCATGTCCTCATCAAGATTTCTAGCCATTTTGTTTGGTGAAGTGAGATAGAGCCTTGCCATAGCAACACTCTGCTCTTTCATGCTGAAGAGGATTGAGCCTAGCCTTAATGTTAAGATATTTAGACACTTAGGAGTTAGTTAAGATCTACTTGGTCTAATATGTCGTTAGGTAAAAGTGTGTTTCTTTAGTATGCATTAGTATGCATTTGTAGTTAGGAAATCTGACGATCACGATATGTTCCCGACATAGAGTGATCTGACGGTTCATACTCTCCTCGATCTTAACGGCCATTGATCCGTGGCTTAACACCCGATTGGTCCATGATCTCTATTTAAAGATCATGGAGGGTCATTTTCCGATGATCGATTGTGAGAAACTCTCTTGTAAAATCTCTCTGTAATCTTTTTCTTTCCATTAATAAACTGCTCCAAGTGGTCGCGTTGGCTGGGGCAGTGGATGTTTCCCCGTAGGGGTTTTACCACGTGAAAAAATCGGTGTGTTGATCTTTGATCTGGTTATGTGAGTGGTTACTGAAGGTGTTCATCCTCTGTTGGAATACCTGTGTTGTCGAACATGGTATCAGAGCCTGTTCGAAGACCCGCTCCTGTTGTAGATCGAGATCGTGAAGCCAAAGTTGCCTCATCTCCATTTTCTGGAATTTTCGTACATTTCTGGGCTGAGAGGACCATTCCATTGCGTCTGTAGCACTCGTTTCATTCAGGAACACTTTTTGTTTCACTCGAAAACGTTTCTGTTTTCCCAAGATACGGCCATTACAGTCAGATCCGGAGGTATAAAGTCTGAATACGCATTTTTTTTTTATTTTTGCAAAGTTTTGATTTTATTTCGGTTTGTATTTTTTATTTTCTAGGCTGCTACTCTTTTAGATCTGCGTATGCTCTTTTCCCCGCGCCTTGTGCGATCTCGACAAATCAGAAACAGATAGGAAAAGGTGCATCTTCCGGGTAAGCTAACCGAAATCTAACCCTTGTTTTCATCGAGAAGCGAAATTTTTTTCTTGTGTGAAAAGAGTTTCTTTTGAGCATGCTCTCCAAGGCCGTCTTCCACCACATCAACAACAACAACAACAACAACAATCCTCCTTCTGAACATTACAATATGTTTTGCTAGACCATTTGGTTAAAACTTGCCTTATTAAGCAAGAGGTCTTGAGTTCAAGTCTCTCTTTTGTTACTTTTTTTGAAAAAGTTCATGCTAAAAATTGTAAAGTGCTTTCACTTCAAGTATAAAAGTGAATCACTATAAGTAGCTTTATATTTTATTTTAGAGTTATTTTGCATGCAATTTTTCTATTATAAGGTAACCTCATTGTAAAAGTGATCTCAACTTCTCTTTATAAAAGTGGGTCACTTCATAAAGTAGCTTACACTATCACGTGGTTATTTGGTTACCGTTTATGCCTTTTTTTAAAAGGGCATAACTCTCACATCGGAAGTCCGTTTTCAGTGCCGTTTTTTTAAAACCACACAACTTTTCGAGATCTTTCCATCCAGATCATTAGTTTCAGGTTTTTAATCTGCATTATCTACATATTTAATATCGCTTCTACAAGTATTGTCATGCTTACCAACAACAACTACTTCTAATGAAAATCCCATATGGAAGATTTATTGAGAAGTAAAGACCTGTACCGGATTACCATGGGAAAGGAAACAAACCCCACTGAAGATGATAAGAAATCCAAATGGGATAATAGGAATGGCGAAGCATGTGGACTAATTGGAATGTCCATCTCTCCTGATCTAAGGTACCACCTTCAAGGAATTGATAACCCCAAAGTAGCTTGGGACAAGATTGAATCTATGTTTGGCAAACTCAATATTATTCGAGCACAACAGTTAGAAAATCAAATACTGACCTTGAGTCCAA
>ML801759.1:144673-155668 GCA_009831015.1 Picea engelmannii
GGGGGGGGGGGGGGGGGGGGGGGGGGGGCATGAATCATGTATTTGTGTACAATCTATTTTGCTCATTTCTTGAAGATATTGATATTGATGAGTTTTAACATTTTGGGACATCGTGCATATGGGAATGATAAATGTTTTCCCCTTCTCGTAGCATAGCTTTCATTGAAATGAAAAGATTGCATCTTTATCTCTTTGCATAACTTTCGATTCGGTCAAAACACCATATTGTCCACGCCATTTTCCTTTTTAGTAACAACAGCCTTAAAAATAAAGCGCTTATAAAAATTGATTAGACATTTTTATATTTTTTGGTAGCAAACCTACATTAGATTAGTTGTAGGGCTTTGGAATAGGTGTGAAAGATAAATTTCCAAAGCTGCAAACAAACATAGTATCTTGTGATAGGGAGAGTTAAATCCACTTACTACATTTTGTCCTAGGAAGCCCTTCTCACACAAGGGTCAATCACGAGGTCGCATTGAGACTGGCAGAGTTACTCACCCTGCTTTGTTGGTCTTGGTGTAGAGATTGCGTGTATTATGGGGGTCATTTGAAGGTATACCCACAATGATGAGTGGAAGCCTTTCAAGTTGATTTCGGGATAGATACCCTACCCTTGCACGTGGATCGGATTGTCGACTGTTTCCCCAAGCATCGCTATAGTGATTGGTAACCTTAGTGGCCTATCTCTTTAGGGTCTTTACACAAGGTGACTGTGGAGGGGCAAGTCTCCACGGTACCTGGAATCGACGTTGGCCAAACTCACTCGGACTCCCTAGAGGGTATACCCACGATTATGTGTGGGAGCTTGCACCAAGGCATAAGTTTGTTAAGCAGGTCATCAACATAACTTTTCCCCCCCCCCGCTCTATCTCATCCCCTTCTTACTTTGCTCCCGCGACGTTGGATTTCAGCACCAACTAGTGTGCTCATTGTGAGAAGGTTTTGTTTGCTTGTTTTCTTACTAGATTTTTAATGTGTGTTGTTTGTTTTCCCTAGTGGACTCTTGATTAGATCTTTATTTTTATGGCGTCAGTTTTCGGAATGACCAATGAAGGAACTCCTTTTCCAAGGGAACCTTTTGTTTTTCCTTCTTACAGACACATTGGTTATCCTCATATTTCTACTTTGATCCTTCCAGGTCTCACAATTGGATTATCGGTATGGTTGTTTTCCACTCAGGTGTTGTGAGGGAAATCTCCTTATGGACTAGAAAATAGGGTTATGCTTTACATGCAGATATGAACAAGAGAAAATCTACTTTCTACCTTCGTCCCCAGACTTAAATCCTATTTCTTTTCAGTAAAACATGGTTAGATCAACCTACCATGTTCCAGGCGTTTGATGTCAATCCCTTGTCGCACTTGATCACTTGTTCGCAGTTCTCCTTTCCAATGTTGACCTGCATACAAGACAAGCAACAACTATACATGCATCTTACATATAGACTAACAGGTTAGAAATTCAAACATGTACTTAACAAATTATGAATAACTCATGAATTGGGATGGGAAAAGCATTTTCTTTATTACTTTAAATGAGTCAACTTACAAAAAGTCGATACCAGCCACCGCTCCGCGAACCTGATCCTGGGCTCCTCTTCAACTGTCCTCCAACTTCTTTGCTTCATATCTCTTCTAGCACAAGGATGGATAAACGGTTGGGACAATGGGAATATGCAAATGGGCAGAGTTTCTTTGATATCTTTTTTCCTCCTCCAAATGGGACCCCTAGCCCTTTATAGGTTAAAAGAAACTAGGTATTTCGACGAACCCTCGGCCATGCATGGCAGGGAGTTTTAGTTAACTCACCCAGAGCTGTGTGTTCCATCGGAAACTTTCCTTTTTTCATGCTTTTGTCGGTCCACGCGGGATGTTTGAGGTCAGCTAGCATGTACACGTGTGCAGTAATAGAGTAGGGCACGTGGGCCTTTATAAAAGAGGTTTTTTAAAGAGTTGTTCAGCAGTGCTTTGGCAAAGAAGGGATCTGAGATGGCCAAATGCCAGCTAAGCATGTATGGTGCAATTTAGGGTTCTAACATCAGGTAATCTCGAATGCAGTTAGTGCTTCAGTCACAAGCACTTCCCCCCAAGAGCATTAACCTCATGTTAATCCTTCACCTTCTTCACCAGTAAGGTCTTCTTCGCCTTCTTCGCTTGTAACGTCACCTTTCGTTTCATCTTCTTTGTCAAGTGAAAGTTTTGAAGCTAGTAACCCGATGAATAAGAAGAAAAGAAAGATTAAGAAGAAGAAAGATAAACAAGTGTCAAAACCTCCAACCACTGTCAAACATGTTGGAAAACCACCAGTTACTGTTAATCGTGTTGGGAGTGTTGATGATGTCAAGATCACCCAAACAACCTATAAGCCCAAGTACCCGCCATCTTCTTAAGGATTGCCCTGGTCTATCCAAGGTTATAGAAGTATGGTCTACACACCCTGACCAACCCATGTCGTCAGCCTCTGAACAACATGTTGATGACCTCTCGTCAACTAGTCACGATATCGTTGGGAAGAAGAAAAGTAGAATCAAGTTCTTGTGCATGTTATGCAAAGGGATTCATCTCACTCACCTTTTCCCTCGTATGGATGAAGCCTCAAAATTACTAGAAGACATTACTGTTTCACAGCCTCAACTTCCAGCTGCTTATCACAAGCTTACTCTTGACCCCCCTATAGTTAGATGGTTAGATTCACATGGTTATATTCGTACTATAGAGTGGTGGAGATGAAGACCCTGGATCTTTTCTGACAGATTCAGGTTATGTTGGAATATTTTCAGTTTGTATTGTTGCATAGATCCACGTTGTATGTCTTGTGGCTATGTTCAAATTTGAGTCTTTAACACATAGATCCAAAATGAATTTTTGGTTGCTATGTTCAGATTTGAGTCATATTGGCATGGATCCACAGTGTATGTTTGGTGGCCATGACCCGTCTTACTTGACATGGATCTTCGCATGTTGTCATTTACACTCTGATTCATTTGTATTTTGAGTATGGGAATGCCTACCTCAGTGATGATATATTATTGTATTGTATTTCCTTGTTTGTTGATAGGTTTCCGACCGACTGTTCCTTGTTCCCTACACACACTTGACAAAGTATTCCAGCTATCATTATGTTCTAACTTCATACTTTGGGGGGCTCTTTGTTACACATTATTTTCGTCATCCCTATGACCATTAATGATGTAAACCTATATGTTTCCTTCGGAGGGGTCAGTGGCCTAAGTTCCTGAAGAAAGAAGGGAGAAGAACTTTTCCTGAGAAAAGAAGTTGCATTCTCCTTTGTAAAACCCCTATTAAAGAGGATGTTCGCAGGTTGCTATATAGGCAGGGTGCGAAAATGCCTGATTTTCGCAGGCTGCACCATAGCTAGGTTGCAAAGTGTTCGCAGGTTGCTATATAGGCAGGGTGCGAAAATGCTCATACGTGGGAAAAATGAGCATCTTCTCGATGCTTCTAGAAGGAGAAACTTCCATGGTGAGGTGGCATCTGAATAGTTTGGATCTTACTCGCTTTCATGATTTAGTGGGATCATCCTAACCTCCTCACCTTATCCTCTTCAACTTATAAAATGAGAGGAGATCTCTTGGAGAAGGTTAGCTTTTGATTTTGGATCTTGGATTGGATTGAGCTTTGGAGATTGTTAGCTTGGATAGATGAGCCATTTTGTCAAGATAGATTGTGAATATTATCATATCTATGCTCTCAGAATTCTTGGAGTGGAAGTGTGTCGAGAACAAAGGATAGTTTGAAGGGACCTTACGACATCAAGGCCATGGTTGTAATCTCTCTTTCACATTTAATATGATACAGTAATATGATTCTTTCCTATAAAGCTTGTTGTGTTTTATTGTATGTTCCTTGATCACATACATAGGTTTATATTGAGTTTATGTTATTACTATCACTTTGGTTGGTTGCGTTCTTTTGCAGGATCATCATTGTATGAGTGTTGGAACGAAGATAGGATGGCGATGGCGAGAGGAAGCAGCGTTTAAACGGTATGTCACCTATCCCTCTTTAGTTAGTAAATTCAATATTTAAAACATAAGGAAAGCGTCATGTTCTAGTGTGTTTTGTTCTAGATCCAGGTATATCTAGGGAGATCAGTTAGTGTCTACACCTACTGATTTATCCAATAACATACGTGGTTCACCCCCACCCTGGGGCTACGTCCACCAACTCTTCATCTTCTTTATTAGATTCTTTCAATCTTCTTACATGCATAGAGCCTCAAGATCAACTTCGCAGAGAACAAGAGATATGCACACCTTTCTATATCCTCCTTACAACACAAATCCTACATACAGTCTCATACGGTCACTTGCACCTAGCTCTGCAAGTCTCACACAGTATGCACAAATTCATTACAGTTATCGCTTGCACTTAGCACTTAGCTCACTGGATCGACATCACATAGATGTCCCTCCTTACATCTCCTAGACATCTATTTATACATTACAAAATGGGCCTAAACATGGGCAAAGCCCATGGGTAGACATTCCCATACCCGTTACATAACCCCAAAACCCAAAAATCCCTAAAAAGGGGCCGAGATCCCACGATCTTTGCTTCATCTTGCGCTCTACCTTCGACACCCTGTTGATGTCCCAAAACTAGGTCAAACATGACCAAGAATCCTTAAAACTTAGTCAAGGGCCAACAAGCCCCCACCACTCACCTATGACTCGTCCCGAGTAACTCTGCTCTAGGTAGCTCTGCTTCAAAATCCTTGAGCTTGGCTCAAGATACTTCGACCTATTGTTGTGCCACAACCTATTGTTTAGCGAACTCTTGGATGACTACTTCTTTGACAGGTCCCTCTAGGCGTTGTTCATCTGCAATGACGAATTGCTCCAGCTCTGCTCCTTGGCCTTCGATATCTGTGAATAGTTGGCAAGCCTCATCCTGTATAGGTTGGAGCCTCTGAGTCACTTCCATGATTCTACTCTGAATGGTGTGGACCTTCTGTTGAGCGATGCGCTACTCTTGGGATCGTTTCATCCTTTCAACAACTGACAGGGGCTTCAACTACACCTGTATTGTTTCTACTTGCTACTTCACCTCCTGAAGCTATGAATCCAATTCCTTTAATTATGGATTCTCAGTGAGTTGCTCATACATCTGGGCACTGTGATCACTTAGTTGCTCCATGGCAATGGCCTTTATTCTCTCAATTGTGCTTCAAATAGTTGCATCTCTTTGATCTCTCACATCCTTCGGTGTGTCGGGCAATGCACAGAGCTCTAAGTATGTTATTCTTGTCACTCCGCTTGTTGTAGTTGTTGGACTGCTTCTTTCACTTCGAGTTGCTCTGCGAGCAATTGTTCTTTTTCTTGTTGAATCTGTGTTTTCTCCTCTTCAAACTTTGTTTGGAGAGAAACCTTCTCCTGCTCTACAAGATGGCGTTGTTCTACGAGTACTTCTTGCACTTGCTTCAAGGTCTGGGTGGCTTGTTCAGTTTCTTCTTGTGTGCGACAAAGGCAAGCTTTGGTTGCATCAGCTAGTTGGCGGAGTTAGGCTGGCTCATCTCCCAACTCTGGTTCTCCCGATGGTAGGGGCGCAGTGGACACTGCGCGACTAGACTGAAGGACCGGTTGTACCCCTCAGAGTTCGACCTCAATTATGTTGTACATCTTCTCTTGCTTGGCTTCTTGTTTCTGCAATATTTCCTGCGAGGCGTCATTTACAACTACTATGATGAAGTCAAAGTCATCGACAGTGAGCACAGTCTTCATCTTAGTCATGGTGGCTCTGGATTTCTTCCGAGAAGAGGGTTTCGGGGGAGAAACCTTCCTCTTCTTCAAGGGATCGACCTCATCTCTAGGTGGTATTACTTCACCTTACTTCTGCTCATATTCTTTGTCATTTATCTCTTCTACTTAATCATCACCCCCTCAGCTAGGTGATACTGAAGTAGTCTTTTCTCAGGCACTACTTAAGTCTTGGACTTCTTCTTTCTACTGGTTTCGGGTGTGTTATGTTCTTTGAGAGCGGCCTCTAGGCTGTCAAGTTCAACATCAGACATCTCTGTAGGATCAGCGGGGATAAGGAATTCGGTTGACCATTCCTTAGTTATCTCTTCGAGGTCCTCTTCTGTGAGCTTGTAGTATGACTAAAGCTCCTCCTTATGTTCATCTTCTTGCGCAGTAATATAGATGAAGTGTCAATTTGCGCAGAACTTCATGAGGGGACAGAACCATTGTAGGGTGTTCGGTGTCATGCGAGGTTCAGCTTCGATAGCCCTCTTCAAGTGGAGACAGTATGTGTGAAAGAATGTGTTTGAATACCATTGTTTTCCCATATCGCTCGAGTACCATAGTGTGGTGAACTTTGCAGCATGCGGCTCTAACAGATCAATGTTTGGGAAGGTCGCACCTTCCAGCATCTCCCAAGAAATAAACACGATGAGGATTAGGAGCCAGCTAAAGTGGAACTCTTAGCCCTGATCCTGTGCTTTGTGGCAGTCTAATTCCAGCTGATTAACTAGGTACTTCGCCTAGTTCATCTGTACGCCTTCCACGCATTTCCCTGCGAGGTCAACGACAAATCCTGTGACCTGCATGGGTCTATTCTTCCTTACTAACTTTCCTACGATTAATTGGCATGCTAGTCACACTGCGCCATTTTGGATGGAGGCTACCTTGTAGCCTCGTGTCCCCTTCTCAACATCGTCATATGTATCCTTGATCTTCTGTGCTAATGCGTGATCTGTGGCTTTCCCTGGATAGAAGTCCTGCAAGTCGGGTCCTTGCATACTCAATATGGTGATCCTATGGATCAACGTCGAATCGACTGTGATACGATGGTCTAGCCATAAGTAGCCGCCATGGTAACATGCAAGTAGGATCTTGACATAGGCATTAACTTCATGGTGCCTTCCAAAGTGTGGGATTTTCATTACATTTAGCAGGGTGAACTACGTGAGGTTCATCATTCATAGCTGGGGGATTTTTTTGAGTTCTTCCCCTTCGTCCTAGTCAGGTATTTATATGGGGCGAGCATGTTATGGTTCTTGTGGTCTCCTAATTTGAAGTCGTTGAACTTCAACGTTGTGATCTTGTCCTGCTACACTCGAACTACGTGTATCCCCTTCGGGAGGTACGCAGTAACCATGGTGTACTCAAAATCTCTCGGCACACTATCATGACTCACCGCGCCAGCTAGAGGTGGGATGTAGTCGGGTAATATGGTCGGGATTAGCTTCGCATTTGCTAGGTAATCTTTATGCTTGGTTCTCTTTTTTGTTGTCGGTCGGGATGGTCCGGATCCGCGAGCAGTCGACGGAGAGGCTTGCACTCCTCTCGTTGACAATGCCTATATACCCACAGACATTAATCTTTTAGAAATTACCCTTTCAGTCATGAGGTCGATGAGTACCTCCTTCATAGATTCTTTGACTGCGCTAAGTTCTTCAGACATACATGCTCGTGGTTGAGTATCTCATGGTTTGAAGAATAATGACTCAATGCAATGGGATGGATGGTGATAGCATGATGATCACTGTGGGAAATCAACTAATCTGCGAGCTCATATAATCACAGTTGGAAAAAGTGTTCTCGGTGCAAGGTTTGACGGAATAAGTAGATAACTAGGTAACAGATCTCTCCAACGGGCGAGAATCCTTCATTAATTCAGTTCGGTCCGTTACGGTGCAGTCCCAACAGTCTGATGGCGGGCTTTCTGACCATAAATTCCATTCTACCCATTCAGGGTGTCGGTCTAACGGTTATACTGTTCCCAACAACTATATTTCTTCACCATGGCGAAGTGCCATGTGACATTGTTCTGATATCCCGATGAAGTTCCAAGTTTGTATATTTTCCTTCTTCGAAGTTCCCTCTGGAACCTTCTGTAACTTTTCTATATTTTCTTTCTTCTTATTTAGTTTTCTAGCCTTCTTTCCAGTGAGCTTCGTCTCGGTATTCCTCTTTCCATTCTGATTCTTATCTCCTCCTTGTATAGTAACTTCGCGATGTTGATGGTCTTTACTAGGGTTCAAGGGAAATACTTGTTCTATGTATGGTGTAGGTGCTCTTATTTCCTGTACCTATAGGTGTCTCAAGTCCTCGTGTGTCCTTTCAACTTCGACGTCCAAGTTTCTAGTGCCACATAACTTCGACCTGTTCTCTTTTTCTTCAAATGTGTGATCCTCCTGGTCATAAAATCTTTTAATTCCTGCTTCTTCTACTCTAAGATTTCCTCTTCTTTTCTTCTGGCTTGATCCTCTTCGATCCAAGGCTTCCCTAGTAACATAGCAAATGGGGCGATGTTCTCGATAAATTTAAAACCTCAAAATATTCTTCTGTTGAAGTTCCATGAGCACTCATAGTTATCTGGGTAAGTCTTCCACAGAGGGTTATCATATTTATAGGTGTTGTCGAAATAGGTTTTATTGGGATAATTGTTAAGTGCAGACATAAATCAATCCCCCTAGTTTCACCACGAAACTAGAACAAAACGATACAATACACTACTATTTCCTTAGATTTCAATTATCAAATGAGAAAGGGATCTAGAACATACCTTTTAAATATCGAAGATCTGACTTCGCCAATGCAATCCAAGCTTCATCGTGAGGCTTATGGAGAAATATCTACAAAGGAATACAAGCCAACGAAGACAAGAATAACAGAGTCTGTTTGATATGAAACTATGTACGTGATCAAGGAATCATACAATATGAACAAATAACATTCATATAGAAAAGAAAAGTATATATGTATTAAAGAACGTGGAAGAAAGATACAACCAAATGCCTTGATGTTGTCAAGTTCCTTCCAACAGTTCCTTTCTTCCCACACACTTCTACTCCATAGATCCTGAGATCATAGATCTAAAAGTCACTCAAAATCTATCTTGACAAAGCAAAACTCAAAGCCACCATACAAGCTCCAAAAACTCCAAGCAACAAGACAACTCAAACCCTCATCAAGCTAACTTTCTCCATGAGAACTCCTCTCCTTTTATAAGTTGAAGAGGATAAGGTGAGGAGGTTAGGATGATACCACTAAATCATGAAAGTGAGTAAGATCCAAATCGTTCGGAGGCCACCTCACCATAGAAGCTTCTCCTTCTAGAAGCATCGAGAAGATGCTCGTTTTTTCCCACGTACGAAAATTGTCGCACCCTATCCATAGGGCAGCCTGCAGAGATGTCACAAACCAATTTCAAGGTAGAGGGCAGTGATCAAGCATCAACGCACCCTGTGTATAGTGCATCCTGCGACGATATTCCTTAATAGGGTTTTTACAAAGGAAAATACAACTTCTTCTCTCAGGCAAAGTTCTTCTCCCTTCTTTCTTCATGAATTTGGGCCACTGATCCCTCCAAAGACAACAGATAGGTTTACATCATTAACGACCATAGTGATGATGAAAATAATGTGTAACAGAGAGCCCCCCAAAGTATGAAGTCAGAATAGAGTGATAGTTGAAATACTTTGTCGAGTGTGTGTAGGGAACAAGGAACAGTCAGTCGGAAACCTGTCGACAAACAAGGAAGTACAATAATATATCATCACTGAGGTAGGCATTCCCATACTCAGAATACAAATGACTCAAAACATGAATGCCAACATGTGAATATCCATGTCAAGTAATACAGGTCATGGCCACCAAACATACACTGTGGATCCATGCCATTATGACTCAAATTTGAACATAGCCACCAAAAATACACTATGGATCTATATGTTAAAGACTCAAATTTGAACATAGCCACGAGACATACAATGTGGATCTATGCGACAGTACAATATGAATATACTCCAATGCAACCTAAATCTATCATAAAATATTCAGGGTCTTCATCTCCATCACTCTATAGTACAAATATAACCATATGAATACATGTGTTGAAGTCGAACATGGTAGAAACCACTTGATTACCGGTCATTAATGAATACTGTTAACAAGTGTGAGGGAAATCACCATTGATGTCAATGACTCCCAAGGTACACTAGTACAATCCAATGAGTGTGAATTTGTGAGCTGAAGTCGAACACTCGACGGAATCTCCCGATCAGGGGTCAATAATGAAAACCCATTGTCGAAAGCGAGGAAACCTGCCATTGAGGCATGCAAGTTCCAAGGTACCAATTAGTTTCTAAGTCTAATTCCTGGATAATGAGTTGAATTTGACAGGAAAAGACTTGTCACGAGAGGGCCTTAACGTATCCCCCATCAATGAAATGAAACAGGTAAAAAGATTTGAAGCAGATCAGAATAATAAGCGATTCAGGATTGACTCAGGGATGGCCGATGCAATAGAAGGCTTAAGGACTGCAGAAATAGTCAACACAATATAAGGATTTATGGGTTGAACTTCTCTTTGAACATATTGACGACACGACAACTGTCTTGGAAATACTGACTCAACAAAAGGGATCACAAACCAAAGGGTAATCTTATAACGGAGTATGATCAAGAGACAAGTGGATTTTCCAACCTAGACACAAAGCAAGTGAAAGGGTGTCATTTTCAAAAGTGACTCTCCCATAGAATACAGGTTTAGATACATCTCTTTCCCAATTTTCCCCCACCATTTATAGCGAGTACCTCTTTATTTTTACACAAGCTTGAGGAGGATAACATATGCTCGTCGATGTAAGCTCATATTTCGAATGAGTCCCTCAGAGTATGTTTAAGGAACCCTAAGAAGGACGGGTTTGGTACCATACGGGTCTTTCAATGTTTGTTTAATGAGTCCAAAGAGAGAAAACTCAGGGGTTTTTCATGTTTAGAGAGTCTGAAAAACACTTAAATAAAACTCCACAAGGTCCTTTTTCGTAAATTAATCTGACGAGACCGAAAAAGGGATAATTTACCTCTCGCCAAATGTTTTCTTCAAATACTTTTACGAGCATGAAAAGAACAAGATTGCTCGACAATCTTTTCATGTTTAGAGAGTCTGAAAAGAGCTTAAAGGGAACTCCAAGGGGTTCCTTTTTCGTATAACCTTTACGAGTCCGAAAAAAGTGATAAAA
>ML801759.1:189467-204618 GCA_009831015.1 Picea engelmannii
TGTGTCTCCTTGCCAGAATGCTTCGGGGAGAGACGGTAATGTCTGCTACCACTCCTCGATCTTCTTCTCCTCTCAGGGGTTTTGACACTTCTTGATCTGCTTGTGTCACTCTCTTTTTCCAATTTCTTTTCTATTCTTTCCAGGCTCTTCAACATTTTTAAGTTGAATTCACCCTGTCGATCCCTGATTTTCATGAGCTTTCGGCTATCAGCTAGGCGAGCCTGGACATCTTTCTGCAATCTTTCAATGAGTTTCATCATATATTCTTCCCTCTCCGTCTCTTTTCTGTGCCCATTAGAGTTTGTTCCTTCGACTCCCAGGTTGACATTCCTTCCTACCCTTTCGTCCTCTGTTTCGGAGGCAATCTGCACCTCTTTCAATTCCATACTCGGCGTCAGTTTTCGGGTGTCCTGACATTCGTTGAACTCTGCACACACGACGTGCAGCCAACCGAAGTTTGTCAGGCCTTAACCCTTCAAGAAAACTTACAATATTCATAAGCCATCGTGAACAAGAAAAAACGTTTTGACTTCACAAAGTTTTCTGAGCTCTGTCCAGCTCTGCAAATTCCGGGACTTTGGAACTTCGGAATCTCGGTCCACGAAGATCCAACAGTTAAATCTTCGTAACCAAAGTCACCCTTTCGCAACTCGCGATCTTGCGAGTTCGTGAGTCGAAGACCCTTGACTCATTCCCTCCAAACGCCGATACCCGAGATGCGATACGGGTATGGCTCCCTCCTCGCTAGCGCCTGCTACACATGACCGTAGGCTAGGGCTAAGTGCTAGCACTTCTTTGCCAACTTGTGACTTCGCGAGTTGGAGTGTTGAGCCTTCGTGCTCCTCCTTTGTGAATTCGAAATCGCAAATTACTTTATTCTCCGGGCCCACAGCACAGCTGTCGCCCTTCACCATCGTGGCACGTGGTACATTCAGGAGGGTCCACGTCACCTTCGATGATGTCTTCAGGTCCCACCACTCTCGCCTGTATTCTCGACTCACTGGCACGTGGTACACATTCATGCCCCCACATCCATTCCAAGCAAAATCCAACGGTTAGGTCCCCTCTCAGATCTACGACATAGATCTTTTCGGCATTTCGGGGTTTTCGGGCATCGGGAGTTCGTGCACCCCACATCTCGAACTTCCATCTGTCGAAATCCCGAAATTACGGTTTACTCCTCCGCTGAATCGGACGGTCAACTCCCTTCCTACGATCTACGGTGTAGATCGTTTCAGGATTTCGGGTTTTTGGAGGTCACCTCCCTCACTTCCCATCTCCCGACTTTGCGAAATCTGAGAGGTTTTGCGACTAACTCGAGTGCGACTCCGCCAGATCTAACGGTTGAGCCTTCCTCCCAGATCTACCACGGTTTTTTCGGGTTTTCGGGATTTCGCGTATCGCGATTCCCACACTCCTGTGCATTTCAAAAGGGATTTTAATCCCTACGCACATTTTCCAGATCCAACGGTCACGAGGGTTCACCTTGCCTCTCGAACAGCTCCTAAGGCTCCAGCACTGTTGGTGTGGAGTCCTCTCTCCCTGTGGCCATAGACCACACCAGTTGCGGTTTCGCACACCGCTATACTTCCTGAGCTTACCAGGGTCTGAAATTGGTCCTCCAGACACAATTTCTCCTCACACCCTCGGTCCAAAGACCACTCAACTGGCCCATCTAGGCTCAGTGTCAAAACCTTGGCTCTGATACCAAACTGTAACACCACTTTTTCGGTTAACAAACTTCGCGGAAATATAACACCCACTCTGGATTATAAAACAACATGCATTTACACAAATGAAACACATTTAAACTCAGATTAAGTCATATACATCATTGCTATCATAATTTTAAGAATGGCATTAACCATAATTCATCTACACAACAGAATACATGATAAAATATAAGCATCACAGGCATGCAAAACATAACATTTAACATAAGCTGATGCTTATCTTGAAACTGAGGTAATTCCACCAACCAGGTGCAGGCCTTCCACGAACCTCCTAGCCTTAGACCGCACTGCTCATCAGCTCAGCAGTAGGTCACCCCCGAGCTGGGACTAAGCTCCACCCCAAGGCAAGGAATCCTAGGCTAGGTTGAGGTTAAACACACAGTCACGAGGAAGGAATTCTCTTCCAAGAACCACTCACGCTCATTGCCCACAGACCCTCATTCCCCACATGCCTGTTCCAGCCCAGGAGTATACACCTTCTATGTCACCTAGATAGTCCTTCGGCTGCTAACCAACCTTGCCTTGGGTTACAGCAACAGACCGGACTGGAAGTCTCCGGGCTCTGTGACAGCTACAGGGTTCATTCCAAGAGTCCTCTCCTTCCTCTGCGCACTCTCTCACCTAGAGAGAGACGCTCACAGGCCAAACCACTTGTTCATCCAACCTCAAACACCCCTCTCGCCTGGAGAGAGTGTTTCACAACTGGTCACAAGCCATACGCAGTCCCGCACTGCGCAGTTGCAATTACCCACGAAAATACAGACACCGACTTCCTCAAAACGGGTTCAGAAATGGCAAAATGGTCTCACGGTCACGGCTTCGGGACAGAGGCTTCACGCACAAGTTCCATTTCGGATAGAGGATGCACACGGATTCCCAGACACCACACATGCTTTTCGGTTCAGAACAGAGGTGAATCCGGCTCTTTCGGAATCAATCACAGGCTTCTGGTTCAATACGGAGGTATACATGGGTTTTCTCAGAGCCAGACACAGGCTTTTTCGGATCACAGAGACGCACGAAGGTTCTCTGCAGAACTCGGGTCCGTCGTATTGCTCAGAGCCCGTACATGCTCAGGCCGTCTAATCGAATGAGAACCGGGGGCCCCTCTCACAGCTCACCCTGGTCGTTTTATTCGCATGCACCAGGGTTGACACTTGTCGCCCTGGGAACTGCATGCGTTCCACCAGCACGCATGCTTTCCTCATGGTTAGGAACTTAGGATAAAACATGAAATGCTCATGCCTTTTTGAAATAATATTAAAATATTATTCCCAAGGCTGAAGCCCACTAGGCTTAACACTTAGCCCCTTTTCCCACCTTCCAGCCCCTAATCCCTTGCCTTCTCTGTGGAAGCTCAGTCCCCCTTCACTCATTCATCGTGGTCGGTTTGCACCTGGCGGTGTTTACAAATTTTTATTAATTGTTCTGCATGATTACATATACAACAACAGGCTCCTGGCCTTCAACACTTAGGCTCCCTGACCTAACAAACACATAAGCCACCAACTTATAAAAATTTGGCTCACCAGCCTATAAAACATAATTACAATTCCTTTCAGAACATGATTTACGACAAGGCTCGGCCTTGGGGACACTACACCATCCATACCATAAGATGTTGGAAAACCATGAAGAGGTAGAGTGCTCCTCAAAATGAAGTGTCTATTGTATAAAATGTCTCCATAGAACCTCAATAGACACCAAAAACCTCAAGGCACTCTTACCCAAAGGTGCCATGTCAACTATCATCATCCATGTGTTGAAAACCCTCTTGTGTGTTGTGCCAAATGCAAGAAATCCAAGGAAGAGTGGAGCACTCCCCAAGATCAAGTGTCTAATCCATCAATAGTGAACATAGGATAAAAATAGACACAAGAGATCCCATGGTGCCCTGTCCCATCTTGATCTTCATGGATGGACTCTCTCTCTTCAATAGGAACATGACAGGGTTCTTCATCAATGTCTCCCACATGTGCTTGATCTTCAATGGGCATGTGTTTGGTGACTTCCTTCATTTTCACTTTCACCTTCATACTCTTGGCCATCAATGAAAATTTGAGGTGCTTATCTTTAAAATATTTACCAAAGTCTTCCACATGTGCTTGATCCTCAAGAGGTGGCTCTCCGTCTTTAATGAAGTCTTGAGGCACTTGATCTTCAATGGGTTCTTGAGAAAGTTCTTCATCTTCATGTGGGGCTGCCATAAAGTCTTCAAACGTTTTTTCATACCTTTGAAAACAAGGGCCCCAATGCTTGAGGAAGACTTCAATGAAACCTGCAATAGAAGATATTCCCTTTTGGCTACTACATTATTTGATCCAAGACCTTTGATCTCCTTTGAAAAAATGTACAAATAGCTTGATCAAGATATCCTTATGCATTACATTAAGCTCTTTGACATATTTCAAAAATTATATGACATGTTGAATAGCAAAAAGTGGATCACCATCAAAATTTGGAATATTTTCATCCCATTCAGGAAGGAGCTTATTTAGGTACCTTGGAACTTATTTTAGATCAAAACAAGGAAATACTTCATGGAACTCCCATGGTTCCATATTTCTTCAAATCTTCAAAATCTGAAAATATATATGCAAATATACTTCATACCTTTACCAAAATAGAGTGGAGTTGTTAAGTACCAAAGATCTGCAAATATAATCACCACAAGAGATACCAAGAACAATATGTTAAATCTCATTTATTATTACCAAAACCCTTATGGTAGGGCAACACAATACAATGGATTCTATTATGGAAGGGATCCTCTCCTATTCACTTGCCTTTTCGAGGGGGCAACCTCCTAATGAGCTACCGCTCCAAAATACAATACTTCTTCTTCTCGATTTTCATTACATTGTTTGAACCCCTTTATACAGTGATACCAACCACTTAAGAACATTCTAGAGGAGGAACCTTCTAATAAGTCCTCTTATATTTATTATGTTCATAAAAATATATCTAACTACCATAGTGGGTCTTATTTAATAATATAATGGACCTAGTCCACCTTACATTGAATGACCTCCACTATTATCACTATGGGCCCTCCACTTCCCCCCACTACCTCTCTAGCTACACTACTTTCCATCCTCCTTATGAAAGCATTGTCCTCAATGCTTATTATGAGGGTGTACAACCATATACCAGGGTCCTATGGATAAGTGTGGACCATAATGTTGAAGTAGGCTGGAGAACCATGGTCCCATGTATGAATGCGAGCCACCATGTTGAAAAACTACAACCGCCACTATAAACCTGGGTCTCCTGTCCAAGTGCTCATGTGAAGTCCACGTTGAAGATATCGAAACACCATAGCCAACTAAAAATGATGCTCCCATGATCAACACAGGTCATGTGAATCAAAATATGTAGAACCGACCAAAAATTCATCCACTACTGCTAAAGAACAATAAAATTGAAGAAGAATATGCAAAGAAGTCTCTTTTGTACTCTCTAGGTTGGGCTCTACATGAGGTGGAGTAGAGTCATCAAATAGAATATGGAAGTGGTTGTCATCCCAGAAATGACAACTATCCATATACCAATCATCACAATCGGCTTCAAAATCATACCAAGCATAGGCTTCCTAATTATATTCATCCATGGTCCAAATGGGTTGGATCCAATGGTGGAAAGCGAGGAGTTTTTCACCGTTGAGCAAGGTTCAATTATCGTGAGGGCTTTACCAGGAGCCATGGGGGCACCTTGAGGTAGTGGTTGAGCGTGTGGTTGCACCCAAAGATACTATATTAAATGGTATCGTGACCCGTGCACACATAAGTGGATCAAAGCCCACCCCCATGTCCTTCAAATTTTAGCCCGCAAGGGTGTAGACCGATTGGCAAGTGTCCTGTAAATGGAAGGAAATATGTAAAGGAGGTCTCAAGTTCGATTCTCACCCAGATTTACTTGTGCTCCATGGTTGCGGGCTGTGTAGCGCACTTGGGGTTATAGTGGTAGCAGACGGGTATCGACCTCGTGTCATGCGAGTACAAGAACTGCGAGTTGCCGATTCCCCCAGAATATATATATTCATCCATGATGCTCTGCATAATAGACCTCTCTTGTGTTGCAAGTGTGAGCTCTTGAACACTTGTCTCACCATGTGAAATTTTATGTTGAGTTCTGTCCGAAAATCTTCCAACTGCCGTTGAAATTCCATGAGGAGTCAAATATCCATTGGAAACACCACATATAATATACCAAAAGGAAACTCTTAAAATGCACTATCCAATGACACTTATATGGTAGAAATCTAAGCACCCTGTCAAAAGTTATGAGCTTTGCAGTCCCGTCGCCGTCATGAAAAACCCAAAAAATGATTGATTTTAAATTAGCAATATTTTCACTTCCGAAGCTTCGATTTGGACGATTTGTTTTTTGAAATGGGTCATTTTTGAAAGAGGAACTCAGATCTGGAATTTGTTTGGGAAAATTTGACCCCATGTGCTACAGAAATCAACAAAATTGCACGGTTGTCCACGGAAAAATCCTGAAAAAATAGCAGATTTTAAAATGATAACTTCACTTCCCTGACTCTGTTTTGGACGATTTTTTTTTTAAATTGGTTGTTTTTCTGAGAGGAACCCCGATCTACAAACAGTTTCTGCAAATTCCACAAAGAAATCTACAGGAATTGTCCGGAGTGTCGCGACCCGCTTTTTCTTCTTGAAAAAAATCTGCAAAAATAGAAAAAAAATTGCCCCTTTTTTGTGGTCGAAGAAAGTGTTTTGATACCAATTGTTAAGTTCTTGAATAGATCTGCAAATATAACTTCATAAAGAACCCTTAATCTCAACAAGAATAAACCAAACCATTCACCAAATATTCAACACAGGAAATAGTCAAAATCTTTGAAGTAGAGTAACACCATATATTAATCCTTCGGGAAGGATAACACTCCTCAAACAATCCTTGCTTGCTACAATAACAATATTATTCACTATGCTCAATACATTTCTTACACTTCTTTATATATGATTCTCTCTCTCTTAAGAATATTCTAGAGGAGGAACCTTCTAATCAGTCATCTTACATTTATTATGTTCATATTAATATATCGAACTACCATAGTGGGCTTTATTTAATAATATAGTGGACTTAGTCCACCTTACATTGAATTGTCTCCACTGTTATCACTATGGGCCCTGCACCCCCCCCACTACCTCTAGCTACACTACAT
The DNA here is from genome assembly GCA_009831015.1 of Picea engelmannii. Lineage (NCBI taxonomy): Eukaryota > Viridiplantae > Streptophyta > Pinopsida > Pinales > Pinaceae > Picea > Picea engelmannii. The sequence continues at coordinate 196,389 of ML801759.1, forward strand.
TCTCTCTCCCCTAAGAACATTCTAGACAAGGAATATTCTAGTAGGTGGAACCTTCTAGAAAGTCTTCTCACCTTTATTATGTTCACACTATTACATTACATGGTCATATATCTATTATTACTCCCATTGGGTATCTCCCTAGGTACCCCCCAATATTACCTCCCTAGGTATACTACATTCCATCCCCCTTCACATTTCGTCCTCGAAACACGAGAATAAACCATACAATATGACCGGCTAAGCAATGTATCCAACTGGTACCAAGTACAAGAATCCATCCTTCCTAATGGAAGATGAACATGATATCCAACTGTTTCTCTGTCACCCTGATTTGGATCCTTATTGTGCCTTTGGTGCCATGGGTTTGTGGCTCGATCTTGATATTGTCCTGCAGTGTTGATATTCCTCCATGTGCCGTTTGATTGGTGTCCTTTCTGGTGCCATGCTGGTCCATAAAAATTGTGTTCATGCTCATGCCCCTGCCTTGATGACTGTTGTTTCTATGTGGTGCGAATATCGATATTAAACAACTTTAGGAATCAGTGTTTTTTTTTTAATTATGCAATACGGTGTTCATTTGAGTCAATGATCTCATTAACTTCTTTATTGTTTTCTTCTTGGGGCTTTGCTTCATGTCTTTTTGTAGATTCTTCCTCTGATGCAACTTCGGATTCTGCAATAACTTTGTTGCTTTCCCCCATGGGCCTTTCTTTCTTACCAAGAGACACATCCTGCAATGTAACTTTCATTTTCTTGTACCAAAGTTTCACAAACTTCTTTTCCACATTAATATTAACTGTACCAATTGTTTCCATCCAAGGATATCCAAGAATAATATCCACATTATTCATATCAATGGCACAAAAATTAGAATGCAACACATAGTTATCCATGGTAATCTTCAAATCTTTAAAAATTTGAACATTTTCACCTTCAACTTGTGTGCTTTGAATATTATTTGTCAGAACTTGCAATCTATTATCCAACTGAACATTGATAAAATTTTGCTGGCAACTAGGGTTAATAGAAACAATGACCTTCTCTTGTTGAATGCATCCACGAACGTGTAATATAGAGTTGCCACATGAAAATAAATCCTTGGTTCTTTCTTTATCTTTACTCTTGGCATGAGACCATTTTTCTGAAAGTGATTTTTCCATTGCTTCATCGAAAATTCCCATCATCTTGACATGGTCCAATGATTCCCGCCATATGTCAACATCTTCTCTCAAACCATATGGTAACCAAGATTTCCATCTCTCTTTCCATAATGACTTGCACATTTGTATATATTCTTGAATAGAAAGGCTATCATCTTTTCCAGTAAAAGACATTTTGCTTGGAATTAATCTTCAACAAAAACTAGGGTTTATAAAAATAACTTGCTATGCAAATCACGTGGCTTTTTTCGGAAAAAAACCCCGAAAACCCGTCGAATTTAAAATGTTGATAACCTGAAATTGGGTATTTTTTCGAGAGGAATTCAAATATTCAATTTGTTTCTGCAAATTCTAAGCAAAAAGTTTCAGAACTGAGTCTGAAATGTGCCACCCCCTTTTTTCCCTTTAAAAAATTTGCAAAAAGAACCAAAAATGTATTCCCTTCTTTGGCTAAGGAAAGATCTTTGATACCAATTGTTAAGTACCAAAGATCTACAAGTATAATCACCACAAGAGATACCAAGAACAATATGCAAAATCTCTTTTATTATTACCAAAACCCTTATGATAGGGCAACACCATACAATGGATCCTATTATGGAAGGGATCCTCTCATGTTCAGTTGCTTCTTCGAGGGGGCAACCTCCTAATGAGCTACCGCTCCAAAATACAATACTTCTTCTTCTTGATTTCCATTACATTGCTTAAACCCCTTTATATAGTAATACCAACCACCTAAGAACATTCTAGGGGAGGAACCTTCTTGAAGTGAAACCTTATAATAAGTCCTCTTACATTTATTATGTTCATACTAATATATCTCACTACCATAGTGGGTCTTATTTAATAATATAGTGGACCTAGTCCACCTTACATTGAATGGCCTCCACTATTATCACTATGGGCCCTCCAACCCCCCACTACCTCTCAAGCTACACTACACGAGTTGCCAAGGTGAACCTTTGATGATGCTTGTTTCACCCCACAAACAACAAGTCTTCAAATCTGCAAACGAAAAAGGGCTTCTTTCCTTCATGGAGTTGCCAAGATGAGAATATGATCTTCAAATCTGCTCTCTCATCAAAATGTGTAGCTAATCTACAGATGTCTTCCGGGAAATGGACTTTATCCCCGGTAATGGCACCAAAACTACTTCCTGTTGAAATTTGGTAGCTTGGAGGTACTTTTGCATTGGCAGCACTCAGCATGTAGAAGTGACCAAGCACACCTTCTCCTAGTAACTTTATAATATGTTTTTATAAAGTGATTTTATAAAGTTGAGTCTTTTAATTTTCTAATGTAAAAGTGACTTTATGATGTTATGGGTCACTTTAATGACTTAAGTGACCTCAACGAATGATTAAGTCATGACCGTTGATCTCATGAGGGCATGATCTAATCTTGATCGTCAATCTCATTGGAAGACCAAGGGTTAGGGCAGTTACATTTAAAATTTCATTAAAAGGCAGCTCAGGAGGAGAAGGAGGGCGCACTTTTGAGGAGAGGTTGAAGGAAGGTGAAAGGGCACGCATCCCAAGAGGGTTTCTTTGTTGTGAGGGAAAGAGTTTCAGCAGATAGAAGTTGACACGCATCCCTAGGAGAGGGATTGGCATGCACTTCTAGATAGCTTTAGCATTGGAGGAGGTCGTACAGTACGGATCGGAGGAGGCCGTACAACAAGTTTGTTGGTTTTACAACTACAACGAAGCACAGAAATCGATGCTAGGTATTGGCATGGATTTCTCAGTGTTTTCTTGTTGTTGATAAATCCGTATAGTGAGGTACAGACCTGTACCTTTTCTAGGCACGAAAAACCAAGTTTATTTGTGTTGTTAGTGACTGTACAGTCTGTACAGGTTGTATTGGAAGTCAATGTTTGATTTCAGACTGTGTTGCTAAGGAAATGAAAGTTGTTTTTGCTCAGATAGAGTGATTGTATAGGGTATTAATGTTGAATGTACACTGTTGTTGTACTCAGAATTTTTCCTTAAGCTGAATAAAGAAAGCATTCTTTCTCCTCAAAACTGTCCATATTTTCTATGTATTTCTTCAAGTGTTTATGCACAGATTTTTGTGCCAAATGCGAGTTAATGTCTGTTGTTCATAAATTATTTCCACTGCAATTTTATTTCAGAACTTGGTTAATAGTGCTTCAACCCATAAAGAACAATGGTATGGCTGGTAGATATTTATAGGTGGCTAAAATCTAATTTATTCCAAGTTTGATACTGAAATAAGATGTATTTTAACATGGTATCAGAGCAGGTGCTCTGAACTTCAGTGGGCAGCTTTGGCGCTTGGGACAGCAAGTGATTTGTTGAAGCATTAGCTTGAAGAAAGGCATAAGAGGTTCTTTGTCAGGAGGACAAAGACGACTTCCAACATCATATTTGAAGATAGGTTGGAGGGGATCTCCAATGGAAGGTTAGAATCAACAATGTTCTCAAAGAGAAAAAAATATAGTTGTTTGCGAACACCATCGTGCCTATATCTGCTTCAAATCCCATAGCTCTTGATGTTCATGAGGTGAAGGAAGCCATGACTCAAAGAATCATCTTGGATGGGGTCAAAGACCACCTTATTCCACAATTGGCTGAGAAGAAGATAACCAAAGAAATGTGGGATGCACTAAAAACTCTGTATGAGGCAAAGAACAAGAACCGGAAAATGGCTCTCTGGGACAAGCTCCATGGTGCTGGGATGGCCAAAGAAGAGAGTGTGGCCACCTACCTCACCCGGTTTGCACAGGTGAAGGACGAGTTGGCAACAGTTGGAGAAGTCATTCCTGACTCAGAGTTGGTGTGGATAGCCCTCAAAGGCTTCACCAAGGAGTGGGAGGTTTTTGTGAAGTGTGTGGTGGGGAGAGAGAAGCTCTCTGATTGGAGAAGATTGTGGGATGATTTTAAGCAGGAGGAGATCTGAGAGGGGTCTCGAGAAAAGCCATTGGATGGTGCAGACGACAATGACGTTGCTCTTGTGGCAAAGGGCAATGAGAAGAAGAAAGATTTGAGCAAGGTGAGATGCTTTGCATGTCACAAGACTGGCCACTGTGCTAGTCAATGTTCGAACAAGAAGAAGAAGAAGACGGAACCAGAGGTATCAGCTTCAGTAGAGCTTGTAGAGTTTGCTGAGAGATATGAGGAGTTATCTCTCATGACTGGTCCCATGGGCAGTGGGTGCCTAGTGTTTGAGGACATTGAGTCATGGTTTGTGGACAGTGGAGCTTCTCGGCACATAACTGGGTTGAGGTCAATTTTCCTCGATCTTACAGAGATAGACTCAAACTGCAGAGTGAATTGTGGAATCGGCCCACAACTTGCAGTAAAGGGGGTTGGAAGGGTGAGATTCCAACTAGAGTCAGGAGGTTTTCTGGAGGTTATCGAGGTGTTATATATTCCAGAGTTGACTGTTAATTTTCTCTCAGTGTCAGCTTTGGATGATAGTGGATTTGGAGTTGTCTTCTACGGTGGACATATGTTTTTATATCTCGTGGGAGCAACTGCTGACACAACAACGATGCTTGGTGTCAGGTATGAAGGCCTGTACAGGGTGTTGGGTCGACCTATGTTGGGGTCCAGTGGATTTCTGGACTCAGATTCTGTGTCGGAGAGTTGGCAGGTAGCACGAGAGAAAGAGTTGATACCAGGGACTCAGTCTTCTTCCGGGACTCTCAAAGGACTCAATAGGCACGAGTCGACACAGATGGATGCTCAGAAGAGTGCACTCTCCTAGGAGCATGTCTTCAGTTCGTGGTACAACAGAGGTAGTAGCAGAGGCTTCCAGTGCAATGGAAGTAGTGGCTTCATGTTCAAAGGGAGCAACGACTTCTAGCACAGAGGGAGCAGTTATGGCAGCTGATGAGATGGAGACGGATTTTGGTGGTGATACCAGAAGTAGCTCTCTCGCTAAGAGGGAGTGTTGAAATTTGGTAGCTTGGAGATACTTCTGCATTGACAATGCTCAGCATGCGGAAGTGACCAAGCACACCTTCTCCTAGTAACTTCATAATATGTTTTTATAAAGTGATTTTATAAAGTTGGGTCTTTTAATTTTTTAATGTAAAAGTGACTTTATGATGTTATGTGCCACTTTAATGACTTGTGACCTCAACGAATGATTAAGTTGTGACCGTTGATCTCATGAGGGCAAGATCTAATATTGACCGTCAATCTCATTAGAAGACCAAGAGTTAGGGAAGTTACATTTAAAATTTTATTAAAAGCCAGCTCATGAGGATAAGGAGGGTGCACTTTTGAGGAGAGGTTGAGGGAAGGTGAAGGGGCACGCATGCCAAGGGGGTTTCTTTGCTGTGAGGGAAAGAGTTTCAGCAGGCAAAAGTTGGCATGCATCCCTAAGAGAGGGATTGGCACGCACTTCTAGATAGATTCAGCATTGGAGGAGGCCGTACAGCAAGTTGTTGGTTTTACAGCTACTGCCAAGCACATAAATCGATGTTGGGTATTGGCACGGATTTCTAGGTGTTTTCTCTGTTGCTGATAAATCCATACAGTGAGGTACGGACCTGTACCTTTTTTGGGCACGAAAAACCAAGTTTATTTCTACTGTTAGTGACTGTACAGTCTGTACAAGTTGTACTGGAAGTCAATGTTTGAATTCAGACTGTGTTGCTAAGGAAATGAAAGTTGATTTTGCTCAGATAGGGTGATTGTACAGGATATTAATGCTGAATGTAGACTGTTGTTGTACTCAGAGTTTTTCCTTAAGCTGAATAAAGAAAGTATTCTTTCTCCTCAAAACTATCCATATTTTTTGTGTATTTCTTCAAGTGTTTATACACAGATTTTTGTGTCAAATGAGAGTTAATGTATGTTATTCATAAATTATTTCCGCTGTAATTTTATTTCAGAACTTGGTTAATAGTGCTTCAGCCCATAAAGAACCGTTGTATGGCTGTTGGATATTTATAGGTGGCTGAAATCTAATTTAGTCTAAGTTTGATACTGAAATAAGATGTATTTTAACACTTCCAATATCCTTTTGTGTTGCTTACCTTAAAAATATTATGCACTCTACATCAATTGTTTTGTTGTATTTGTAGATAGTCTTTGATAGGGGCCATCCTATAATATTGCCTTGAGTAGCGGATTTAGATAGACCTCCTCCATCACATCCTATAAGGCATGGACTTCCCTTTCATCCATTACCCCCAAAACCATTTTTAATCATCCTTTCATTTTTGTTCATAGTTGTTGAACTCTCTTTACTTCCATTAATACTACATGAAGTGAACTTAGTAACCCATAGGGAAACCCCTTAGGCTAGGAACGTCTTCCTCAATCTAAAATGTAGAAGAGAGTTGGTGAGGTGACACTAACCAACCTCTTAGTTCCCCATAGGCTATTGCCCATATTTTGGACTTTAATCTAAAAGGTGCTAGTTTGTGAGGTAACACAAACCATAATCCCTTAACTAAGATTAGATTACAATGGATTGAAATCATTGGCTGAAATAACACATAATGGACCAAAAAAAAAAAAGAGTTTCCTCAGGGGCTCCACTTCCAAATCCTTGAATGGGGGCCTGCTGGGTCCCCATGCCCCCTAGTCGAGGGAGGGTCGGGGAGGCTCTTGGACCCCTTCATTAGGAAGCCAGCCCCAACCCCCCATCGGGATATGACTAAGTATACTTATAAACAATACAACACGTATCTAACATTCGTTCATTTATGAGGTTAACATAATGTCAAGCCATCTACCAAGGTTGAACACGAGTTTAAAGGAATGAGTCTAAGTGTCAGTCTTGGTCAGTTTTGGGTGAATAACTAACCCTCGGACCTAGCACCTAACATGAAGGCAGTTTTCTCTTTGCAGTGCAGCTGCTTATGGCATTGTTTCATTTATGCGGTCAACAGAATCTCAAGCAATTCACCAGGGTTCAGCATGAGTTTCAAAGGAATGAGGCAATTTTCGGAGAATAACTACTCTTCATACCTGGCACTTAAGATGAAAGCAATCCACCCTAGTTACCAGATTTTCCTTAGGGCACCCGCACCCACACCCACATTTGAATCTCCTCGGATTCGTGGAATCTTGGATTCATATCGGATTCCTGAATTTTTTTTGTATTTCGGATTGGATCCGTTTCCAATATAAGTGGATCCAGATCCCAGCGACAGAATTGTGGTAGATTTGCCCCTAACAGTTGGAAAGCGTTGGTTCTCCAAGTACGTGTTAAAAACTTAGAAACATATTGACTTCTGCAAGCAATTACGGTTGGAGAAAACTTTAACATTTTAATCTTGGTTTGGGAACATGCATTGATTATGTCAGTGAAACTGTTTAACTATGGTTTAGTAACGTGTATTGGTTTACGTAGACTGTTTTCCTAATTGATTGTTTGAAAGCGTCACTTTCCTGATTTTACTGGCCGAAATTTTTGGATCGAAAGCATCACTTTCCTGATTATACTGGCTGACATTTTTGGAGAGGCATTGGAGAAATTATGTGTAATTTTGTTCGTTTGCGAAATCAAAATAGATACTTGTATGATAATAATAATAGTAGTTATATTAATGTAAAACAAAATTCTCAACCAGAGATGTCATTGTGATATTAAATGGTTTTATGCTAATTTTTTTCATTTTCAAAACTAAAATTAGAAGATATTTGTCTAATAGTAATAATAATTGTTATATTAACATGAAACAAAATTCCCAACAAAAGATATAGCACTGTGATTTTAAAAGACTTACACAAATGATTGATTGAAACTAAAAAGATTATGATGCATTTTTCCTCTACTATTATGAGTGTTAAATTTATAAGCAGCTGCAAGAGCCATTCTCCGGAATGATGGCTAAGACCCTAGACAAGATCTAGGGCCCCCAGTGCACTCCTGGGGTACTTGGTCTAGGACCAAACAATGAGTGCCATGGCAAAAGACCCTTGTTAGGGCCCCCAGTATACGACTGGGGTTCTTGGTCTAGGACCAAGCAGTTAAAGCCCCTAGATAAGTCTAGGGCCCCTAGACATGGTCCAGGGTACCCATGCCTAGGGCATGGGTTGATCCTTGGTCTTGGACCTTGGTGGATAAGACCCCAGAAAAAGTTC
>ML801759.1:210341-229706 GCA_009831015.1 Picea engelmannii
AAATGTTAATTATACCATGTTTAAATTATTTAATTTAAACATGTTATATTAATTATTTTAATTTAATTTATATTTTTATTACCCTAGCCTAAACTATAAATTAAACCCCCCCCTACCTCTTATAATCTATCCTACTATTCTTGCATTGTGTGAGCGGATCCTCTCTTGTTGCTGCGGCTCACCTTCTGTTGGAGTAGTGGCCCTTTTCCTTGCTGATAAGCTTGTTGCTGCGGTTCCTTTTCTGTTGGAGCACTGTTGCTGTAGGTGGCTCGGCCCTCTATTCTGTTGTGGGGTGACTGTGGTGCGGCCCTCTTCCTATTTGCTGCTGTGTGGGGTGCGGCCCCTTCCTATTTGCTGCTGTGTGGAGTGCGGCCTCTTCCATTTGCTGCTGTGTGGGGTGTGGCCCCTTTCTATTTGCTGCTGTGTGGGATGACTGTGGTGCGGCTCCTTCTAATTGCTGCTGTGGTGTGACTGTGGGTACTGCCCTCTCTTCTGCTGTGGGGTGTTTGCTGTTCTGTTCAAACTTCAGACTGTGACCTCCTCCTTTGGCCTTTGGCCTTCCTTAGTGAGGGTTTTGTCCACAGAAGTTCTGTGTGAGGGTTTGTGTGTTTTACCTACTGTTTGTGTGAGGGTTTGACTGTGGACACTGGGAAGTCTTTGTGGCCCTATCCCCTTGGTGGCAAGAAAGTTCTTTTATCTCTTGGCAAGAGATCCAACCTATATGGTGGATCTATGAGCTGGACTTTGTCTGAGCATAATTACAAATGGTTCTGCATCTCTTGTGTTGGCTGTGACTTCTTCAGAGGTAAGGCTACAGGACAAGGTATGCCATCTACTTATCATCTTTAGATCTGGACTTTGTTTTGACTTCTGTACTGTTTGATTTATCTAGATTTATGTATCAGCATTGATAGCTATTAGATGTGAACAGTATATTGAGTTTACTCTTGTTTCTGTTGTATGATTTACTGTTCTTGGTCAGATCTGTAGATCAGCATAAGTTTTTATTCCAGCATTATAAATCTGAACTAGAATTTTTCTAGATCTACTCTCTAACTATTGACTAGCTTAGATCTGGATACTTATGTTTCAGTTTTCTCTGTCCTTACAGTTTTAGATTTGTTTTCTGAACATATGCTCTAGTTGGTTTACTCACTGGAATTTAAAAGACACTACTGTTTGCTTTACTGCCCTAATTCTAACAATGAGTTCTTTTAATTTATGCTAATGGCAGCAATATAGATATGCGGCTATAAGATAGCTGACATGAGGTTTTCCAGATAATATCGACTTTCTTATCTTGGTTTACCATCATAAAACCATCATAAGTTTACATATGCTTGTTAGATGTCTTTGGCTGATTAGAAAACATAGTTAAGAAGATGAAGCTTTGTTAATTGAACATCCTTTTAGAAAATTTTAAGGAGTCTTACTCTGTATTTGGCTCTGTAGATAACTTGGTGGGCAGAGGTGGATATGCAGAGGTTTACAAAGGAGTCCTATCTGATGGGCAGTTGATCGCAGTTAAGAGACTAGCAAAAGCAAACACAGATGAACAAAAAGAGAAAGAATTTCTAACAGAATTGGGAATTATTGGGCATGTATGCCATGCCAACGCAACCTCTTTGATAGGGTGCTGCATAGAGAACGGTCTTCATCTCATCTTCCATTTCAGTGTGCATGGTAGTTTGGATTCACTTCTTCATGGTAATTATCTAAATTGTCCTGAGATGGTTCGTAAGATGTGGGTGTGCAATCTTTCCAAGGCATGACTAGTTGGGTCAATTTCATTCTGCTACTAAAAAATCTCCATTTGCATTCAAAATCATCTTCTGAAGTTAACAGGGGCTTGTCTGGTTGGTTAAACGAGAGTGGTCATAAAGCTTACAAAAAAATATCATCTCCTGAAGCGTGAGATGGAGACCATCTTTTTTAAATTATTTTTCTACAAGGGCAAATTTACAGTTATAGCTCATTGCCGATTAGATTTATGTTTAGGTTTTCTTAAGAGAAATGCAGGAACCTAAATTGACAAACAATTTTTTGCTTTCTTTTTTAAATTTCATCATTTGGAGTGCCTCATGTTCAAGTCAATTGCTCAAACTCCACTTTGATTACCATATTGCATGGACAGGCAGTGCATTAGAAATCTAAATCCCAAATTATATTTATCTATGATAAACAGGTACCAAGACTAGGGTGCTGGAATGGTCAATTAGGTATAAGGTAGCAATTGGAACAGCACGGGGGTTGCATTATCTGCACAAATGCTGCCAGCGACGCATCATCCATAGAGATATAAAGTCTTCAAATGTCTTGCTAGGCAAGGATTTTGAACCACAGGTAACCCAACTCAAATGTATACTTGCAATAAAATGGAACACATATGCAATCTTTTGCTATGAAACTCATCTGAAAACCATAGTAAATTTAGTTTGATCGGAGAAAAGCACAATAGAAGATACCTGCACATATCTCTCTTTTTAGGATATTATTAAGCCAGATATATTTCATCTTGATGCAAGAATGTTTTGAAAGAATGATAATTCTTGTAACTATGCTTGTATTCTGATTTTGTTATTGACAGTAGCAGTACTTGAATATCTAATTTTTTGGTTTATCATCTTATCGTTGTTTTGGCTTATTGCAGATTTCAGATTTTGGATTGTCAAAATGGCTTCCAAGACAGTGGACTCATCATTCTGTAACTCCAATTGAAGGAACTTTTGGGTTTGTAGTTTTCTAATCTTCCACCTCTACCTCGAATCTTGCATTACTAATGGCCATAATGGCTTGTTTTTTACATGGTTGTGATACGATGTGATATATTTCTCTAACAGGTACTTGGCACCTGAGTATTTCCTGCATGGGATCGTCGATGAGAAAACTGATGTTTTTTCATTTGGGGTATTGTTGCTTGAGATTATCTCAGGTCGTAGACCAATTGATGCTTCTGAGCAGAACATATTGTCTTGGGTGAGTACAATTGTTTGTCTGTAAGCAACTGTGTTTTATCCACAAACTCCCAAAAAACATGTCCCATCAAAACATAGATGCCTGTCCTAGTTAACTATTTAGTTTTGCATAGAAAGCCACTTACTGACCCATTGACGTGCGCATGTCTAGATGTGATATGGATGGCCTAATACAAAGAAAGCATTAAATCATAACAATATCTGTGTAAAATTCATTTGTTTGCATTGAAAAATGAAGTTGAGAGTTTTCAGTACTTGGATTCTTCCGGCCATTGTACATCTTTGTTGAATATAATCGACCAAAATAGACCAAAATCAACAAAACATAGTTGGCAGATAAGTTGATTTATGCCAAATTTGGCTGCATTTGGTCCAGGCCAAACCCTTGATGGAGTCTGGAAACATTCATGAACTAGTAGATCCACAGCTTCGAGGTCAATATGATATTCATCAGATGCAGAGAATGGTGTTAACTGCTTCACTCTGCGTAAGACATTCAGCAATCTGGCGGCCATCAATGATTGAGGTATTTTGATGCATCTTTCAGAATTCATGTTTTCGTTGGCACACCCCGATTTGTTACCGTATCTCTTTTCTTCAAGCTATTTCAAAACTCTTGGCAATGTTGTTATTGATTTTCCACTTGGCAATATTGTTGTTGATTTTTCCGTTCAGGTGTTACAGTTATTGATAGAAGGTCAAAGTGATGAGCTAGCAGATTGTTGGAAAATGTCAATATCCCTGATAAATGAAGATGATGATGACTTCTGGGGATTTGAGGAATCGGAATCTGGAATTGCTGCTACGAATGGAGCCATATAGTAGAGAAACCTCCTCAGAACAACTGTGATTTTAACTTGTTTTGTAAGCAACCAGAAATTGCTGATCTAACATTGGAGCTTGTATCTAACTGGTTAAAGGTAATAGAATGCTGCTTGTAGAACTATTTGTTTGGGAGGTAGGGAGTTCCCTTAGATAATAATTTGAGTCCATTTGGAGACACAAAATGTGGTATATGTCAGTAATTTCTTCCTCTCTTGTAAATATATTGTTGGCAAAAGGAGCAGCACTAGTTTGATATTTAAGTGATTATGCCTGTTCAGCTTTGTTTTCCACATTATCCCATGGCATGCATTATCACATTATCTATTAAAAAAGGAGAGTAGAGTATTACACACAAATAATGGCGTCAATCAACCAATTGAGACAATATCTCAACCTCACATCAAAATAGGAGAAACTTAGTTGAACCAATATTCCCAAATCCAACTAATTAACAATCTCCTAAATAATAAACTAAGACAAACATTATCTCTAACACTCCACTTTAATGTTTATCTTAAATCTTCTTGAGCTGGCTTTTGTTGTCTTGTTCTTCGTCTGGATTATGTTTGCATCTTTTGTCATCTTCATACTTTGGCTTGCATTATCTTCAGCTTTTGTCTTTCATATGGTTTGATGCATTGTCTTCACTTGGGCTTTCTTCATTATGGGCTTCATTTTCAAACTTGTTGCTTCTTCCTCATGTACCTGAATAAATTGTTTACTGCAAACAATTGATCATTGATGTCCATATAAAAAGAAATCCATTTACCGAGATACATGGGTACCATCCGTTGTACTCGCCAGTTCTGTAGAAATGTTTTTCACCTACGTGGTTCATCAATATATTAAATTCTCCCTTAATCATACTTTGGTCCCACACATTGAGATTCTTCCATCTCACATTTCCCCCCGAATCGAAGACTCTTGCTTCTTCGACCTTCATCAAGTTTAGGCTACGGGTACACCTGTAACCCCCATACCTCTCACAGTGGTCTATTCCACAACTTGATCCACATCCTCTCTGTGCATAAGAGGGATAACTCTGTGCGAATCCACACCATAACATGTATGCCTGCAGGGCTTACAACAAACCTGGGGAACTAATTTGCCTATGATGAGGCAATACAACTTGGACCAAAACTCTGGGATGTCAGGTACAACTGATCATGCACCCCCTGCATCGTATATGCATCATTAATTCAGGTACAACAAGCATTCAAAAATGCTTTACAAAGGTTACCAATTAAATGCCCAATATATAATCCCATTACAACACTAAGATAATTCTCATCTTCTTCCACTGCAATCATTCTGTAATCATTCACATCTCAGGAGTCTTTGTCTTTGTCATTAGTATCTCAATTCAGTGATTGTCTTGGATCTCCATGTTTTACCTGTTAAAAGTTAGTAGCTAATTCTAACAAAAATAACTATAGCCATATTGAGTTAGCTAAGCTCAATAAGGTTCAATACATTTGTCCAAAATTCCAAGAAATTAAAAAAAACAAAAAACAAATTTTCACATTGCTAAAGTAGTGAATGTGTTTTCACTATCTTGGCCACATATTGTCATAGCTATCAATAGGCTGGCCATCACCTATCAAACCATAAAAATATACAGGCTGGCCATCACCTATCAAGCCATAAAAATATATTGCATGGCCAATAAAATCTCACTATAGTGAAACCAAATTCATCTTAATCTTTTTAACTTACCATGACTCCATTATCACCAGTGAACTTATGATGGCCATCACCTATCAAGCCATAAAAATATATTGCATGGCCAATAAAATCCCACTATAGTGAAACCAAATTCATCTTAATCTTTTCAACTTACCATGACTCCATTATCACCAGTGAACTTATGATTACCCATGAGTGTCTTCATTCTCTTCGATGTCTATCTTCTCTTCAAAGCAATGAACTAGGCCATCTGTGGCTTTACCAAGATGCTTGTGTGCTTGACCTATTCGATCACCTCTTCGGATCTTCTTGGTTGTGGGTTCAAGCAACAATCAGGGCCCATGGATGCATCAATTGTACGCAAGTTTCAATTCGGCAAGCCCCTCGATGGATTTTTCTTTGCAGCAGTGGATTACTCATCTTAACGAACACGTGGCCCAACTTTATGGGCAGCAATCTTCTGATCAATAGAGTCCCCATCGACTCTGGCAAGCTTTGAATCCCTTCGGAAGCACGTACTTGCCTCCACGTCGGATTTTTGGGTTACCACAGGGAACACCCACAGGTTCTGCCACTCTCCTGGATCCAGCTCAGATCTCCAAACAAGGCGTATTCTTCTTCATTTCGAAATGAAATTAAACGATCCACACACAAACAAAATATCCCATATACTTGCAACGATAGATTTGATATGTTGTTGTCCTCATGCAACTAACGGGTGAACTAGAAGCTTTGAGCAGTCGCTAACACGTAGATTGCAATTAACATGCTAAGGTATCGCCAACCCACTGCCACCAAGATCACTGAACTGATTCATCGACGATAACCACAAACTTGGCGGGGATTTCCAAAGACACACGAACCACCGGGGCGCTTCTCAACCACTACCACAATAACATAAACTGATCGGGGTGTTCATCACACAACAATAACCGGGGCGCTCATCACATAACAATCTGGGGCGCTCATCACACAACAATACACTCTCAAACTATCTACTCTACTCTCTCCTCATGTTCTTGGCACTCCCGTGGGGAGTCACACCCAATGTTGCTCTGGTACCATATTAAAAAGGGAGAATAGAGTATTACACACAAATAATGGTCTCAATCACTATCTTGAATTAGTGTAATGAATACATATAAATACAACAAGCGTGTCTCAAGATAGACAAACTACCTTCATCATACAATCAACTAGTTGAGACAATATCTCAACCACACACCAAAATAGAAGCAAAGTTAGTTTAACCAATCTTCTCAAATACAACTAATTAACAATCTCCTAAATAATAAACTAATATAAAGATTATCTCTAACACTATCCAAAAAACGGGGAAATCACACCCAGTCCTGCTCTGATACCATATTAAAAAGGGAGAATGGAGTATTACACACAAATAATGGCCTCAATCACTATCTTGAATTAGTGTAATGAATACATATAAATACAACAAGCGTGTCTCAAGATAGACAAACTACCTTGATCATACAATCAACCAATTGAGACAATATCTCAACCACATACCAAAATAGAAGCAAATTTAGTTGAACCAATCTTCTCAAATACAACTAATTAACAATCTCCTAAATAATAAACTAAGATAAACATTATCTGTAACACTATCCAAAAAAACTGGAAAGACAATGCTTAATAAACACACCTGTGACACATCCCAATAATAATCATTCCAAAATCGAGCAATGCCTTATAAAAGGGGATTGTGCTTGGGGACTGTTGTCGTCCTTATACACACTTGCCAACGTGAGCTAAGTCTGGCTCACTTAGTGTGTTCTTGGAGGCACAATGCCTAGGTTCATAGCCCACGTTGTCACTTTGACCGGAACCTCTTCCGTCTAGGCTCACTCCTAGGGAAGCCAAGGGGGGTAGACCCTAGTTACTAGATAAGATTTAGCATTAAGTTCTATGAGTTGATTTTAATTTCTTAAGGTTAGAGGGAGTCTATCCTATGATGCTAAGGCAGCAATGCAAGATGCAAGAGTTAGCATGTCAAGCGATACCTTTCCCTAGGGCAACTAAGACTAGTGCCTAAGGTTGGGCAAGGGGTCAACTATATGTTAGGGTGTTTCGTTACAATATGATTACAAGATTTACGAAAGAATAATTAAATCCAATGAATACTAGATACGAGTAACAAGATACAATGATACAATATAACAAGCTAACCACAAAATATATGTGCATGATACAAGAAGATTAAAGCATTGGCATCATCAACATATCAAGTTCATCATTAACACATTCACAAGGAGACTTTAGAAGATCTAAAGATTAAAGCACAAGTATTCCACAACAATTATGATATTCACTTAATCACAAAGTATTATTAGATGATTAAGCCCAAGGTTTGATTGTTTAATAAGTTAAGGGTTTCTTAAGATTGTAAAGTTTTTATTACCCTTATTAAGTGTTTCACCAAAGCCTTCTCCCCCGATTGTCAAATGGTTGTTGGATGCTCAAGATAGTGAAGCAACGAGGCCCACCCTAGCTGTCACAATCAACCCAAAGAATTGAGTTTTTACGGAAATGACACTCCTTTGTGCCGTGAGATCGTCCCCGGCCTATCACCTTCCGTTTCCCTCCTCAATCCTCGTTTTAGATGGTGATCTAAGGTATCCTATTAAGTCTATTAAGTTAATGTATCAATTAGGTAGACTTTTAGGTGTATTTTAGAGTATTTTGATGATTTTAAGGTGTCTTAAAAGTGTGATTTATTGCCAAGGCCGAAACTCACTTCAGCTTATTATGTGTGTTACTTAAGCTTAGAAATAAGGAGCATTAACACATGTAAAGCAATGAAAAATAATTGAAATATAGATTTAATTTATCACCATGCACTAGATCATTAACATATGTAGCTTGTTATGAAAGAAAACTTAAACCAAGGGCAAGGACAACTTGCCAACAAGAGATGAAAGATTATCACACTTATCTTATGTTTGTTAAGAGCATTGAGATCAAAGCATTAAGTGTGAAGATAAAGAGAAAGATTTAAGCATATGCCTACACTATCAACTTATCCAAAAGCATTAACTTCAAAAGTGTGTTGGCAAATGGCCTTAAGATGTTAAAGCATGTAAAGCAAAACCATTCACTAAACTATTGAAGCATTAAGCATTTAAGGTGTTAGACTTAAGCATGTGAGAAAGAGATAGATCTAGATATGGCTTAAGCATGCAAGAAATCTAAATAAGTTGATTATGTCCAATAGGCTTAAACTAAGGATTAGTATGTGTGAGATCTAGATATAGAACATTTTAATCCACTAAAACATAAAATATCAACAACACATATTAAAACTCTAGCCTTACCATTTGGGGTATTCCTCTCCCAAAAGGTAGGCAATTATTAGACTTGTTTAACTTAGAAATAACTTGAAAGGAGAGAGAAAGATGAGCAAGAAGGACAAGTCTAAGAAACAAGCAAGCAACTTCAACAAGACAAACCACTAACCCCATGTCCTAGGTTTGGGAGATGCCCAACATCCACCAAACCCCACGTCCTAACTCAAGAAGTGCTCAAAAACTCAAAAAAAAAAACAAAATCTACACTTAACCTAACCAAGGCTCATACGTGGGAGGAGGTCGTACCACTCCTTCTCCCAAACCAATGAGCCACTAAATCAACAAGAAAACAAGTAGATCTATGCACAAGAAGTCATAAAAATTGAAAGAGGAGGTTGAGAAATAGCTACCAACTTGTAGGAGGGTCTTGGAGTGTTGTGTGGACGTTTTTGGGTATCCAAACCCCTTCAACCAGATCTGAAACCTGCAAAAACCAACAAGGTATACTTGTTGGAAATGCTACACACAACAATACAAGTGAAGAAAAACTTGTTGTTTTTTAGGGTAAAATTTTTTCTTAAATAAATTTTATGGAAAATTTATATTTTGGTGACCATTAAACTATGTTAAGCTAGTTGAAAATATGCATGGAATGAGAGCATATAGAGAATGAGCAATAGATGGAGAAAGAGAGGAGTTTATGTGTCTCAAGGGAGGACTCTTCCTTGAGGCATTCCCAATGAAACCCTTGAAGCCAAACCTGCAAGATCTAACACAATGGCATGCATGCAATAGATAATATGGATGATTAAGCTAATAAGATGAAATACTTGCACTCTATCAAGCTAATCAACATATATAGATCTACAAGACTACTCTTTGTTAGATCTACTCAAATAAAATACTTTACCTAAGATCTACATCATATTAAATCAAAACAAGTTTACCTCATGTGTTGAAAGAACAAAAATACTTGTTTCTCCTTCAAAATTCCTCCAAAGCTTCTCCTTTATTATTACTCAAGAAAATGGATCTTGGAGAAATACTTGCTCCAAAACCCTAAGAGCCAAAGAATGGAAGATGGAACAAGAAAAGAGAGAGAGAGAGAATGGAAAATCAAGTAGCATAACAATAGCTCAAGATATGGTGAGTTGGGAGTGAGGAAAGGGATCTATTTATACTTGGAGAAACAAACTCACCCCTCTTGGATCAATGCCAAGTGTCCACCACCAAGCACAAGATGAGATCCCAAGGCTAGGGCGCACCATCTAGGGTTTAGATCATAGATCTAGGGTGTAGATGAGTGTGGAAGATGTTGGGATCAAACAAAGGGTAGTGAGATGCTATGGGATATGTGCCAAGGGAGTGGAGAGAGATAAATTATTTTTTTTTTAATTATTTTGGAATTTTCCAAGTGGGAGGGGGGGGGTGGGCGTAACTCCTCAAGGAGGGCGCACCACTTGGAGGAAAGGGAAGAAAGGGAGGCAATAAATGCAAATAAGGGGGGTGGAGATGAGTTAAGGAGGGACATGGGAGGTGAGGGAGAGCATATTACCCAAGAGGGAGGCCCATCAACCAAGGAAAACCCAAGGTGCCACGTCCCATCCTCAAGGAGGGCGTAACTTCCTTAGGAGGGCATCATTTTTTGAGTGAGGTGAGAGGGTGAGAGGGGTGAAAAGGTTAGGAGGGGTTGGGATGGATAGGTTTAGGCTAGGAAACCTCTCTCTAACTTTATTCCATCTTCTATCATCCTTTTAACTCATTATTACAATTTTATATTTTTGGCATGCTTGGTCTCTAGCAATTAAAATTGTTGTTTTTGACTCACTGATACTCCAGGTGGACAAACCCATAGCAAAAGTTGTCTGACTAAGCTGAAACTTGGTCCATGGATGTAGGGGGTGCTATTCCATTTCTTTTGAGCACAAATACCCCTATCAAAAGTCCAAGGGCCTAGTTTTTACAATTTTTGTTCAAAAATAATCAATTAATTAAATAATTAAACCTCCAAACTTAGGGAAATTTAATTAAAAATTAATTAATTAAAAAAAAACTACTCTAGACTCGATGGAATTCCGTGAAACTTTCTGAGATGTCTTGCATAGTCATTTACAATGATTCCTAACAATAGTTACTAAAAGATAAGCCCACTGGAACGTCATTCACCACTTTGGAGGAATTATTGCAAGTGTGAGGGAAAAACTCAAGGGAAATCAATAAGGCTGAAAAGCCCAATTGATAACCTGAGGATAAAAAACCCTCGGTGAAAGGAACTCTCCCAGTCAATTGATCCCAAGGTAACTGACCTAGACATGATCCATGCAGACCTATTACATTATTGATGTAATATCCCTCGGTCAAACCCAAATGTAAATATAATCCAAGTATATTTAAGCTAGTGAGTTGTTTAGACATCATTTTGCAATACACCTTTCATGGCATGGTGCGTGCATATACTGCACAGTAAAGGGATGTAATGTACACATTTCTGAATACTGTGCACAGTAACTAAGGTGTGTGCAACCCTAAAGATAGAGGATACAACGCGCAATAACTAAGTGCGCACAATATTAAGGTCAACGAACCTTTGTGTATAAAATATGCATTATAGGCTGGAGAGCCAGTATTATAAGTTAGAATGCTTATGTTTTGGTATTAGGCCGAAACGCCTAGATGTCAAGGGTCAATGCTCCTACTTTGTACATAACTCATGATTAATATAAAATACATCATTGCGCCCAGACCGACCACGATAAAAGAGATGGGGGACTGAACTTCACCAGTTAGGGAAAGGGAGGGCCAAAAGTCAAGGGAGTATTATATTAATATTCCAGAACATAAAGTATGGATAATTTTATCCTAAGTTCTAAAGTTGGGGACAAGTGGACAAAAGTAACTTCCGATATCACAAGTGTCAAGTTGGGGACATGCATTCATATCATGGGGAAACTTAGCTCAGGGGGGATTATTCGAGAGGAGGACCTTACAAACGAAAAACAGAGAGAGGGGGGGAACCATCGGACTGACCATCATTTTTTACAGAGAGTTCACAGTGATTCCAAAAACACACTCAGTTATCTAGTCAATGATTCCATGACCATTTCACTCATACATTTTGTTATCCTTGAAACAACCATTCCACCTTTCCGAAACATGTTTCCCCGTCCCTTTTGGTTGGTGTACCTGGTTAGCTTGAAGCGGGATTGAAGAAGCGGGTTGTCAAGCCCGTGAGCAGTTCTCTAGGCGAGAGAATTGTTGGGGATTGATTTTCGTTGATGCTAAACTGCAGCTACATCGCTCTGAGACTTCCGGTCTGGCTTGTTGTTGAAGCCCTGGAAGAGAAGTGGGGCAACCGAGGGACTGTTGAGAAGAGAAGGGGCACACTTCCTTGGGTGGGACAAGCATGTGGAGAATGATAGGTTGTAGGCTGTTAGTTGAGTGAGCACCTGAGACAGAGTCTTTCCTGTTGTCCATGAGCCTTAGCCTAGATAGGGATCCCTTTACCCTAGGTGGAGTTCAGTCCCAACTCGGGGATGATTCACTGTTGAGAGTGATGAACAGTGTAATCTATGGTTGGGAGGTTCATGGACGGTCTGTAAGCAGTTGGTGACAACCTTTCTAAGATAAGTATCAATTGTATGATATATGGATATGTTGTTTTGTTATTTACATGCCCATGTTACGATTTTATCATATATGTGACTATGAATGCTTGTGTGTTTATGGGTAATTTTCTGTAAATGATGCATATCGGTAATTACTGTTATTTGTAATATAAAAGTCGTTTTACAGATAGTAATTGTTTGTTTATGTTAGATGTAAAGCTTCCGCGAGCGTGTTGTATGTATATGTTTTAGCTGCATGTAGTCTAAAGAGTAAATTTAGGTGTCATTGCTTAGTTGGACTACTGGGTATGCTACTATATGCTCTGCAGTATGGGAACGAAAGATGTTCCCTAGAGTAGCATGTCTCGGCTTGATGGCTGGGAATGTTACCCACTGGCGTCAGAGCATGAGTGGTTGCTCTGGAGTGGCGTATCTCGGCCTTAGGATGGTCGAGGGGGTCGTTACAATTGACCCACGCAAGGGTGCGGAAATTCCGGTTACAAAAAGAAGTGTTGGGCCCAAAAATGCCCTATAGAACCAAAAGTCTTCAACAAATGAGCATTTGATGATGCATCTCTTCATGGCACATGGAGTTGACCACCTATGTTGGAGAGGCGGTCAACAGGGACAAGTGGATCATCCGACAAGTTGGGTGGAGTATGTGAGATGTGATCATATTAACTGGCATTTCTTTCTTATGGAGATGTGGTCGTCATGCCACTTTTCTAATGTTAATATATCTTTCAACCTAGCAAGTTTCTCTCTTCAAAACAAAATTGGCTATTCAGATCGCTGCCAGAATGGTTATTCCCACTCCTCCTAGTGGGAGCTAAGGGGGATATGCTAGTCGTTCTTGCTCATATATGCAAGTGGGTCTGGTGTAACCACTCTATGGGCCATTGTGTTACTATTGATATACTTGCTAATTGATTTTTCATGCAACACATGATGCATTTTTAAGAAAAAAACAAATCCTCACTGTTGAAGCTATAGTACCTGATGCAGTTGTATATCAACCAGAAACCAAGAGAGTAAGTATTATTCAGGAGGTTATTAGTCAAATGTGGGACCAAATTTTGATTTAACAACCCATATAGACTATATGATATCTATTATCTGGTTGTAGGTTGTGCAAGAAAGCCTATGTGTAAGACAACCAATAATTAGAGTTGGCATCCTCCACGCTTGGATCTGGATTCAGTTCTAATGGTGAGCATGACTAAGAGGGTTCCCTATTTGTTATTTCTTTTACTATAATTAATGATTTTGCAAAAAATTGAGATAGTCTCGGATAGCAGAAGGGTTTTACTTTGCAAGAGTTAAGTACTTCAAAAATAAATTTTATTGTTCTAGGTTATATAAAGAAAATAGACCTCTATTGGCAATGTCTTTGATATACAAATGGGTTTCATGAGCTTTCCATTCAATTCAAAGTACACGAAGAAGGATAAAAACAAGAGAAAAAGTGTTTCGATGGTTCACTTTGCAGGAAATTTTGTCATTGTTTCTTTGAAAGACAATTGAAGTGGTGGCAAAAACAATGACTACAAGCATGTGAAAAAGCAGCAAGCATTAATGAAAGATACATAGATAACCTACTATCTGAAGTTCCCCAGAAAGATAAGAATTTGAATCTTCGTGGAAAAAATAGAGGCACACAAGCAGCACAAATTCCATCTTTAAAATCTATCCCTTGAACAAAGGGGGAATTGCAGTTAAATATATTACAAACTCAAGCAAATGTTAGAAGGAAATGGAAGAAGTATGTTAGCACAACCATGTAGGAGAGTGGAATCAATTTCAAATCAATGTAAAGTATTTAAAGGCCATTTTATATATATTTTATATATCTTTTCACGTTGGTATCAACATCACTAGAAATTTTATGTTATGTTTTGTGATGATCTTTACTTATATAATGTTTGGTTCATGATCTTTACTTATATAATGTTATGAGTTATCTTTATAGTTGATCTGTAAACAAGAGACTTATAGCTCACTCCTTTTATCAACATGAATCATCTGCAGAATTTATTTCTGATCTTTGTTTGTCTTTATACCCTGAACAACTCATACAAGGAATTGCTCTAACCATTGTAGTTAGGAAGATTCTACTACATATTAGAAGGTTGTTATATCCCCTTACCCAAATGCTTGTAAATCATCCTCAAGTACCAAAGAAATATGAGAATGAGACCTGAACAACTAATACAAGGAATTGCTCTAACCATTCTAGTTAGGAAGCTTCTACTACATATTAGAAGGTTGTTATCTCCCCTTACCCAAATGCTTGTAAACCATCCTCAAGTACCAAAGAAATATGAGAATGAGATCTTCTTCTCACTTCTCTCTAAACCCAAACATCTACCATTTTTCTCTCTTTTTGTATCTCTAGGTTTCTTCAAATCTTTGAAGCTTCTCAGTACATCAATTAAAAACTGAGATCAATCAACCTCAATAACAGTGAGGCCACAAGGGCTCACACAAGTGAGACTTCGCTCACACAAAACTCTATTACTTACGCTGGAAAATGATTACATATCTATAGTGTAGGAGAGCCTCTAACTATCTCCTAAATTTGTGGATCTAAAAACCACTCAAACACTAATGTAGCATACAATAGAAATCTCTTCTAAGAATTGTCTAAGTATAAAATTTCGTCATTATTCTCCAACACTCCCCCTTAATGGAGAAATGGATTTAATACAATGTCAATACATAACATGCATGTTGGTCTTAGTCTCAGCTAGGCTTACAAACATTACAAAGGACAATTCAAACAAAACCTTAAAATATGTTTCAACTCCATGTATGAATGAGTTTTTCTCTTCCTCCTTTTTCAGATTATGAACCCTCTATGCATTTTCAATGATGATTATAATGAAGAAACTATCATTGAGGTAATGTATGATGAGGAGAACATGTCAAAACACCAACAAGAGGATGAAGGATAAGAAGCAACTTTAGTCTCTTCTCATCTCGCCCATAATTTCTAACAAGTAAAAATAATTCTGCAATAGATGTAAGTACCTTCAGGCAGAGTGCCTCTTACACAATGCTAGCCTCAAAAGGCGATGTGATGGTGCAGATCTGAAGCGAGATCACAAACTTCAGAAAAACAAAACGTCACACCAATTACGAGACAATTGTCAACCCATTTACAACATATTGCAAGGTTACACTCTCAAAAACTGGCACTAAGCACACTTCCAGAAAGTTGTATTTTTGTATTTGAGAATTAACATTGGATTTTTCTGGCTTGAATACAATTATGCATGGAAACAACACTTCATGACACTCTCCTCTAGGTTTTTGTAGAGACGGTGACTTCTGGTTTATTTTTCATAGCGGATAGCAATCACGACGATGACTTTTGGTTTATTTTTCATAGCGGATAGCAATCACGCGGATCGCCAAGATCAAACAATCTCTCGCTTCCCTTCATAGGTGTATTTTGGTCCTCCTCCAATCATTAACATGTCCATGCACACGCCATTTTTCCACTTTTCAAAGCAAACACACCAGTGCAAATATTTCATGCCAACATTAAATTGCATGACCAAAAGAACTCTACAGATTGTTGATCGTTCCAATCCTCAAGGCAGTCTCTCTTACCTGCATGTTGTCTGCATTGCAAACTCTACCTTCCACGCAGATGGATGCACACCAGCGAAAAATTCTCAATACACTCATCCCATATGCAAGAGTTCCTCCATGACGCTTGTCGGTTCTTTCACACGGTCTCCACACAACACTCTTATCTATGTTAATCTTTGGTAGCTGACAATATACTTAACAGACAATGATACGATGGAAAATTCTTCATATCACTCATCATATGATTCAACGGCTCCTTCTCTGTTGCAGGTCGCGCTTTCTATCGGCTCCTTCACCAGTAGCAGCAAACCCGTGGATCGGCCCTTCATAGGTAAAAAATTAATGATTTAGCCTCTAGATCGAGGCTCTGGAAACTGAATGGTGCTCCTTGGGCGTCGATGTGGCACTAGCATTGAACATAGGTACAATCAGACATAATACACCAGTCATGTATTTTGCACACGGCACGATCTGGGCACACTTCACAGCAGCACACTCCACAACAGCGAGCTTCGACAGCGATCGGATCAGTAGCAGCCACCAATCTTTGACAGCAATCGGATTTGTAGCCTCTAGTTCGAGAGGAGGATCAGCTCTCTACACGGCGGTTGTTATGCTCGACGCAACCCTCAGGCAATGGCAACAGCTCAAGGGAATCGACAGATCTATGAAACAACTCCACGGTGGCAGCGACTTCACACGGCTCCACACTCCACGACTCCTCAAGGCGTTATTAACCCACATGAGCTCACCACAGCTCTGATACCAACTTAAAAACTGAGATCAATCAACCTCAATAACAGTGAGCCACAAGGGCTCACACAAGTGAGACTTAGCTCACACAAAACTCAAATAATTACATCTATAGTGTAGGAGAGCCTTTAACTATCTCTTGAATTTGTGGATCTAAAAACTATTCAAACACTAATCTAGCTTACAATAGAAATATTTTCTACACTGAATTTGTGGATCTGAAAACCACTCAAACACTAATCTAGCTTACAATAGAAATATTTTCTAAAGTGTAGGAGAGCCTTTAACTATCTCTTGAATTTGTGGATCTAAAAACCACTCAAACACTAATCTAACTTACAATATAAATATTTTAAGTGTAGGAGAGCCTTTAACTATCTCTTGAATTTGTAGATCTAAAAACCACTCAAACACTAATTTAGCTTAATATAGAAATATTTTCTAACAATTACCTAATTATAGCATTTTCCCATTATTCTCCAACAACATCTCTATGAAAACAAATGTAAACATATGAGTTCGTCCCTTACCAAAAGGGCATAGAAGAATAACGAGTTGCCATACGACCTATGGCTGCTCAAACTTCATTAATCGTTGCGTACAGGCTCAGGGACCAACAAATGTTGCTTACACACTACTGGAGGTGCGTACGGCCTCAGGCTCAAGGTCTTTCACCGTGTATGGATTGTCCAACCACAAATGATCTTCAAGCAATTTCAAATTCTATTGTTCGTTGTGGTCTAATTTAGAAACTCGGCTATACAAGTGAAAAAGCTACTTCATGGCAACCATTGATCTCGCATTTTGCATGAAATGGATGAAGATTAGCTCTACTTCATGAGAACCATTGATCTCACATTTTGCATGAAATGGATGATGATTAGCTCATAGTTGTTGGCATTCGTGAATTGTTAATGGAGAAATTGATTTCTGAGTGAACCTAAATTAATCATATTCTAGCCTAGGATTCTTCATTAAACCATGGATGCAATCAACAAGAGTGATTAAACCATGATTGAGCAACAATAATCTCACACATAATCACATACATACAATGTGATATCCCCCTAAGGGGTAACTACTTCAAAGGCACCCTCACAAGGGTGTTATGTCATTGATTGCACGAGCTATTTTGCTCATATTCCCCAAACTCAGACAATGCATCTCATTTTCTCCTTCAGATGTATGATTGTGCTAACTCAACTATGGCATATCAAATCTTCCCCCTCACTCCTCACATAACAGATGCAATATGGCGAAAATTATGAATATAGTATAAAAAAATTCTCAAAAAATTGTGTTTTTCTTTAATTTGAAGAATTAATTCCGTCTCACTTATTTGTTAATCACTTCTTTATAAAGTATACCTTTCGTAGAGAAAATATTATGTTTTAGAGATTTTTTTTATCTCTTTTATTTTATTATCCTTTAAACTGGTTAAAGAAGAATATGGTGCCCTTTGTGAATGTGAATGCATGTATGAATTCATTATTTTTAATCTTTACTTCTTTAATTTCATCGATCAATGTTTTCAAGTCTTTCTTTTGAGAATACTTAGAGTTCTTCAATTTATTTGAAGAAAATTTTCATATATTAAAATCAATACCTTTGAGGGTTACCTCGTCTAGCTACTCGAATCTTTCAGCTAGCCTAAAGCAACGAGGATATTTTCCTCCATAGGGTGCCTTGACACTATTCTTTTTCAAAAACAACCTGAGCAACAAAATCTGATTTGACGACATTGCCAGGGAATAAAGAATTAATTTATATTCCCTTAAAAATGACAAAAGAAAAAGTTTTAGTTCTTGATGGTGAGCAAGAATAAAACGACATGCTTTTTGGTTTAGAACAAAAAAAGTACTACAACAAAATTCACCAGGCAACTCCATTGATCAAGTTGGAGGAAAAAAGAAGACATACTAGGTCTGATCTTGGTACTAAAGAAACTCTAGTCTACTTAGATCCTGAAAGGTTGGTTACATAAGCAAACAAATGACAATGAGGTGGTTCTTCATCATCATGTATTCTAACGTTGAAGATATTTCAATTCCTAAAAGTGAGTATTATGAACGACTACCTGAATTCAATATACGTTTAAAAAAACCTTACGAAATACCTTTAAAAGATGAAACATTAAAAGCCCCTCAGTTAAGTGGTAGTAAAGCATCTCCTTTCTTTCATTCAATTTTTTATGGTCAAAATCCAATTTCCCCTGAAGCTAAGAATTTAATCCTTAAGCATATTATGGCTAATGTAGCTGGGGGAGGAGGAGCAGGTGGTAATCTTCCATCATCTCCACCTCCTAGAAGAAATCCTTGTTGAGATATAGCAAGGAAGGTCTTCCATCATCATTACAACGTCCTAGCATGATGGAGGATAATGAAACTTAGGCTAAGTCGATTAATTAAATGTTTTCCTAAGTCCAACTTAGGAAAATAATTGTTGATATGTTATAAACTTCAGTTGACTTTATTGAGTACTTTTTCTAAGTTTAAAGTGAAAAATAATTTAAGTTGTGGTCTTTTAATCTTGACCATTGAACTCATCATGAGGGTGAGGGTTGATCTCAACTCTCCATCCTTTTGGAGATTAGGGTTTCACTTGCAAAATGAAGAATAA
>ML801759.1:261602-273684 GCA_009831015.1 Picea engelmannii
ATAATAATAATAATAATAATACTCTTTGCAGTTACATTATTTCAACAAAGAGTTCCTTGGGTTAGGGTGTACTTTTCTAGATGATTTTGAGGCTAACAATCTTCTTCAATAAAAATCCCTAATTTTCTTGTACGACAACAGTGACGTTTTTTCCTTTTTTTTCTTGTGAAAGATGCTTGTGCAATGGGTTATTTCAAGACCTATGCTCTGATACCATGTTGAATTTTCATAAGATAGGTTAAGCATGTAGTTCATTTCAATTTCCTCATGTCTTAACCATAAACAAGAATGTTGCAACAACCAAGATCACAAGAAGAAACACAATGCACAAGTACACAAGATATATCCTCGGAAACCCTTCTCCATAAGGCAGAAAAACCCAGCCAAATCCTTTGCTATATTCTTCAAGAGAAATACCTTTCACCACCAAGAATGAATTAGCACACAAGAAGGTGCTTAAGCCCTAGAACTCTAGCGCCCAAGAGAGGTGCACACCTTTTTCCAAAGAAGTGTACTTGCTGAAATTTCCAAACTCACAAGTAAGATATGATTCTACAATGGAGAATCATATCTTACTTATATTAGACTTGACCACTCAACAAAGGCATCTATTGGCTCAACAGGGCCAACCTCTCTAAGTCACTATATAATTTATTATTAATAATATTAATATTAATATCAATATTAGTTATCTTTTACATTTATTATTAAACACATTAAGGTGGGGCTGACTTGTACCCTTTACATAATAACTAGGGTTACAGGTAGGTCTAACTCTTGAACAATATATAGCAAAGGATCTAATACACCCACTAGTGCTCATCCACTAGGGGAACATCCATATGGATGACATGAACCTGATTCACTGCATTACATATATATGAATCGGGTCTTCACATGTTCACCTGTGCTCGTCCACAGGCACGTCCACTCTACAAATCTGCTTTCCCACTGCTACCAACATGAGAATCATGTGGAGTCTTCTCGTCGACTCTGCTGCTTAGAGGATGCCATCACATCATCTTCATTTATGTTCACATGATGATGTGCCCAACACTTTTGGGATTTTCCACGTTCACCTTGTGCTCAGCCATAGGCACGTCCCAACTCAACAGATCAATTTTCCACCGTATAATCATTTGGAGTTCTTCTCACTCACGTCATGGAGGATGTTATCTCTACATTCCTGACTCTGTCTCAGGTAGGAAACACAAACCCTTTCATAGGGGATTTATCTCAGGTTTGTAAGCTGAGAGAAAGGCTTCACATAGCTGCTATGTTCCACATCTCACAGGTTTGTAAGCTGGAGGATGTCTCCCATAACTGCATTCATCAACAAATACTACACACACACACCTTATGGAAAAGGTTTAGTGAAAGTTTCTCTTCTTGGAATTAGAGAGAAAATTATATCGAATGTTTGGTATGTACCAACATTCAAGAAGAATTTGTTATCCTTGGTGGAGATTCAACAAGCAGGGCTTGAAGTCATCATGGAAGATGGGTGGGTAAAAATCAACTTCATAAAACAGAATTTGAAGACAATAATGACACGATATGAAGATGGCAAGCTTCTTAGGATGAAAGAGAAATTCATTCCTCGGAAGAAAGATTTTGTAGGAGTCGTGGATTCAACGATTTCACTAATAAGGTTATGGCATGTCCGATACAGACATTTGAATTTTGAAAGTCTCTCACAACTTAAAAAACAAGGAACGATACGAGGACTCCCAACTTTTAAGAAGGAAAATGCAATATATGAAGATTAAATTTATGGAAAAAAAAATAGAGAGAGATTTCCAACAAGTTCATGGTGTGAAAATAGATGTTTGCAACTTGTTCATAGTGACTTTTGTGGACCCCTAAAAACTTCTCTAGGTGGTTGTAAATATTTTGTACTCTTCATTGATGATTACAATAGAATGACTTAAGTTTATTTTTTAAAACCAAAGTTAGAAATATTTGAAAAGTTCAAGGTTTTTCGACATCTGGTTGAAAATGAAGCTAAGGAAAATATTGGCACATTAGAGACTGATATTGGAGGGGAATTCACTTCTAATGAAGTCCAAACTTTCTACATTGAAAAGGGAATCATAGGGCAATTGAAAAATGTATATACTCCTCAACAAAATAGAGTAACAAAAATGATGAATCACACTTTGTTGGGAATGACTATATCCATGTTAACCTTAAAAAATTTAAGTCCCTTATACTGGGCTGAAGCAGTTCATACCGCCATTTGCTTAAGGAATCGATCTCCCACTACTTTATATGGGATCACACCATATGAAGTCGTGGGATAAACTTGATAATGAAAATATATTTTTTGCTTCAACCGATTCAATTATGAATGGTCATGTCAAAAGATTATCTAAATTTTCATGTTTACCATGATCTTCCTTTCTTTTATCCCATTTAACTACTAAGTCTCCTATAGTAAACACTCTTTATTTGACTTTCTTGACAATTGTCATCAACATGTTCTCTTTTCAGTTGAACATGGATTAGTTGATTAATTTTATGTTGCATATCATTTTTTCTTCTTGTATTTCTTGTAAGTTTTCACTACTAGGATTCCTAAATGAACTAACAATACAAAATCAGTACCATAAACTGATTGAAAAGGTGATGTAATAATTGATAATTTGGTATTGATCCTATATGTCCATAATGTATAGTTCAATTGAGAATCTCATCTTCTCTTTTTGTCCATTGATGTCGTCTTTATGATTTTCATTAAATTTTTAATCGAGGACTCAATCCATTACCCTAAGGATAATAGGTGGTTGAATGACGAAAAAATAATATCTAAATTTTGACAAAAAATTATCATAGCAACAGATGAAAAAGCCTTTCATTATTAGTAATTATTTTTCTTGGGAAACCAAATCTAGATAAAATATTTTCCTCGAGAAAGTTAATTACTACCGAGTCTATGGATTTCTTTTCTAGAATTGCTTCTACCCACTGTGAAATAACTAGTGGTTTTTAATATCCATCCATGCTAACCAATTGAAGGTGAGTTTATTTCTCCAATAAAACCTAATCCCCA
The DNA here is from genome assembly GCA_009831015.1 of Picea engelmannii. Lineage (NCBI taxonomy): Eukaryota > Viridiplantae > Streptophyta > Pinopsida > Pinales > Pinaceae > Picea > Picea engelmannii. The sequence goes on from ML801759.1 coordinate 264,655, forward strand.
TTGTTGGAAAGGTGCATGAACCCTGAATAGTTTTAATAGAAGCACAACAAACTTTTGTTTTATTGAGAATAATTGACACTCTATGCATGCTCTTACTATTTTGTTTATTTGAGTAAATAAACTTGGCCAATAAAACCCACTCCTTAAAATTTTGTAAGCAATTTCTCTCTAAGAAAAATGGCCACCACATGATCCATTATGATTTTGATTACCGTGTTATCAATTTCTTCTTCTAAAATGAAATTAAGAAGAATCCCAGTTGGATATTTCCAATATAATTTACCATCAAGAATACAATACCTAATAGCTTTAAATTTTAAAGATTTAGATTGAGATTTTCCCAAGTGTTTAGGGGATTCCAAATTTATTGGGTAATAGAAAATGATGATGATGATGATTAATGTCCATTGAGACCAATTGGTCTATCATACCTTAATAAGGTAAGAGATTACTTTGATTTCTTTAAAATTGCATTTCTATGCTCAAAAAGCATTAAGAGAAGCGTTCCAAGATCACCATAGTTTTGATGACTTAGGAAGTTAGGAAGGTATGTATTGTGGAAAATGTTTTTAAATTGGGATATAATATGGGTATAGGGAGGCAAATCTAAGAGGAAGTGTTTGTCATATTCTACCCGCCTAGTGTCACAAAGATGACATATTATTTCATCCCACGCTATTTTGGGAGTTGTCCAACGCTCAATTTCACTATGTATCTCATGAGAGTTTGTTCTTATTTTAACAATGCTGATTTTCTTCTTTGCACTTCTAAAAAATGAGAGGTAATTTTGATCTTCTAAATTAGGGTTGACCATCGCCTTGTAGTATCTTAATTTTCTTTTATCCACTAATTCTTTATCACACCACACATTCTCCTTAAATTTAGAAGTGATAATATTTGTAATATTATCGATATTCTACACCATGGCTTCTTCTTGTATTCCCCAATGATTTAGCCAATATTTGGCATCTTTGTGCCATCTCCGCTTGAGCCGCTGGTGGTTTTGGCTAGAGTTTGAAGCAATTTTGAGAAGCCTCTTGCCATCCATGTTGTTTATCTTGTTCTTGTACATTACATATCTAATCATAGCAACGCTCTCAATGGGGGAAATGCTTGCTTCTATGAGGAGGATAGGATAGGGTGTATTGCCCTTAATTTTGAGATAAGTTATAAAATTCTTTTGGATTTGTTCTATCTTTCTCCACGATTCTCTAGATATACTGCAACCCCAAACTTCACATCCATATAAGATATCATGAGTGACAAATGTGTGACAGAGGAGTTCTTTTTTTTATCACAAAGGAAATGGTCCGTTGATTTACAATTGTTTTGGAGCCCATAATAAGCTTTCCACCCTCCATTTATCAGTTTTTCAACGCTATAGTTCTAATTGAGCTTGTGGTGGATATCAATTCCAAGATATTTGTATGAAATCACTTCCTCCAAACTATTGTTGTCATAAACACAAGTATCATAGGTGATCCTTTTGTATTTAATTATCATAACCTTTGTTTTGTCAGTTGTCACAGTCATTCCCATGCTATAGCAGAAATCCTTGAGGATTATTAGTTGCTTATGTAGGTCATAGGGACTCTTCACCATAAGAACAATATCATTAGCATAAATAAGGAGGATGGTGAATATACTAGCGAGAGTTGGGCCAACACATCTTGCCTCCTCAAAACAATATTATAACTTATCAATATAGATGCCGAAAAGGGAAGGGGATGGGGAACAACCTTGCTTGACTCCTATATTACAGTTAATTTATTTCAACCAATCCTTGTTGTTCCTAACCTTGGAAATAACTTTCTCATACAACCTTACTGCAACAACTCTTAACTTAAAAGGGACTTTAAGCTCTTCTAACCTATTCCATAGGTTAGTTCTGGGAACAGTGTCAAAAGATTTTCTAAAATCAACGAAACAACAAAGGAGACTAATTTTATCATCACAACACTCCTCTACAATGATCCTAAAGGTAACAAGGTATTCCATAGTCAAATGGTATCCTCTAAGCCCAACCTGGCCTCTAGCTCTTTATCCATGGATTTCTAGCCATGTATCGATCTTCTTTTCCAAAATAATTCCATATAGCTTAGCTAAAATGTGACTAATCATAATGGTCCTATAATTAGAGTGATTGATTTTATCCCGGATTTTAAAAATAGGTATAATGAGGCTTTGAGTCCAAGCTTTTGAGAAGCCTTGTTGGATAGCTAAATTAAAGAGCTTATGTATGTGAGAGATGAGGATAGGTCCTCCAATTTTTAATATTTTAGCTTGGTAACCTTCAATGTCCTTAGCTTTTACTTTTGAGAGCCGCTTAACCCCAAACTTAATGTCTTCTATAGAAAACACTTCATCCTTTGTAATGTTGTTTGACATGTTCTCCATGACATTAGTGAATTCATATAGACTTTTAAGGTAGAAATTCCATGATGACTTTGAAATTTTTTCATCTATTTGTTGAGTTGGTTGAAATGAATATGTTATTTCTAACATATGTGTATTTCTAACATATGTGTATTTTCATGAATAATATCATCCTCAAAATGGAATTCAACATTAAGTTCATTAATTCTAAGAGTTCTAAAATATTATTCAGTCATCAATTCGAATAAACCTTGACCTTTTATCAGTTTAGTTGGCTTAATTTCCAGATCAAACTCTTGGATTTTTGCAATCCATTTTCCTCTCCTTCCATCACATTCTAGTTGCCCAAGAATATCTTTCATAGTCGCATATGCAACAAAAAAAATTATTGTTGAATGTAGAACATAGTCACAAAATTATTTTAAAGCATTTACCAAGGAAAAACGATTGTTTTTCCATTATATTGTATTTGAGTTCAGCATCATGTAAAGATCTACTGAAAAATTCTATTGAGTGCACATATCCTTCAATATTCTTTTGCAACAAAACTACCACAATCGTATGTTCTAAGAAAAATGGGAAAATCATAAAATCTTTTTGGTAATTCGATCTTATAGGAACATGTGCTTCTCCTAAGGCTCTTTTTATTTGATAAAAATAATATTTTGTTGTTTTTGTCCACTTAACTTCACTTCCCTTTTTGAGCATATTGGTTGTCTTTTATTATTTCAACAAAGTTTGGTACAAATCTTCTTAAAAAAAATAATTTTCCCTAGAAAAGACTGCACCTTGTGTTTATGTCTTGGAAATTTTATACTTTGAATTCCTTCAACTCTCTCTGGATCAATTTTTATCCCATCCTTAGACACAATATGTCCTAGCAATTTTCCTATTGTCATGGTAAAAAATGATTCTTTGGATTCAGTGATAAACCATATCTTCTGCATTTTCTAAATATTTGTCATAAATGATTAATATTATCTTCCTCGGTTTTAGAAAATACAATCATGACATCTAAGTAGATGACCATAAATCTATCATTTTCATCAGCAAAAACAATGTCCATTTCTCTTTGAAAAATTGCTCATGCATTCATCAAGCCAAATTGCATTTTATCATACACGAATGTCCCCATGGAGTAATAAAAACAATTTTATGTCTATCTTCTCTTTTCACAGTGATTTGCTTGTATCCTGAAAATCCATCCATCATAGAAATTATGTGTGTGTCTACTACCTTTTGTAAGATGCGATCCATTTTAGGTAAAGGATAATTATCTTTTAAAGGAGCTCGATTAAGATTCCTGAAATCTACTCATAGATTAATTTCTCCATTCTTTTTCCTCACAGAGAATAAATTAGCCACCCATTCAAAACCTCTCTAAGGAAAAATAATCTTTGCATCTAATAAATTCTTAACCTCATTTTCTACCATAGGAGAAAGTATCGGATTTACCTGCCTCAATTTTTATCTAAAATGATTAACTCGCTCCTTCAACGGTATGCTATGTTCAATGATATATGTGTCATAAGTTTTTAAATCATGATAACTCCAAGCAAAAACATCATTGAATTGTTTGAAAGTTTCATTGTATCTATGTTTATATTCAAAGGGTAAAGATTTAAAAATTTTGATCATTTTTGTATCCTCAACAATATTTATATTTATTTCCTCGATATCTTCATCTTTAGGCTATAGTGTTGGTCTTACTACTGCATCATTGTGATCAAATATTTTTTCCAATGGAATAAGACCTCTAGGAATAGAATTATTCTTTAATTGAACAATCTTGTGATCACCAATCGAGTTAGGCAATTTTTTTTTATATTTATCTACATCTTTTTGTTTTTCTTTTCCATTATTAACAATATCAGTATTTTGAGTATCATTATCTACAATGTCATTTTTAGTAGCAATATTTATAGTTGAGAATTCATTTACTATTTCTAGGAATATTCTAATTTCTAAGTTATCTTCAAACACTTGCCAATGTTTTATATTATCAATAATTGAAGGTCTATAAAGAACTTCAACCTCATATTTTAAAGATAAAATATTTGGTGGTTTGAAGAGACTAGCTAACATATCTAATGAATCACCTTGTTGATTTGAATTCTTGGGAATTTCAGTAAAATTTACCGCTAAGAAGTAATTATCAACAAAATTCCAAACTTGATTTATGTAAGCTCTTATCCTAGGATGTTTTTTTTGACATTTGTTTTTGACTTGGTGGCTGATTAATTCAAAGTCATCAAATATATATATATATATATATTTTGTAATTTTATTCTTTTGGCTGTTTCAAGACCTAAAATCAAAGTTTCATACTCAACTACATTATTTGTTATTTCAAATTCAAGCTTGAAAGACAAAGCATGATTTTTTTCCCTAAAAGTCAAACAAAAAAAATCCCTTTTCCTGAGCTATCCTTTGATGAAGCCCCATCAAAGAACAATTTCTAAATTTCATTCCCCGATTTCTCATACTCAAGTTTTTTAACAAAAGGATGTTGAATATATAAATAATATTCATCAATATTTACTTAGAGCACATAATTTTCCATTTCAGAGTTTTCAACATATAGTAGATTTTTTTTAGATTATTGAAATCACTGAGATTATATGCAAATTTAGCCTCCTATATAACCTGTTAATTTGACCTCCAAAAATTGGGATTGTTACATAAGTCATGTCCAATTGTAATGTTCCTCCCAGTTTGGCCCTCCAAGATCTAGATAAAAGCATACCATAACTCACAAGGGACGTCATCCACCACCACATCCATCATAATGTTTTTTGATGGAATTTGAGCCAAACGAACTACTAGATCTTTTATTATACCCATGCACTTCACTTTCTTAGAATCAAATGAATACAGATCCTTATAAGACACGATAATCTCTAATCCCAATTTATCCATATTGACCTTTGGCATAAGATTATGAGACGCTCCAGAATCTAGCATGCGGTTATGCAAACGATAATCATGTATGATCAAACTAATATAGTAGGGTGGTGTAACATTGTTTCTTTCCTTCAAATGTGGGACAAAAAACACTTGTGGAGAATCATCCTGCAGATTGGTAATGTCTGTATGAGTTGCAGGGGAGGAAATAATTATAAATTTCTTCAAATCATTCTTAAAAGTTGGAATTCTTACCAACGTTGTTAAAGGAATTGACACCTTAATCTTCTTGAGCTCATTTGTTAAACTGAAAGGATTAGCATTAATATTGGGTTGTTCCTAAAGTTTTTCATTCTCTTTTTCTTTAGAAGAAGTCCCTATTTTCTTTGATTTCTGTTGTTTATTTTTTCCAATATCCTGATTAAATTTAGTAGTTTTGGGAAGTGTTGGTTGTTTGTTTGGTCAAGGTCTAAGGTAATATTTGTTTTTCATTTCAGCTTATAAAATGTCTGCAAATAATCCTATTAAGTTGACCAAAATTCTTCAACCTCTTCTTGAATTGTCTCAGGAAATTGGTTATTAATCCCCAATGAATCTTGATATTCATCTCGAATCAAGTGAGAAGGGATTCCTTCATCTTCTAACCAATTTAGGTCTCCTACATGATCTTGATCTTAGATGAATTGATGGTCAAATTATTCAATATTTGTTTGATCTTCTACAACATTGTTCCTCATACGAGGTTGTACCAGTAGTTCTTCATTTCTTGTTATTATTTGAGGATTAAAATACCTTCTAAAATGATTGGGATTTCTAAACTAAAAGTTAGGATTTCCTTGACCTGTGTTTGGTTGTGGATTTCTTTGTCCAATGTTTTGTGGAGCTGGACACGTCACTTTATTTCTTGTTTCAAGTCATGTAATTTTGTTAGGAGGAGTTCTAATAAGATTTTTCATTTCTTCCATCTTCGCATCTTGAGAATGTGAAGACGAAGCTTGTGTTGGGAGCTCTTCTTTTTGTTTATTTTTGTCTGTATTTTCAGTTTTAATCCTAATCTTTCCTTGAGCAGCTATGTTACCCTCAATATCAACTACATCATTTTGAATTTGATCTAAGTTTACAGACCTTTTCTCTATTAACATCGTAGAAAAAGCAGGGTCATGAGCAACTACATAAGTGAGTTTAGTTGTTGCTTGAGAAGGTCTAATAGTAGTGGGAATTTTATTGTACAATTTGTTAAATCATTTGTTAAACTCTAAGACACATTCCCCATTCTTTTTATTTAGCATTGATAATTCAGTCAAATAGTATTGATGTTCTCTCTTTTCTCCCCATTAATTCATAAAAGTAGTTTGCAACACATCCGAAGTAGGAAATGAATTTGCAGGTAAGTTCATAAACCACTTTCTAGCATCACTTTTTAAACTATGAACAAAAAATGCACATATATACATCCTCAGATTCAATGGCTAAATTATGTGTACAATCTTTAAATGCAATAATATGATCTTTTGCAAATGTTTTAATTTCTCTGATAAATTGTGGAAGTATCTTTAAATAATTGTTCATCATATCATGTAAATTTTTTGGGAGAACCATTGGTCCATACCTAGCAACCACCTATTGTGAATTTTCTCAAAACCCAATACACTTTAAACCAATTAATTTACTTTTAAATAATTATTCATGGTTTTCTTCACAATAAAATAAATACACAACAGAAAATAAATGTCCAGGAACTAAAAGTAAAGTAGACATCAATCACATCACAAGTACATACTTATTTTTGGACAATAATCCCCGGAAAAAAACCAAGGTGGGAAAACCGGTGCAACATATATGAGATTTTATTATTATTCAGCAAGGAAATATAGAGTTCTCTTACAGTAAAAATCGACCCAACCAAATACCAAGCAAAATGCTCAGCCAAACTCTTCCCCAACACTTGTACAACCCCTCTCTGAAAATAACTGAACCAAAACGTGCCTGATGAGACCCTACATAAGCCTCTGCGCAATATCATACAATCGTCTGCGTGGGTGCTGCGTCACTTGGTACGACGGCCCTCAGATCTGAGATAAATTTCATTGGAATCCAATCTCTCTCAAATAGTTGTAAATCCTCGAGTACCATGCCCAAGGTGCATGCTTAAGCCTATACAAGGCTCTCCTCAGTATGCACACATGCATCTCTCTACTGCCAACCTCAAATCCCTCATGCTGCTCAACATATACCTCCTCCTCAACAACTCCATTGAGGAAGGATGTCTTCACATCCATCTGATGAACGCTCTAGCGCTTCTCTGCTTCCAATGAAATGACTGCTCGGATTGAAGAATACTTGGCCATAGGAGCGAAAGTATCCTCATAGTCAACTCCCTCTTGCTGTGAAAACCCCTTGGCTGTGAAGTGGGATTTGTACTTGTCCACACTTCCATCTGCTGCATGCTTAAATTTGTAGATCCACTTGGATCCAACCACCTTTTTATCCTCTAGCCTTAGAACTATCTCCCATACATCATTTTTCATAATGGAGGCATATTCCTCCATCATGGCCTCCTGCCACACCTTATGTCATGCAACACTCTTATAACTGGAAGGCTCAACATCAATGAGCTGAGTCATCAATGCCATATATCCAATTCTCTCTGGTGGTTTTCTTCGTCTGAAGTCCCTCTCTGGAAGCCCTGCCAACCTAGAATCAATGACTGTGGACTTGTACCACTTAGGTCGTGGCCTAGTAATCTGCTATGGGAGAACTGCATCATGATCCTCCTCCTCCTCATCAACTCGCTCCTGATGATCCTGTCCAATGGTCTCCCTCTGAACACCTATATCTCATGTCTTATCTCGTGATCCTATCTTTTGACTCTGTGCTTCCTGCTCCTACACTCCCGTGCTTTGTCCCTGCTGGTTCTCTACACTTGCTGGCAAATCCTTTGATCTCATCAATGCACATTCCTCCTCGAATTGCACATCTCTACACACAATAAAATTCCTGTGTGTAGGTACATAGATCTTGTAGGCTTTGGAAGCATCACTGTAACTAACAAGTAACCCCTTTACCATTGTAGGGTCCATCTTTGTCCTCTTCTCCGAAGGGACATGACAATAACATGCATTGTCCTAGATGCGAATATGACTCACATCTAGCCTAGTACCTGAAAATGTCTCCTCATGTGTCCACTTCCCCAAAATTGTGTGGGGACTCCTATTCTACAAATATACTGCAACACTACTCGCTTTTGGCCATAAGAACAATGACAGTCCCTGATCATGAATCATTGCTCGTGTTGCTCCAACCAAAGTTTTGTTCTTTCTCTCGACCACTCCATTCTGTTGAGGATTGTAAGGAACTATGAGTTCCTTATTAATCCCTGCTGCTATGCAATAATCCTCAAACTCCTTGGAGGTGTATTCTCCCCCATTAACCGATCTTAAGGCTTGAATCTTCCTCCCAGTTTGGTTTTCCACCAGAGCTCTAAACTCCTGAAACCTCCCAAAGATCTTGTAAATTTTCAGACCCCAACCCAATTTCAATCTCGCTGATTTTCAGCCAAAGTTAAATGCCAAACCTAGTTTCAACACTGTTTCAGCATATGTTTCAACACAATTTCAGCACTGTTTCTGTAGCACACCTTTTCTGCTACTTTGTTTAATTGCTCTGATACCAAACTGTAGCACACCTTTTCAGATCAACTATCAAGGTTACTATAACACCACTTGGTAGATAACCTAGAATAACTGTAGC
>ML801760.1:0-24951 GCA_009831015.1 Picea engelmannii
TCTATTAGGTCTTCTTACAATTGACTTATTCCTCCTTATTGCTAGGCCTTATTAATATTGACCTTTATTACATGGAAATATATTATTCTACCCACTTGAGGGGTTAGATAGGTTAGGTCCCTAACATGCTCTCCCCCTTAAAATCAGCCTTGTCCTCAAGGCTTGAGATGAGGAAATTACTGCAAAATGCTAGCTGTCTCCCAGGTGGCATCAATAGGAGTTGTATCTTTCCACTGAACTAACACTTCCTTGATGGTTCACTGATGAAGACGATGCTCAAGCTGGTCTAAAACGGCTTGTGGCTACAACCAGATGGATTCTTCTTCAGCCAATTCGGAAAGGCTGGTTTGAGTTTGGCACTTAGTTCCAATCACCCTCTTTAAGCATGAGACATGAAAAACATGATGGAGCTTGGAAGAACTAGGCAAAGCTAAATGGTAGGCCACTTGTCCCACGCACTTGAGAACTGTATAAGGAACCTAAAATTTGGGTGCCAGTTTCTGATAATGTTCAGCCTTGAGTGAAGTTTGTTTATAAGGTTGCAGGCGAAGAAATACCTGGTCACCTTCAAAAAATTGACGTTCTGAGCTACCTTGATCAACTTGTTGCTTCATATGATTCTCAGCCATAATCAAATTCTCTTTGAGGGTACGAAGAATAGCCTCTCGAACTATAAGTGTTTGGTCAACCTCTTGGACCTTTGAGACACCTGACATGTAGGAGAGAACGAAAGGTGGCTTTTGTCCATATACTGCTTCAAAAGGAGTCATGTGAGTAGTTGTATGGTAAGAAGTGTTGTACCACCATTCAACTAATGGTAACCATCGAGCCCATTGATTTTTCCTTTCAGAGGCAAAAGACCTCAAATAAGTCTCCAAACACTTATTGTTGGCACAGGGGCAGACCCAAGGTTCAGCTCCAAGAGCGCACCAACAAGCCATAACTACTGGCCCTTTTAGCAACACCTATGAGGCAGATGCAGTCTCACTTGAAGTAGCTATAGGGGGTTGCAGAACACATGTGTCTACAACCAGAGGAAATACAAAGTGGATCTAATACAAGAACAACACAACATCTAGATATCAATTACCAGCTTAGACCTACTTCACACATGTATCTATCAGATCTAACACAATAATGTAACAACAATATATCAAAGAGAAAAAGAACAGAACATCAATCACACACAACAACCAAATGTATGTGGTTCACCCTCTCCCTAGGGCTACGTCCACATAACTGTGATTTATAATATATTGGATGAAACCATACAGTTTTATCTACGCTCTTATCTAGCAGATATTCTCTCTTTCTGTCTTCTCTTTGTCTCCCTTCCCTGCACACCTAGTTGTAGGGTTGACCTTCGCACCCAGCTGAAGATCTTACAATATAGAATTCTCTCTCAGCACAATACTTCTCCCTCTCTCATTAATCACTCATAACATCAATGACTCCTGACTCAGGACGAACAACAACGAATCCATCCCAGGTCCTCTTGACCTTTATTTATACATTACAATAGCTCACCAACAGCCTTAGGCTAAAACCTAAGTGCCAAAACCCTAGATACCAAAACCCTAGGTCAACTTGACCCACGTTTTCAGGGCTTCGCCAGCCTGTCTTTCCTTCTTTCTCATACGGTGCTCTCGAAGCATCTGGATTTTTCCGCTTATTGAGTTGTCCACGATTTGTCTTCCTTGTTGATCTGTCATCCTTGATCTCCTCTTCCAACGACTTGCTTTCTCTTACTTTGCTTCGTATTTTCTGCTCTTCTTCTCACTTCGACCCAATATCAGTCATTGTGTCTTCCGTGCAGTTCACATTTCATCTTTTCTACCTTAGTCTTCACTTACTTCCATAACCAAGGGCCAACAGGCCCCCAAAACTCACCCGTGACTCGTCCCGAGGCACTTCAGATCTGATCGTTCTGTTTTGCTTCGATTTCAGGCTGCGCGGAGCAGTCTGTGCTTTTTGCTCTCTCCTCCCCTACTATATGCAGAATGTCTTTTCTGTGTCTGGTACCTAGTTTCAACTACACCTGGTACCTGGACCCTTCCTCTTTTTCTCTTACTAATGGCTGTGAGGCAACTGGTTGTCATAGTACAGTTTCAACCGGCTCCCGTTCACCAAACCTTCCTTCCATTCTCCATTCAAAGTCTTCAATTGCACATCTCCTCATTCTGTAACATAGACAACCTCATATGGCCCCAACCAATGTGTTCTAAAATTCCCTGGATGCTTCATGAATTTGTTGTCGTATACCAGTAACAAATCTCCTTGCTTAAATGTTTTCTTCTTGATGTGTCTGTCATGGTAGGTCTTTTCTCTTTCCTTCTGCACCTGCTGATGGAATCTTGCAATAAATATGTCTTCTTCTAGTTCAACCAACTATGCGAACCTCTCTTGAACAACGCCAGTGTCATCCATATCTGTAAAGGCTGCGATTCTTAAGCTAGGGACCAAATATTCCACCGGGACAACTGCTTTTAGACCATAAACCAACTTAAAGGGGGTCTGCATTGTTAGCTTCTTGCAAGTGGTTCTATAGGCCCATAGTATTGTTGGTACTCTTAAAACCCAGTCATCCCTATTCACACTGCAAATCTTCGTCAGCGTTGTCTCCAAGATCTTATAGAATGCTTCAACTGTCCCATTCGCTTGTGGATGGTAGGGTGTGCTCTTTTGATGATGGACTACAAATTCCTCAGTCAAGGCTTCAATGGTATTATTAATAAAATGTGTGCCTTGATTGCTCATAAGGATCTTTGTAAATCCAAACCTGGTTATGATGTCATCAAATATGAAGCGGGCAACTGTAGTTGCACTACAATCTTTAACTTCTCTTGCTTCGACCCATCTGGTCAAGTAATCTGTCGCAGTGATTATGTACCTTGCTCCTATGCACTTTCCTGGTGGGTTTATAGGTCCCACGAAATCAATGGCCCATTTCTCAAATGATTGTACGGTTAGTTGGGGTGCTAGTGGAATTTCATCTCTTCTGGATGGTTTCCCAACTCTTTGGCATACATTGCAGGCTCTGTAGTATTCCTTAGCATCTCTGTGTAAATTAGGCCACCAGAGGCCAGCTCTAAGAACCTTCTGCGTTGTTGTTTTTCCTGCGTAGTGTCCTCCTACAATTCCTTCATGAGCTTCTACTAAAAGCAGTGGTCTTTCTACTTCCATAACACATCTCCTTAGGATCTCATCAGGTCCCATTTTGTATAGCTATCTAGGTATAAGTGAAAAGTCTGCAACACACACTACCAACTATTTCTTCTGGGTGATTGTATATTCACTAGGTACCATTCTTGTTGACATGAACTGGACTATCTCGACGAAGTGATCATCAATATTTCTAATGGCCAACAACTATGCATCCGACAGTGTATCCTCCAAACTAGTAGGTTCCTCTCCATGTTCCAACCTTGACAAGTGGTTGGGTCCTTTTTTCATTCTCCCTAGCTTAACCACGATTTCAAAATCATATTCTTGAAATAGAAGAAGCCATCTGCACATTATTCCCCCCAACACTGGCTTGTTGACTAGGTATTTTAGCACAGAGTGATCAGTAAACATTTTAAAGTGTCCTCCCAACAGGTAGTGGAAAAACTTCTGCAACGCATACACCATGGCTAACCCTTCTCTCTCAGTGGTGGTGTAATTAATCTCAGTTGTTGATAGCTTCCTGCTAGCAAAGGATAATGGGTGGTCAATGTCTCCATCTCCCAGTTGTTCTAACACAGCTCCTAATGAAATAGAGGATGCATCGACATGCACATGAAACTCCTTGCCCCAATCTGGGAAAACTAGAATAGGCACAATAACCATTTTCTGTTTTAGTGTGTTGAAGCTCTGCTGACATTCTTCTGTCCATTGAAACTGACAGTATTTCTTCAAAAGCTTCTCCATGGGTGTTGTGATCTGTGCATAGCCTTTAATGAACTTCCTGTAGTATCCAGTATGTCCCAGTGCAGTGCACAACTGTTTGACTGAAGTAGGAGGGGGAAAATCAACTATAATGGAAATCTTAGATGGGTCTACCAACAATCCTTGCTTACACACAATATGGCCCAGCAACACTCCAAAGGGTGAAAAGAAGATGCACTTCTTTAGGATCAAGGCAATCTGACACTGCTTGCACTTATCCAACATTAGTCTTAAACATTCAATATGATTTTGTAATAAGCTAAAAACAGTCCAATCATCAAAGTATGCTTCCATAAATTTATGTAAAAACTGCTTGAATGCTTCGACCACCACCCTGGAAAAGATGGTTGGTGCATTCTTCAATCCAAATGACATCATTGTATACTGGTAGGATCCCCATTCTGTTTCAAATGTGGTCTTATGGCGATCTTCCTTGGCAATCCAGATCTGATGGTATCCTAAAAACCCATCTATAAAAGAATATACCTCTTGTCCTCCTACATTATCTAACACTTCATTAGTAAATGGTGTAGGAAATGGGTCATGCAAACATGCATCATTCAGCTTCCTAAGATCTACACAGATCCTAATCTCTCCGGTCTTCGTATCCTGCACCACCATAGGGCTAATCCACTCCGAGTTTTTAACAGGTTCTATGATTCCTGCTTCCAACATTCTATCTAATTCAATCTTCACTTTCTCTTTATATTTAGGGTTCAATATGTAGGGTCTCTGTTTGACTGGTCTTGCATTTGGTTTCAAAGGGATCTTCATCTCTCCCATGGGCCCTTTAATGCCCTTCATGTTAGTGAAGTTGGTTGGAAACAAGTCTTGATATTCATGCAGTAACTCTGTGACCTTGTCAATAGTGGCAACATCCCAATAATCTCCAACATTTGCAAGCTTCGGTGTTTGTGCTGTTCCAATATCGACTTTCTTGATTTTAATTGGTTGTCCAATGAAAGGTAGCTCAACTCCTGGTCCTTCTATGTCTCTCTGTCCTTCTGTTTCGGCGATGTTCACCTTCCTAGGATCATCGTCTTCATCAACATTGAAATTGTAATAGCCTTGCAATTTCTAAAGAGGCACAATCCATTCATCCTCTTCTTGTTCCAAAGGGAGGCTAGGTTCCTCCTCAAATACTTTATGTCTTACAATCTGTAATGCTTAATCCACTGTAGGATATTGGCTTTCAAATAAAAAGGTAGTTACAAAGTTCTAAGTCATACCTTCCCAATCTGCAGTGATGAGGCGTAGTTCTGGTTGAAGATACCAATTGATAGGGGTTGTATTTAGCGTGTTAATGAATTTGTGCACCCACTACTCTTGAGGAATGCTGCTCTAGGCTTCATCACAACTTTGCACATGGTCCTTCAAATAGCTTAGACCTATGTACCTAACTTCAAAGCCTTCTACTTTTTCTGCAAATCACGCTGTCATCAAAGTGGGACATTGTACCCAGTCTGTAATGGTGTTTTCGTGTGTCCCCCACCATCTTGATGGAGTTGCTTTCAAGGCCTCATCCAGTGCCAACAATCTTTGTTGTATTGGTACAATTTCTTCAAATTCCAACAAGAAATCTTCTAAATTATTTAGAGCATCAAAGGTGGGCAAGTTACTTACTGTTGTGCCGATCCAATGAACTTCTCAGGTTAATCTAGCACATCTCTTTGTAGATACTTCATACATTTTGTTCTGCCAATTCTCCAGTGCTTCTTCTGAATTTGATGAACATGCAATGTCACTTCACCAGCTTAGGTTCCCATCTGCTGTAGGATTAATGTAATCCTGTTGTATGGCTGTTAATTTGTATATGTTTTCCAATTCATATATGTGGTCTTCTTCTCTGATGGGCTCAGTATACCTACGACCTTCATCAGGATCCAGAGGTGCAATGACCCTAAGGCCATCTCCTTCAAATGTCATTCTTCTTTTCTTTAAATCAACCACAGTGGAATTATTGAAAGCCCAATCAATTCCTAACAACACAGGGTAAGGAAAGCTATCATCAACTATCTCAATTACCTCAAAGTCTATAATCGTCCTTTCTCCGTCGATGTCCACAGGGATATGTTCCAATCTCCCAAAGGGGTTTACTGCCTACTGATTAGCCATCTGGAGCCTGATAGGGGAATATATCAACTTAGGTTTTCCCATCAATGCCCAGGTATGCTTCATCATGACATTGACCTCCGACCATAAGTCGAGGACCACATAGTCTATATCATACTCTCCAATTTGAGCATTCAGGTGTAGTTCCTTATTTGTCCTTCTCTTTTTGGATACTTGATGTATTTCTCTATTTAGCAAGGGATCTATCTTTTCTAGCTCATACTATTTGATTAAATTTTGTAGCTCTTGTACAATGCTTTCATCCTGAATCAAATTAATGCAAGTATATAAGAATTCCATGAGCTTTCTTACCTCTTTTCCTTCTCCTGGCGGAGCAGACTGATCGAATGCCAGAGGCATTCCATATTCTCTTACTTATGGTTTTGTCTTTGATGAAGAGCCCTGATCTCTCCCAAATTCCTTTCTGCCTCCTCAAATATTTGTTTTTCCTTCCTTGCATCAAACACTTGTGTCTTCTCTGCAACTTTTCTGACTCCTAATTCTTCTGTAGTCTTTCCCGAGGTCACTTTGTCTTCTCCTGTAACAACGCCTCCTCTAGTGATTACAATGGCTTTGGGATCCTCTCCGTGAGGTTCTGCTGAGATGAGTTGTACTTGATGGTTTCCTCCTCGTCTTTCCTGAAGTTTGGCTAATAGCGCAGGGCAATCTTCAATGACATGCTCAAATGAGTTGCAGTAACTGCAAGTGGTACAAGGGTTCTGGAAATCCATTTCCAAATGTCCTAGTTGTGCACATTTGTAACAAATGATTTGACCTCGACCTTGACCCATGCCTCCTGCCCATCCTCTTCCTCTGAATCCACCATGAGGGTTAAAGTTTCCTCCTTCAGGGGAATTATACTGCGTAGTGTTCCCTTCTTGTTGTACTTCGCCTTGAAATTTGTATACATCTCTTGACCTTTCATGCATGAGATCATAGGCCCTACAATCCCTATCATCATGCCCTACCGACTTACAGAACGTTCAATATAGATTTGTGGGTGTCTGAACATATTTTTGCATGTAATAGCATTCACCAGGATGATGTATATTTCTACATACCTCACACCATGGTAAAGTAAGTTGCTTTAAACGAATCAGAGCTCCAGATGCCAAATACTCGTGAATTAGGGGACAGTGCTCCTTGTCATGGCCTTTTGATTTGCATCTAATGCACCAGATATATTCTCTTTTATCTTTTCCCTTGTCTTTATTCATATCCTCGACCTGTAGAGATAAGCTAGTTAGCTAACTCAAGATTTGACTCATACCTGAGCTGGATTCTTCCATAGGGGTTGATTCTAGTTTCATGGCTATCTCCAATGCCTTAGCCTGTGAAGCAATCTTCTGTTGCATCAGAGGGACTCTGATGTGTGGTAAGAGGGCAACAATGAACCATTCCTTGTTTTGCTCATCCGGGATCTGAAAACTCAAATGTCCTGTTAAGGTCTTAAACCTCTGATCAAACTCCCAAACAGGTTCAACTACTTTTTGCTTGATTTCTTTTAGTTCTGTAATGCATCATGACTCCGACTTGGGTTTCCTGAATTCTGCAATCAAGGAAATATTGATCTCGTTCAATGGTTTTGGTTGGACAACTCCTTGGAAAAACTTCATGTAACAACTCAGTGCACGGTCTCTCAGGGTAGTACTAAACTGAGCTTGTTTAACAGCTTCGTCGATGACATTCTTAATACTATACACAGATTCACATAGAAACCACTGCTAATCAGTATCTTCAGATCCATCTCCTCTAAATGTGGGTAACCTCATCTCATCTTCCATAGATCTTCCTAGGTTTCCTGACTGAGTATGTGTTGGATTGCTAGTGAAAGTGCTCTGAGCGCTCTGGTGACTCTGATTACTCTGATTTCTTAATGTCGCTAAAACAACAGGAGGAGTAATAATACTTACTTCAATGATCTATGCAGTTCCTGAAGTCTCTGATTCTTCTCGGTGAGGTTTTTCAGTCTTTCCTTCTTCTGCCCTACTGGATTCTGAATGTTCCTCGTTCACCAGTTCTTCTTCCTCTCCACTGTAAAACCCTTCATCTTGAATGAGTGGTTCGTGGTTCTGTTCAAACAGGTTCACCAGAGGGACCTCTCTGAAGATTCTCCCAGTACGCATATGCCCCACCTTTGTGTCGCTGTCACTATCTGAATTCTTGAACATTATCTTTTCAATCAGACCAACTATTGTACCTTCAATATGTTCTTCTCATGTAATAGCATCTTGATCCTCAAATTCATAAATTGTAAAAACTTTCCTCTAGGTCCCTTGAAGAAGTATCTCTCTGCTTGACTATACGATTCTACTCTATCAACATCAAACTCAATGATATACCCTCTAATAATGCTATCGAACCAGTGGTCTACTGCTCTTGACACGACGTTATCAACTCTCTTGACCCTCTTTATCAACGTCGACATCCAAACCACATGTGGTCTAGATCTTATCTCAAACTGGGTATCTGCTAACCTAGCTAACCACTCGTATAGCTCCTGATGAATTCCTCCAAAGAAAATATTGTGTATATCAGTAAAGATATACCTTCCCAACTAGTCCTCGGTGCTAAGCTTAGGGTTCTTGTTCTGGGCTTCTGCGAAGTCTTTTTCTTGTTCTTCTATCCACTTCTGAATCTCTGTCTTCGATGGAAACCACATTGACATTCCCTTAAGAAGATCTATGTCTCGACAACAGAACCATTTGTTGGCATGGGGGCAGACCCAAGGTTCAGCTCCAAGAGCGCACCAACAAGCCCTAACTACTGGTCCTTTTGGTAGCACCTACGAGGCAGATGCAGTCTCACCCGAAGTAGCTATAGGGGGTTGCAGGACACATGTGTCTACAACCAAGGGAAATACAAAGTGGATCCAATACAAGAACAACACAACATTTAGATATCAGTTACTAGCTTAGACCTACTTCGCACATGTATCTATTAGATCTAACAGAATAATGTAACAACAATATATCAAAGAGAAAAAGAATAGAACATCAATCACACACAACAACCAGATGTATGTGGTTCACCCTCTCCCTAGGGCTACGTCCACATAACTATGCTTTATAATATATTAGATGAAATCGTACAGTTCTATCTGCACTCTTAGCTATCAAATGTTCTCTCTTTCTCTCTTCTCTCTATCTCCCTTCCCTGTGCACCCAGCTGTAGGCTTGACCTTCGCACCCAACTGTAGATCTTAAAATACAAAATGCTCTCTTAGCACAATACTTCTCCCTCTCTCAGTAATCACTCATAACATCAATGACTCCTGACTCAGAACGAACAACAATGAACCCATCCCAGGTCCTCTTGACCTTTATTTATACATTACAATAGCTCACCAACAACCCTAGGCCGAAACCTAAGTGCCAAAACCCTAGATACCAAAACCCTATGTGTCTAAAAACCTAGGTAAACGTGACCCTCATTTTCAAGGCTTCGCTAGCCTGTCTTTCCTTCTTTCTTGCGCAGTGCTCTCGAAGCATCCATTGGTGGCTTTTTCCGCTTGCTGAGTTGTCCACGATCCATCTTCCTTGTTGATCTACCATCCTCGATCTCCTCGTCCAACGACTTGCTTTCTCTTACTTCGCTCCATCTTTTCTTCTCTTCTACTCACTTCAACCCAGTATCAGTCACTGTGTCTTCCGCGCAGTTCACATTTCATCTTTTATGACTTAGTCTTCACTTACTTACATAACCAAGGGCCAACAATTGTTGACAACTTCAGTTTGACCATCAGTCTGGGGATGATAGGTTGTGCTGAGATGCAATTGGGTGCCCTGTAGCCTGAACAGTTCTTGCCAAAAATTGCTGGTGAAAGTGGGGTCTCGATCAGAAACAATAGAATGAGGCATTCCATGAAGCTTGAAGACATGATCCATGAAAAATTGAGCCACAATGGATGCAATAAATGGATGTTACAGAGAACAAAAATGAGCATACTTGGAAAGATGATCAACTACGACCATGATGACTGACTTATTGCCTGATTTAGATAATCCCATAATGAAATCCATAGAGATGTCCCTCCAAATAGCGGGTGGAATCAGAGTCATTTGAACTGTGCCAAGGGCTTTGATTGTTTCTCCCTTGTTACATTGACAAACATCACATTCAACCACAAAAGTGTGAACGTCCTTTTTCATACCATCCTAGAAAAAAGAACGTTTGACCCTATCATAGGTTTTGGTAAACCCTGAGTGCCCAGCTGTGGGAGTAACATGAAGCTCAGAAAGCACCGTGGATTTAAGTTGTGACTGTTTACTTAAATACAAATGGCCTTTGTAGCGAAGCTCATCATTGTGCCAAGAGTACCCTGGGGAAACTGGAGGATTTTATTGCAGTTGTTGGATCAAGTGCGAAAGTTTTGGATCTTGTAGCCATTCCTGGCGAACATCTTGGAGCCAATATGGGACAATGAAGGATATGGAGAAAATGGACCTTTCCTCTTCATATTTTTGAGAAAGAGCGTCAACAACTACATGTTCTTTGCCTTTCTTGTAAATGATCTCATAATCATAGCCAAAGAGCTTAGTTACCCATTTTTTTTTGCTTTGGAGAGGAAGGTCGTTGCTCCAGAAAATAATTGAGGCTTTGATGATCTGTCTTAATTTGGAAGCATTGTCCCAAGAGATAAGGGCTCCAAAGATCTACTGCATGCAGAATAAACAACATTTCCTTTTCATAGATTGATTGGCCCAAATGGCGAGAATTGTTTGTTGGTAAAGGCCAAAGGTATTCCCTCTTGCATAAGGACTACTCCAATTCCTCTCCCAGAGGCATCACATTCCAGGACAAAGGTCTTTGTGAAATCAGGAAGGGCCAAGACCGGAGTAGTGCACAAAGCCTCCTTCAATGCTTGAAAGGCCTTATCAGCTGTGGGAGTCCAAGTGTAAGAATTATTTTTAAGTAGAGTAGTGAGAGGTGCCACAATCTTGCCATAATTATGAACAAACTTATGATAATATCTTGTTAAACCCATAAAACCATGAAAGATTTTGACAGTATTGGGGTGAGGCCAATCCTGCATGGCTTCAATCTTCTTAGGATCCACCCGGACAACAGCCTTGCCAACAATATGACCCAAGTACTCAACTTCCAAGGTGCCAAAGGAACATTTAGAGTGTTTGAGGAAAAGTTGATGCTGAGAGAGTAGATGAAGAACTTGATCCACATGGGCAAGATGGGATTGCCAAGTTTTACTGTAGATGAGAATATCATCAAAGAAAACTAAGACAAAATGACGGAGAAAAAGATGAAAGACATGATTTATGAGGCTTTGGAAGGTGGAGGGGGCATTACACAGGCCAAAGGGCATGACCAAGAACTCATAGTGACCCTCATGAGTTCAAAAATCAGTCTTGGGGATATCAACGTCTTGCATACGGATCTGGTGATAGCCTTAACGCGGATCAAGTTTGGTGAAATACCGAGCACCACTCAACTCATCCAAGAGATCATCAATGACCGGAATGGGAAATTTGTCCTTGATGGTTATTTTATTGAGGGAACGAAAGTAAGGACACATGCACCAAGTATCTTCTTTCTTAAGTACCATGACCACAAGAGAAGAATAAGGGATGATATTGGGGCAGAGAACATCCACTTGGAGCAATTCCTGCACAATTTTCTCAATTTCATTCTTTTGGGCAAAGGGATGACGATAAGGGAGAATATTGGGAGGAAGACTGCTAGGAACAAGGGGTATGGAATGATCATGAACACCACGAGAAGGCGAAATTCCCCGAGGAGTGGAAAAAACAACTTGGTGTTTAGAGAGAATAGTTTGGAGGTCAGGATGCACAGAGGGTGTCTCAACCGCGTGAATAAAATGGAGTTGAGCAATAATACCAGAGTGGCATTTCTTGAGGAGTTTTTCCATGCGATGGGAATTAATGATCTCAGGAGAACCAACTGTGAGACCTTGGAAGTGGTACCTTTGTCCCTCCTTTTGGAATTGCATGGTTAATTCCTTAAAATCCATAAGAATGGGACCCAAAGTGCGTAACCATTTAACACCTAGCACATTGTCACACCTGCCCATTTCGATGGCAAACATATGAGATTTGAGGTGGTAATGTCCAATTTGAAGACATACATTTTCACAATGCCCACCACATTTCATGGAGCCACCATTGGCTATCATGATTTGAAAATTATTGACAACACGAATATAGCAATTGGTTTCCTGGGAAATACGACGATGAATAAAATTGTGGGTGCTACCACTTTCAACCAGGATGATGACCTTCCTATTCTTAATATAGCCAATGAGATTGAGGGTTTGGGGAGAAAATAAACTAGTGAGAGAATGCAGGGAAATGAGTGGTTCAAATTCATGTGGGTCAGCGGGCTCTAGGGTAGCATTTGGAAGGGAGGGCTCTTCAACAATTGGAACTGTCACATCTTCTTCAGGAACATCTTCGGAAATGGCCATAAAAAGTTTTTGTTCCTTACACTTGTGCCCTGGAAAATATTTTTCATCACAATTATAGCAAAGAATATTCAATTGGCATTCATCCATTTCATCCCTAGTTAATTTCTGGACCTTGAGGGGAGTGACATGGGGGTTAGGATTAATGGGGCGAGGGCGAGGAATAGAGGAGGGTTGTTTGTTTTGGGAAAAAAACAACTTGTTGGGATTCTTTAGCACGTTTAGTAGATTCCAACCAAGTCTGAGTGTGGGCCATGAGAACCTGGGATCAGATTTCATCCTTTAGGCCAATGGTAAAACATTCACGAAAGAAAGCATCTAACTTGCCCTCGGTTTGAAAGGCCAAATGCTCAAAAACAAATATAAAGTCGTCCACTATACCTGACTATTTCAACTTGGTCAAATGACCAAGATAGTGGGTATCAGTGTCAAAGCGATCATAGAGCTCAATAAAAAACCGGGTCCAGGAAATATACCCTTGACATGAATTTGTACGCCATTTCCACCATTGCCATCGTTCAAGATCTAGATAGAGGACAACATAGCGAAGTTTTGCCAATTCATCAGTAATATCATGCAGAGAAAAATAATGCTCCATTTGAGTGACCCAACTCGTAGGATCGGAGCCATCAAATTTATTGACCTTGGCACGGGGAATACATGGGTCATGCTGAAAGGAGTTGGATTGAAAATGCAGAGAATGAGAGGATTCAACAACATCGGGTTGGTTAGAGGAGGAAGGACCCAAAGAGCGGTTCAACAACTAGTTGACAACATACTGGAGGGTGTTATATTGGTTCATCAATTTGGCGTCCATGGTGTCAAATTTGTGCTTGACGCGGGTTTCTAATTGTGCAAGGTGGGAATTGGTAGAGGCAATTTCAAAGGTCACTTGATTGATGGAAGCTTGCAGGTCTTGGTTGTGAGTGGTGGCCATTTGGAGAGGGGAAGTGAAGGTAAGGAAAAATGGGTGGGTGGGACCATAAAAAGGACTTATAAGTGATAGGTACCACGACGATCAGGGCATGAAGGGAAATATAATGGAATAGGTGGAAAAACGAGAAAGCTGAGAAGGGTTTGGGTCCACTGGAAAACAAAATGTTAAAAATGAAAGGTATGACTACAATTAGGGAGAAAAGGGGAGTCCAATGGAATAGGTCCCAAATAAGTGTGCCCTTAGCCGTACTACCCGACTACCTAGGTACTATAGAGTATCTTCTCAAATGTTGTTCTCGGTGGTACTATAGCAGTCAGACGACCGATCGGTTTATCTATGGAGGGCTTCAGGAGATCTAGACCTATCCATATATAGGTGTTGTCTGATGCACTACCACTTGAAGGGGTACCAACATGGGTTACAAGGGTGGTCGACATATGTGTGCTTAAGTACCACTTGTATTTCTTGCGTGTATGACTCCCCGACCATGGATTTATGCGCATAACGACAAATATTTGTAGCTTTAAGACGCCATAATATGTCTCTACCCTGAAAAAAATTTAACCCACAATTTTCTGCCGAGGAAAGTGCTCTGATACCACTTGTAAGGTACCGGATCTATTATATTAGCATAATAGAGAAATAATGCTGAGAATAACATTGAGATAGCAACAAAATATTGAAATATTGCAGAGATAACATCGGAACAACAAATTATATGGAACCACAACACCATAATTATACCTTTATTGATAGGAAACAATGTTCACTTGCCTCTTCGAGGGGGCAACCTTCAGCAGAGCAGAGCTCTATTACAATAATTTTCCAAGACAAAAATTCTCATGCCCTCTACTCTTATTTATAATAAATCTATCTATCCAAAAGAACAATCTAGAGGAAGATCCTTCTAGAAGCGGAAGCTTCTATTAGGTCTTATTACAATTGACTTATTCCTCCTTATTGCTAGGCCTTATTAATATTGACCTTTATTACATGGAAATATATTATTCTATCCACTTGAGGTGTTAGATAGGTTAGGTGCCTAACACATCGATTTTGCAAGTCTACTCGAAAGCGGTCCAAGAGGAGTGGCTTTAGCAATGAGAGGGTACAGATGTCTGTCAAGTGTAGGTAGAATTTGATCACTTATCAAATCCGAGTTCATTAGATTGAAACGTTTTTTTATGGCTTTTGTATTCGCATTAAGCTCTCTAAATCTAGGAGGAAGATAACACACAATTTCTTCATATTCAGACTCATGCTCAGATAATGCACAATTTATTCATATTCAGACTCATTCTCTTTGGCAATCCCCAAGGTGGAGTCTTCCGGGTTATTCGCCATAAATCACTTCTAAGAATTTATTTAGAGATAACTCCGTTAGCTGCTCGATTTGCTTTTCAGATAAACAATTTGGCTATGAACTTCACTCGTCATTGTGATTGTGAAGTTAAAGTAACGCTTATATATATATAATCTCCATCGAGGTCGTCTTGGTCTATTCTTTTCCCAAAATTCTCTCTCCATGACGACTTGGGTGAGGGTTTCCGCGCCAATCTGAGAGAAGGCCTTACACTGGCATGTGTTTTTTCAGTGTTGGATAAAACAACGTCGTTGTTTATGCCTATATTGTCTCTGCATCGTCCCCAAGAGCAAGAACTTATGTTAGAACACCACGTAGCTAGATCTATCTGATTCTACGAGGTAATGGCTGCTGGCCCTTGACCAAGTTTAAGAGTACTTGGTCATACTTGACCACTTTTGGGACTGCGACAACTTGCCAAGGAAGGAGTGTAACGCAAAGCATAAAATAAGGAAGAAAGACCTATTTTGGGGTCCATTTTAGGAAGGAGTGTAACGCAAAGCATAAAATAAGGAAGAAAGACCTATTTTGGGGTCCATTTTAGGGTTTTGGGTTGATGTAATGGGAAAGGGATGTTGGTCCATGGGTTTATCCACGTTTAGGCCCATTTTGTAATCTATAAATAGGCAATGTAGATAGTAATATAGGAGGAGATAGTAATGTAGTACATCTATGTGATGTATGAATGAAAGCTTAGTGCTAGTAATTGGATCTGTGTGATCGAATGTATCTTAGAGTGCTCTGTGCATGAGATCAGAGAGCTAAGTGTAGGTTGTTATAGTTTGAAGAGCGAGGAAGAAGGATCTAGCGAGATGTGCAGATCTTCTGTCCTGTGCAAAGTAAGGGTCATTAGAGCTCTATGTTGTAACTGCTTGACCATGATAATATAAAGAAGGCTTTGTGGACGTAGCCCTAGGGTGGGGGTGAAGCACGGTAACTGTGTGTATAGTGCTTTGTGCTTCACTCTTAGGTATTTATCTCTTTCTTGGCTAAGTGCTTGATGTGATTAAGTAGATCTAGTTATGCTCTGTGCTATTGATGAATGAATGAGCATTAGATCTAATATATGAGATGCTTAGTGCTTGATCTGTTGAATCTAACCTATATTTCTATGGATAAGTACTGAATCATTCTTAGTATAAGTATTCACTGCGATTCTCTATGCCTTTTGTGAAGTATATTAATGAATGTATGCTAAGGAATAACTGTTGCTAAGTGTGCTGTAAAAAGGATAATCACATATATGTGTCCCAGCTAAGGTTGCAGACACCTGAGTCTTGCAACCACCCCTGCCTCTACCTCAGGTGAGACTTCATCTGCTTTGCAGGTGTTTCTGAAAGGGCCGGTAGTTAGGGCTTTGTTGGTGCGCTCTTGAGCGTTGAACCCTGGGTCTGCCCCTGTGCCAACAAATGGTTCTGTTGCCGGGACTGGAACTGTGATTGTTGGGAACTGAAGAAGAAGAAGCTTTGCGTGAAATAAGCTTTGTGCGTAGATCTATTGCTCTAGTGCGCAGTGTTTTGTTTGATCTGTGAAGCTTTGTTCCAAGAAAAGAGGTCAGATCTAAAGAAAGAGAGGTCAGATCTGAAGAAAAGAAGTCATATCTGTGAAGAAAAAGGTAAGATCTGTAAGCTCTATGCCTTGATAAAGGTAAGAATAGTTAAAAGTCTTAGATCTGGAAGCTTTGTGCTCTGCAGAAGAAAGATACGTGAAATTGTTTTTGTTTCTAAAGCATGGATCTAGGTATGTTTGATAGATTCTGTCCTAGCTTCAAAACTAGGGCATTAATAGATGAAAGAAAGTTTGATATGAATAGATCTGATAAATATAGTGATAGACATGTTATACCTATGCATCGAAAGAATGTATTGACTAACAAGTGGATGCAGGATCCTAGAAAAAGTTTTTTGCAGGCTAGCCACCATGATCCTGGTGCGCAATATAGAAGGAGTTGGGGAACATCTAAATGGACGAGAATATTAACCCTTTGTTATAGTTATAGATGACCGAGACATCTTGCTAAAGAATGCCCTGGGAGAAGACCTAGTTGCTTCTGTTGTAAGGCTATGGACCAAGAAGTATTGGATTTCCCTAGAATAATTGCTAGGCTTGAGAAGCTGAATATGGAACAAGCAGACCCTGAGGGAGATCAAGAGACCAAGATTATAGCAGAAACCCAGAAAGAATCAGAAAATATATTGCTACAGATGAAAGATACCTTGAATGACCACCGACATGCTAGGCTATCAGAGATCTTCAAAGAAACAGAGCAAATCAAACAAAGAATAGGGGACTTTGACATTGACTGTACTCTTGATGAAGAAGCGCAAGTGAACATTATGCCAGAAAGAACTTGGGAAGCTATAGGGAAGCCTGCCATGATCCCTTCCCTAGGAGGAACAAGTTTCTTTAGAGGAAAGCTAGTAAACCTATGTCGAAGGCTCGCCCAGATACCTATGACTGTCAATGGAACTTCGACAGAGGAAGACTTTGAGATCATTAAATTTGTTGAAGACAACGCCCCATTTACCATGCTCATAGGAAAACCCTGGATTGATAGAGAATAGGCCAGACAAAGAGAAGAAGAGAAAGTTTTGGAACAGAAGAAGCAAGAGTTAAAAGACTTTATGACCAGAAGGATCACGCACTTGATTGAAGAACAGAAGAGTAGATCACAGATAGTTAATATTGGTACCTCCAATGGCGAAGTTAAGAGAACACTTGAGGATCCGCAGAAGATCGAGTTATCTATTTTTGTTGCAAAAGAAGTACTATCAAGGAACCCTAAGAAAGATTTTCCACAACACGAAGTAACTAAGACCACAGAAGATAAACATCAGAATGGTAAAAGCATTATTGAGACGAAACTAACTGGGAAGAAGGCTATGAAGTTAAGAAAGAAAAGGGCTAATACTGTAAGGTTACAAGAGGTTCTAGAAGACACTTCGCAGCAAGAAGAATTGCAGAATTGGAGCTTCGCCGAGATATCAGAACAACGACATAGAATACTTTGCCATGACGAAGCAATATATCCATTGAAACCGATATTCCTGTTCGACCGCCACTCCGAACGGATCGAAAAGAAGTTATGGGTTACCACTAGACCATTGGATAGCACCAAAACGGATAGAACAGAGTTAATGAAGGCCCCATGTCCGTTGCAAGTAGACCATTGCTGATATTGTCTACTTAACATGTTGTGCCACACACCGAGAATAATTTTTTCTAACTGAGAATTTGAGCGCGAACCCTGAGATTTACTTACCTTGAGATCATTGCCTTACTATTTGCTGTCGTCTCTGAATTCCTTTTGCACCCGAGACAACTGACCCAATTTTGTATGTTAAACGAGCTCAGCGCTGCTGAGAAAATTGTTGAAGAAGTTCTAATTGATTTAATGGCTGAGAGAGTCATGTCAGAACGCGGAATGTATATAGGTGTACATGCATTGTCTTCGGACATACTTCCAGCTTCCCCCTCCACTACTCAAGCAAGACCATCTCAACCGCCTTCAGAAAGATGATCTAAGCTAGGAAACGACTTCTCCACTATGAAGATGATCCCAAGCATCTTGCCTAAATATATCACACCACTAAGAAGACCAGTGAATCGAGACTCTATACCCAGAGACTTCGACTATTCTGTAGTCATTGCGTACCTCCCGAAAGGGGTGCGTGCAGTTCATGCTGACCAGGAGAAGCTCACCATACTAAAATTAAATGATTTTAACCTTGGAGATCACAAGGTATACAGTATGCTATCCCCACACAAGTACTTGACTATTACAAAAGGAAAGAACCCAAAGATTGTACTGCAACAATGGACCCATAACCTTGTGCAGTCAACCCTCCTCAACATAATGAAGATTCCACATTTTGGGAGGCATCATGAAGTAAATGCTTGTGTTTGACTGTTGCTGCTCTGCTACCACGGAGGATACCTATGGTTGGACCGACGCATCATTGTGGATCCGATTCTGATCAATCGGATCACTGGGCTAAGCATGCAGGGCCCTGACTCGTAGGAATTTTACCCTGGAAAGACTGCATATTGTGCTCTCACTCAACGAATAAATGACACATATGGCGATCTGGAGAAAGGCATGTGAGGTTACAAGGTAGCCTCCATTGAGAATGCAACAGTACGCTTTGGTTTCCAGCTGATCGCAAACAAGTTAGTCCAAAAAAACAGACCTACACAGGTGACCAGATTTGTAGTTGACCTCGTAGGGAAGTGTGCGGAGGGACTACAAAGGAACTGGGTGAAATACCTTATAAATCAGCTAGAGCTTGACTGTAGACAAGCACAGGACCAAGGGTATGAGTTCCACTTTAGCTAGTTGCTCATACTCATCGCCTTCATCGCATGGGAATTGCCTGAGGGAGCCACGTTTTCAGAGATTGAACCCTTCAAACCCCCAGGCCGCGAAGTTCTATACACTGTGGTACTCTAGTGACATGAACAAATAGTGGTAGTCCAATGTCGTCTTCCATGTGTACTACACTCAGTTGAGGAATTCGATTCAGTCTACACCGCGCATTACACCCAACACTCTTCATAGGTTTCGACCTATGATGAAATTCAACGCAGATCGTCACTTCACCTACATCATAACCTGCACAGACGAGCACAAACAACAACTCCAGTCATATTACAAGCTGACAGAAGATGACCTGGAGGAGATTACCAAGGAATTTTCGGTAGACATCCTTGTTGCAGCAGACCCCATAGAGATGTCCAACATAGATAACCCTGAAGCTATGCCGGATACACCAGGACCACACAAGACTAAGAAGGAGGTGGAAGTTCAAGATATCCACAACACATCCATGAAGACTACTTCTCTCTCACCTACGAAGGGAGGTGATGATGAAGAACTAGGGGCACAGGAATTGAATAGAGCAAAGGCGAGGTTACCCCACCTAGGGACGAGGCAGATCCCTCCAAGGAAAGGAAGATTATCCCATCGAGGCCCTCATACAGAAAGAAAACTAAGGCCATCCAGACCATGAATAAGACTACGCTTACCCCGGATGATTTTGACTTCTTAATTGCCACGCTAAATGATGTTTCATTAGAGCTCGCAGAAAAGCAAGAAGGAAAGCAGGAGGAACTATTCCACTGGATCACAGATGAATTCAAAGAAGAACAGCAGGCACTTTAGTCTAGCCAAGCAGTTTCTATGGTGTTGTTAACAATGGAAATATCTGGAACAGGCGATGAGTCCACACAGTTACGCCAGATCGCCAAGAAAGTCGAAGATCACCTTCGATGAGCTCAAGAGGAAATAGCGAAAGCCACCCAGGCTTTGGCGCAAGCACAGAGTGCACATGAAGAGCAACATAGAAAGGTATAACAGGAGCAGCTTGACTTACAAGCCAAATGGGAGGAGGAAAAAGCTCAGTTACAGTAGATCAAGGACCAGTTGCTAGTAGAGCAACTTGAAACACAAGAAAGAGTTCACAAGGCACTGCGCTCTGTGACGATCATAGAAGTGAAGATGGAAGATCATATTCCACAGCTGGTGACCCAACTGGAAGCAATAATCCAACAACTTCAACAATGCATCATGGATCTGGAGCTCTGCACCATGCCTGAGACACCCCAATAGATAAGAGATCTAAGAGAGGCCACTGCTCGAAGCGTAGTCAATCAATTAAAAACTTTGGCTTCAGAATGTAGGTAGCTAAGCACCAGAAGTGCCCAGACCTATGAAACCCTCACATAGAATCCAGAATTGAAGACATTGGAGGCACAACTCCACGAAGAAAAGCAACATGCAGATGTGCTACAAGTGCAATCGAAGTCTGTGACCCCAGTCGAAAGAATGAAGAGGTTCGCAGAGCAATGCACAACCCAACAATGAGTACGCACGCTGCAAAGTAAGGTAATGGATGTCTCTCAATGACTGCAACCACTCCAAGAGAAGGCATGCCAACTATTCGTTGAACTTGAAAGCCAGGGAGATGAACTTGAATAGGGTGTCATCACTATAGAACAACACCTAGAAGGACCTCTCAATGACATAGTAATCCAGGAATTTACTGAAAAAGAGGTTGTCGCACTACAGCAGGTCGAAGCTACTCGAGCCAAGCTCAAGGCGTTCGAATCAGAATTGGTTAGACCCGAGTGACTCGGGATGAGTCACATGTGAGTGTTGGGGGCCTGTTGGTCCTTGACAAAGTTTAAGAGTACTTGGTCATACTTGACCGCTTTTGGCACTGCGACAACTTGCTAAGGAAGGAGTGCAACGCGAAGTATAAAATAAGGAAGCCAGACCTATTTTGGGGTCCATTTTATGGTTTTGGGTTGATGTAATGGGAAAGGGATGTTGGCCCATGGGTTTACCCACATTTAGGCCCATTTTGTAATCTATAAATAGGAAATGTAGATAGTAAGATAGGAGGAGATAGTAATGTAGTACATCTATGTGATGTATGAATGAAAGCTTAGTGCTAGTAATTGGATCTGTGTGATGTATCTTAGAGTGCTCTTTGCATGATATCGGAGAGATAAGTGCAGTTTGTTATAGTCTGAAGAGCGAGGAAGAAGGATCTAGTGAGCTACGGAGATCTTATGTCCTGTGCAAAGTAAGGTTCATTAGAGCTCTGTGCTATAACTGCTTGACCATGATAATATAAAGAAGGATTTGTGGACGTAGTCCCAGGGTGGGGGTGAACCACGATAACTGTGTGTATAGTGCTTTGTTCTTTGCTCTTACGTATTTATCTCTTTCTTGGCTAAGTGCTTGATGTGATTAAGTAGATCTAGTTATGCTCTATGTTGTTGATGAATGAATGAACATTAGATTTGATATATGAGATGCTTAGTGCTTGATTTGTTGAATCTAACCTATATTTATGTGGATAAGTACTGAATCATTCTTAGTATAAGTATTCAATGCAATTCTCTGTGCCTTCTGCGAAGTATATTAATGAATGTATGCTAAGGAATAACTGTTGCTAAGTGCGTTGTAAGAAGGATAATCATAGATATGTGTCCCAGCTAAGGTTGTAGACACCTGAGTCTTGCAACCACCGCTGCCTTTACCTCGGGTGAGACTTCATTTGCTTCGCAGGTGTTGTCGAAAGGGCTAGTAGTTAGGGCTTTGTTGGTACGCTCTTGAGAGTTGAACCCTGGGTCTGCCCCTGTGCCAACAAAGGCCATAGCTCACAAATTTTCTAAAGTGCTTCCTAGGCTCTTTCCATAACTAGCCATGTCTCTTTGGAGTGCCTTTGTATGGGACGTGAATTCTAGGCTACCTTCGGTCTTGGTGGGATTTGGCATGGCTTCGATCGTGAGCTTAGTATTTACTTTGATCCTGTCAGTGGTCTTTGGCTTTGCTTAAGTCCTGCCATCATTAGGTCTTCGGCTTTACTTTAGTCATTATTCATACTTCACAGGGGTGGGTTAGGAACAAAGTTCAAGCTTACCAGTTCAAACTGGAAGGAATCCCAAACGGGGTACTACCACCTATGCTCCCGTAACTGGTGGCTTTGAAAAAGTTGAATCACCAGTCCCATATATAGTTGCCCTAGTTTCCCTAGTTGGAGTTGATCCGGTTCGAGAAGAAGTTGAACTCATTGATCCCATTGATCTGGTCCCACCACTAGCGGTTTGAGATCGATACCCAGCAGCAGTGGCAACAAAGGATTCACCCACAGATTCACCATAAACATATCCAGATCCACTAGTAGCAGGGGTGGAGGTAAAGGTACCCACCTTTGCTGATGTTTATAGAACTGGATAAAATGGGACTAGAATTGCTTAAACAAGATCAACCAAGATCAATTTCGTAAACTGGGTATAGATATCGATATGGAACCTCCCCACCAGCGTATGGTTATCAAAATGGAAAGGACGCTACAATCTTATATCCTACATATGGGAACTCTGCTTCTTAAGAGATTGTTATTGCTTTCACTCGATCATTTACTACTAGCTTTGATCCTTAGATTTCATATGGAGCCGACGGATTGGTTAGACATGCTTATTCAATGTCATCCCACGGATAAGAGCTGACAGAGCAGACACATTGATAGACAAGGTTAAAGAGAGAGTTTCATGGGCTTGACCTTTATTCCATAAGCTTTCCATAGACCATAGACCAATTTGGATCCAGTGTCTCCATATCCACCACAAGAATAATAGGCAACCGTCGCATCATCAATTTAAAATTGAGAGCCCTAATAAGTTTACCCATTGCCCGTAAATGAGCTTTACCCAGTCCCAGTCATTGTTTACCTTATTTACCGAGTTTACCTCGCATCTGAGTCAAATACCACCAATAGCATAGAGAGCATAGGCGCGGACAGTTACAGAGAAGGACTAGGGAGAAGAATTATTGTATATAGCATTGATCCACCATAAAGGGATTCACCATCAAAGGTAGCAGGTAAAGATCTAGTCCCGGTAGTTTTAGATTGAGATTGAGTCCCATATCCAATAGTCGTAGATCCAGATCGAGCACCAGAACCACTAGTTTAAGAGCCAAAGAAGCTATCCTCTGTTTCAATGAGTCAACTATGGCACATCGATTGACTATTCGGTAGGTTAATAACATAGGTAATTATATCAACTTCGGTTCAACGACAAGATAAGATAAAAGCCCATACCGGTACTAAGACATACATACCCGACGACGCACTCATTCTTTCACGCCCAAACTCCAGGCCATCTAAACTCCCGTAGTATGCATTACAACCGACTTACTAAACACAATCTACATGACTCGCCACCTGCCTGTCACCAATCACCATACTAGATCTCAGCCCCCCCAATCATCGATGTAAACAAATCCCAAAGAAACGTGTAGACCATATATAAGATAATCTACTACAACGCGATGCTTCGGGCGAATGGGCCATCATTGGTAAATACAAGCATACCTCATTGGACATAAACGTGACGTCCCGGATATACATTAGAATTATAAAACACAACAATTCTCTGTATGGACCACCAGAAGAAAACACGACACACCAACTAATCTAAAGATGCTATGCTCTGAATATGGACTTTCATGCGAACGAGAGCTCAACGCCCACTGACTGGCCTATCTAAATCATGCGAGATAACGTGAGTGACTCCCCGGTCAGATAATATTGGTACCAAAAACAAAGGCCATGGAGGCAGATTCAATTCTAGATTGAGATCCAAGGCTATTAGTTCTATTTAAATATCCATAGCCCGAAACATCCCTTTTAGTTTGATAAAAAGCATAAACAAAAAAGAAAGTAGCACCCAAGACAACAAGATCGAAGGTAACACAGGAAAAAGAAAGGGTTAATAAAGAACAAGTTCCAGAGCCCTTATTTTGAGAGTCCCCAGTAAAGGATCCCGCACTAGGTGACCCACCAATTCCAGTCCCTCCCATTTGAGTATAAGCACAACCACGAACATAGGCATCATAAGAAGCACTCCTTCGCTTGGTTCCATGTCCAGATTAAGATCCATTTGATCCAGGAGTAGAACCATGGTAAGTGGGAGAGGTTAGGGCAGGAGAAACAGAAGCACCAATTCCAAAGCTGGCTGTATTTATAGTTCCTATTGATCAGGCCATTGATTCAGTTGACTGAGTGGAAGCACCACCACCCACAGTAAACACAAAGGCTCAGATTGACTCGTATGCTTATTGTTAATATGAATATGGCCGAGAGGATGGTGGAGAAATGGGTTATGATTCAACCCAACCTACCCAATATAAATCCGCGGGGTATGGATTCATGATGAGGATATCGATTATTTGCACCCAGAACTGGGACTGCCTTTGGTGCTTTTACTCGAGCAACTGCATCCACTCCATATAATCTTAGGAAAACTACCTACACTTAAATGGGTTGTGCTCCAGTTACTTTTGCATGAAATAACGACGTTTGTTTTATCCAACAATGAAAAAACACATGCTAGTGTAAGGCCTTCTCCCAGATGGGCACGAAAACCCTCACCCAAGTCATCATGGAGAGAGAATTTTGGGTTGCTCCGACACGAAAGGTGGAAAAATCGACATCCAAGTTGGGCAAGTGGATTCCTCGGGTGTTAAGAACCAAATATCAATATAGCATAGAAAAACCTCAGAAAAAGTACTCAACGCCTTGAAAAAGAGATAATTTCAGATAATAAGCCTCTTCGAGGGGGCAACCTCCTTTTACCCCACTTAAATGTTCAAGTACAAGA
>ML801760.1:39231-74627 GCA_009831015.1 Picea engelmannii
TCTAATATTGGAAGAGTCTTATTTGAAAGTGTTCTTGTAAGAGAACCGTAAGACCTCATACAATTATTAGATTTAGGTTTGTTTCATTTCATATTTTAAATTTTTGTTAAATGTTCTAATATTGTAGGAGATCCTAAAATTCAAGTGTTCTTGTAAGAGAACCTTAGGATCTTGACAATTGTTAGATCTAGGTTTGATTAGTTGTTGAAAGAGATTTTGATGAATATGTTCTTGTAGGGGAACTTTAAGATCTCGGACATATTAGGAATCTTTCTAGATCTATATATTTTAGGTAGCGCTTTTAAGTTTACCTTCCCGGGTTGACATTAAATTAAACTCTGATTGACATCATCAATTGGAACCAAACACTCCCCGTGGAAGATTTTGGAACCCAATAACCAACTCCAAATGATGCTCCAAAGACTGACACCTATCATGTGGATCCAAATAAGAATATCCATCCACATAGTGGAAAAGGGTCGTAGCAGAATCTGGAATGAATAATACCACTGTAGAATATGTAGACTGAACGCTGGTAACTAGCTCCTGATGTGGGACATTGATGTTCTCTACAGAAGGTGGAGTAGAGTCGTCAAATAAAATATGAAAGTGGTTGTCATCCCAGAAATGACAACTATCCATATACCAATCATCACAATCTGCCTCAAAATCATACCAAACATATATTTTTTGATTATATTCACCCCTGAGGCCGTCCATAAGAAATCTCTCCTACATGTTATTCAATGAATCTTGAATACTACGAAAACTATCATTGAGGCAGTCTGTGAGGCTATCTGTGAGGCCATGTACAAATGCATCCAATCTGTCATCCAATGTGTGAAACAATTGGGCTTTGAATGATTCAAGAATTTATTTCAGGTTTTGAGAAGAAATAGCCATCTGAGCATCCTATGAACCCTTCGATCCCGCAGCCATCATGAAAAAACCCCAAAAAATAGAACAATAAGTTACAACAGAAAATCACGGTGTTTTCTGAAAAAACCCTAAAAAAATGTTGAATTTAAAATGCTCATAACTTCACTTCCCGGACTCCGTTTCGGCTGATTTTTTTTTTTTAAATTGGGTGAAATTGTGAGAGGAACTCAGATCTGTAATTATTTTGAGAAAATTCAGCCTCCAACTTCTACATAAATAAAAAAACAAATCGCGCCGCCGTCCGCGGAAAAAAACTCTGAAAAATTGCAGATTTTAAAACTTCAATATCTTCACCTTCCGGACTCCGTTTCGGACGATTTATTTTTCAACTTGGGTGTTTTTCTGAGAGTAACTCAGATCTACAACCGGTTTATGCAAATTTTACACATAAATATACCAAAAAGTTCTAGAATGTCGCGGCCCTCTTTTTTCTTCTCCGAAAAAAAATCTGCAAAAATAAAAAATATTTGCCCACAATGTCTGCCAAGGAAAGTGCTCTGATACCACTTGTTAAGAACCAAATAGATCTACAACTATAATCACCATAAATAATGAATACACAATAGATCCATAAGCAATATAGAAGAAACCACACTTTATTATTACCAAACCCTTGAGGTAGGGAAACACCATACAATGGATCCTATTATGAAAGGGATCCTCTCCTGTTCACTTGCCTCTTCGAGGGGGCATCCTCCTATTGAGCTACCGCTCCAAATACAATACTTCTCTTCATGTCTCATTACATTGCTTGAATCCATTTATATAGTGCTACCATCACCTAAGAACATTCTAGAGGAGGAATCTTCTAGAAGTAGAACCTTCTAAGAAGCCCTCTTACATTTATTATATCTAACTACCCATTTATTATATCTAACTACCATAGTGGGTATTATTTAATAATATAGTGGACCTAGTCCACCTTACATTGAATGACCTCCACTATTATCACTATGGGCCCTCTGTCCCCCCCCACTACCTCTCTAGCTACCTTACAAATAAAGAGTAAACTTATAATGTCAGATTGATTACAGAGCTTGGGAAAGGAAATTGGGAGAAGCTTCATCAAGCTATTTGTATGTAAGTTGTATGTAATTTTTTTCCCTTATTAATAGAAGATGAACATGATTCTCCCCTATAATTGATAGTATATGGTGATCATAATCTTCATAGAGAGTTAATATTTTCATGTCTTTGAGATATATTATTAGATATGTGTTTTATAGATCTTATGTTTGATCTCATGAGAGGTGCTTGTTTTTTATCCTATGTGTGCAAACCTCTGTTTTTGAACATGAAGTATATATTCAAAGGAGCGAATGACTAAGGAGCATGCAGGGACAACCATCGAAGTATTGGGTATGCTTCTCATCCTCTTATCTTGTATATATTTTCATGTATGATTTAGATCTAGTAAATTATGTAGCTTGTATATCTATTATGTCTTAGGTCTAAGAAGAGCCTAAGGGATGTAATATTTGTAGGGTACATTCATTCTGCAACATACTCTTTCCTAGATCTAAATCATACATGAAAATATCTATGAGATAAGAGGATGAGAAGCATACCCAATGCTTCGACGGTTTTCCTTGCACGCTCCTTAGTCATTCGCTCATTTGAATATATCCTTCACTTTCACGAACACAGATCTGCACAAATAGGAGAACAAACAAGCACCTCTCACGAGATCAAATGTAACATGTATAAAACATAGATATAATAATATATCACAAAGACATGAAAATATTAATTCTCTATGAATATTATGATCACCATATACAATCAATTAGAGGGGAAAAGCATGTGCATCTTCTATTAATAAGGAAAAAATATTACATCTTACATACAAATAGCTTGATTAAGCTTCTCTCAATTTCCTTGCCCTAGCTCTATAATCAATCTGACATTATAAGTTTACTCTCTCTTTTCCTCCCCTTTTCCCATGAGAGACCCTCAATATATAGGATGAAAGAGATGATATGGTGGATGACTGTTAGACACTCAAAATAACAAGCTTCTCGAGGTTTAATTATGAGAAATCTGAGCTTGAACCCATATCGTTGTAACCATTCCTAATTTGAGAGTAACAGGATTGGTCATGCCCTGCATTCCTGTAAGATACGACCGATCATGATCTGCAACAAATCAAGGCGTGACCATCAATTTGGGTCACAATATGTAAAAGGACAACTCACAACCAGGAAACATTATGGTGTATACTCAAGGGAAAAGTGGCACAACTCAGTGTTTCATCCTGATAACCTCTAGAGAATATCCATCAGGTAATCAGGTGGAAAATAATTGTATAATGTATGCCCCCTAATGTATGAAGTCAAAAGAGGTGTTTGATGGCCGAAATACTTTACGAACAAAATTTATGGAGCTTGAGGCAAAGGAAAATGGGAAGAAGCTAGTATCAGTATCGCACAAAGAAGAACATCATCGAGGTAGGCATACCCATGTTCGATAATAGAAACTAAGCATAGCCACCAAAAATAGTACACTATGGATCCATGCATGATGCAACTGACTAGATCATGTTCACGAACTAATACACTGTGGATCCATGTCAAAAGTGAGAACATATCCATGACCAAGTATAAATATGGATCTATGTCATAGTTTACAAATCAGTGAGATGACTCGATATCTGAGCAATCTCTAAAAGACTCATGAAGAACTCCATCACAACTTGGGAGGGGATGTTGTAAGTGAATGATTTGGTTCCAACCCAAGGTCTTCATCTCAAACCCCGAATGGTATGAGTCTATAGCATGCAAATAGATGAGATGATGTCGACCATGGTAGAAACCGTCTGATTACCAGTCATTAATGGATACCGTTAACATACATGAGGGAATCCACCGATGATGATGATGGACCCCAAGATACCTAGTACAATCTAGCGAGTGTGAATAGATTAGTTGTATTCGAACACTCGTAGACTCATTTAGCATGAGCCAATGATGTAAAACTGCTACTAGAAATGCGAGGAAACTTGCCATTGATGTTGGCAAGACCCAAGATATTTAACTGGTTTCTAGATTTTGATCCTGGATAATGATTTGGTGTCGATAGGACAAAATCCGTCGAAGGAGAACCTTAATGTATCCCCCATCAATTGACATGAAATAGACAAAGGTATATGGTGTAAAACGTAGAGCATAGCTGACTCAGAGATGGCCATAATAAATGGGTTGAAGGACTGAAAATGGCCGACACAAGCGAACTTTCCTTGAACAAAATGACATGACAAATAAATTGAATTCACTGCATTGATTCAATAATGACCAAAACACATGCCATGAATGACTAGAAGAGTGACTAGTCGACGGAGTTCGAGAACTCATGGAGATGGCAATGACTCAGAGCCAATGGATAACCCAATTGTTGTACATGGATGCAAAAACATGTTCGATGGTCAAGGGTGACTCAATGGATGGATTCCATTTGTGAAGATTACTAGATGAAGAACCCCCCACTATTTTTTCTTTATTTCATGTTTGAATGAGTGTGAAAGAAAATAAAAGTATGCTCATTACTATCACCCGTGAATTTTATTTCAAGCCTGGGGTAGAGAATGGTGCTCAATGGTCTTTCCAATGTTTAGGGACTCTGAAAAGAGCATGAAGAAGATTCTATTTACAATCTCATGGATTTAACAAGCCCAAGAAAGTGAATTATCATTTGTCATTTCATATTTATAGAGTTTGAAAAGACAAAAAAGACTCCAAGGGTATTCTTTTTCCTAAATTTAGTTGTTGGATTACTAAGAGGGGGGGTGAATCAGTAATAGAGCAATGTAATCCTTTTTAACCACAAAATTCAAGTGTTATATCAATGTATCATTATCATCCAATAGTTTCAGAGTAAATACACAATGAACAAATGAGCAATCATACACATACACAGTACACCAGTGTTTTACATGGAAACCCAAAGCATGAGAAAACCACATAATGCTTTTTCTTATATGTCTTTAAGAATTACATTCATTGGAAGCACCAACTTCCTTTGTTTTCCAGCTGCAACTGGAAGGAGGCTCCAACCCCCTAGTTTCTCAGGCTAAAACCTTAGGGAAGCTCCAACTCTGAAATTCTTTGGCTATAACCAGAAGGAGGCTCCAACCCCCTAGTTTCTCAGGCTACAACCTCAATGAAGCTCCGACTCCCCAATTCTCTAGCTACAACCAGAAGGAGGATCCAACCCCCTATTTTCTTCGGCTACAACCACTTTTCCTTGCCCCGTCCAACCGCCCTAACATAGAAGTAGAATGATGAACCATTGTCACACTATCACTGTGAGATATACTGTTGTAAACATGTACCAATCAAACTGTAATCAACATGTAATAACATGTACCAATAACTTGTGCCAACATGTACCATACATCAACTTGTATGATAAACAAATGCATCAACCATTCATCAAACCTGTACAAATAACATGTCCAAACAACCTGTAATCAATCTGTACCATAAACAAGTGCATCAACCATGCACCAACCTGTAACTCAATCTGTACCATCAACGAGTGCATCAACCATGCACCAAATATGTACCAATAATGCATCAAATACACATAAACTATAACTCGTCAATATGTACCAACATCATCAACTATACACCTCATGTATGTGCCAACTCATCAACTACTTGTTTCAATCATGTACCCAACATGTACCTCAACCAAAATCCCTCATAAAGTTCATCATCCAAATCTAATTTGTAACTCTGTAATAGACTTGGTGTATGTGATCACATACCTGCAAACCTTCCTTAACTTTAGCATTTTCATCAATCTTTACTTGAGTCTCACATGACTAATTTTGGATTAGTCAACAACCCTTACTTGAAATAGTCATAACTATGTACCTATAATAAATAAATATATGAAAATAGTGCACAATGTTCTTTAGTTTCTTTTATGCAATTCCTCCAGGTTTCACTACTTGGAACCTCTCAAAAAAAGAGTTATAGCAAAAATGGCATACCTTGTTGAATTCTGGCTTATTCTAGAGAGAGAACTTGTAGAGCATTCCCCACACAGAATATTTTTTTTATGGATTTGAAAATGGTACACATAATACTACAGACTGTACTCTAACCAATACATTTGGTCTTACTGAATTTGGATTTGTTATGAAGAATTTATGATGTTTTTACCTGAAACACTTGTTTTAGACTAGTTTCAGGACTAGCCAAAACCCTATTTTCCACGGAGTGTAACTCCAAAAATACAACAACCCACAAGATGAAATTTTTATCACAACTACTTGGATATGTTTCCTCAACAACCTCCCAATTTTATGGTCTGAATCATTCTAGAAAAACATTTATTGAAAAAATTGTGAGATGACTTGTAAATAACATACCTTAGAAAACATTATCAACAGAATTTATCCTCCCTTGAATTTCGGCCTTCTTTACTTCACCTTCCATATGAAATTTGGCTTACATATCCTTTGGTTACCTCAATCACTTGTAGATATTCAATATGTTCAAGTGTGATTCAAAATGAGAAAGCCTTGCCTCTTATTTATACTCTCATGTAGCTTCCTCAAGGGGTTACCTTCTATCCATCTTAACCCACTTTACTTATTTTAGGACTAACCCACTTCTAACCACTTGTCCACTTAGTAATTTCTCCATTAAATTTATTATTTAAATAATTTATTTTGTATCCACTTTGACTTATAGTACACTCATCACTTCACTTTATTATTTAAATTACCTTCTAACCATCTTAACGCACTTTCCTTAATTTAGGGCTAACCCACTTCTAACCACTTGTCCACTTAGTAATTTCTCCATTAAATTTATTATTTAAATAATTTCTTTTGTATCCACTTTGACTTATAATACACTCATCAGTTCACTTTATTATTTAAATAATTTCTTCTTTGCAACCAATTTGACGTTTTGGGGCTTCTATATGACTCATGAGGGTTCTCCAACTTCACATGGCCACAACTCTCTAACCGTGAGGAGTTATGTGAAGTTCCACATACCACTGGAAATGGCATGACATATACTATCCATATAGAATAGTCT
The DNA here is from genome assembly GCA_009831015.1 of Picea engelmannii. NCBI lineage: Eukaryota > Viridiplantae > Streptophyta > Pinopsida > Pinales > Pinaceae > Picea > Picea engelmannii. The sequence continues at coordinate 46,224 of ML801760.1, forward strand.
TGCCTGCAAATATATCAAAACTCATACCATTATCCATCAAACAAACTTGGGTCTATTACCCAAACCTTTGTGCTACCAAAATTTTCTATCGGACTTTCTTAAAGGTTTGACATCAATGACAACCAACCAAATTAATCAACATTAGTCCCCTATCCCCGAAAAAGTAGAAAACAATACAAGGGGGAACTCTTCTAGCCAAGGTTGACTAGAGTATTCATTTTTTGTAATTAGTCCATTTGGTCCGGAAAAGGGTTAAACTTACACTGAATAGACTTATTTTTTGTAACATCCCCACTATGATCCTCAGTTTAATTAATGCTATGTAAATATAATGTGTGGTTATGACCAAAGCGATGTAATATGTTAATTGTATTTCTATGTTTCAATAATAATATGTGATGCCAGCTACTAAGGGAGACATGGATAAGATACGGGGGATGAATTAATCCACAAAAGAGGGGAGTGTCTAGGATAATGGCCAAGAGGGGTTCAAGGGGGGATTACCCATGTATATTAATTCAACTCATTTTCCTAAATTTGTTATCGGTGTATGGACCTTTGCATTTCTGATTGAGTGCTTCCAAAGCCAATAACTGAATACATGTAAGAGGGTGGGTGTTAGTAGTCACATCCCAAAGTTATTGGGCACATGGGGGTTGAGTACAATAATCTTGGGGAAGAGTGTGAGTCAAGAAAGGCAAGCCAAATATAGGAAATTTGTGTGGGGGGGACAACCGTTTTACACATTGAGTTTTGGTGCATGAGGAGAAAGGACAGAGGAAGAAACCGAGCTTGAAGCTGGCACAAACATGGAGGGAGAATTATAGAGAAATATGGAGTGTATTGGAGTGTATTTGGAGCTGGAAATTGAAGAGCCAGGTTGTTAGGACTGAAGAGTGAACTCCGGTGTAAGTTGCACTAAATTAACAACTGTTTGTTGTTGGTTGCTCATAGTTTTCCTAGCAACAGGTTTCCTTGAGTTTCCAGTTGAGAGGTTCATGGATATCCATGCTAGAGAGACCTTGATAAACGATGGGATGCCCAAGGGACTGATATCAATGAAGGGTTACATTCCTTGGGTTAGGTGGGCCAAGATGAAGAGAGTTGGTGGAAAATCGAGATAGTTGTAGGAGAATATGAGTTGGGTTGTGAGTTTATGAGTTGTGAGTGGACTATGAGAGACCACCCTCTTTTGTGGATTACTATCCTCAGATCGGGGTGATCAAATGTTTATATTTGGAATAGTTGTTCTATGTTTGGGTAGAATGTTCGTCCCAAGCAGTTGCTTGCACAACTCTTGTTTAAATATAAGTGTTTTATCTTGTCTCTATTGTATTATGAGTTTTAATTGTTGTGCATGATCTCTGTAAATGAGAATGATTTATTTTCTGTTGTAAGGATTTGTTTAGATGCATTTCATGTTGATTAATAACACTTTATGTATGCATCTATTTTATGTTTGTAGACAATAGTTAAATCTTTTTTGATTCGTAGTTAAAAGCTACAAGAAATTAGTTAACTGTAAATGAATCAATTCACTTAGAATAATTTTATTTTTCATGTGTATTCTACACCATAATGTCCCTCAGATGGGCTAGGGGACGTTACATTATGGTATCAAAGACTCTGGTTCAAACACATGGCTTGTATGGGCCAAGATGGCTATGAATTCGTGAAATTCGTCGTTGTAGACTTTGTCTGTAACAGGTTTGGGGAAAAACAAAGATTTTATAGAGAAATCCTCAATTTCGTGAGTGAAATATGAGTTTTAATGAATTCAGATGATTTGAGAGGGTTAATGGAGTAGAGCGTCGAAGTTGCATACCGAATTTCAACCTGGAATGGTCAAAATTTGAGTTTTAATGGCTGCCTGTAGAGTTACAAACAGTTTGGAGAATCGATGGTTGAGATCATGTTTGATCTCATGATTAACGGTCGAGATTCACTATGATAAATTTATAAATTTATAAGGATTCATCCATTTGAAAGGTTGATGATATCAACGACTAGGATTAAATCGATGGTTGTGAAAAGGATCAGATCGATGGTCTAGATCAATTAGAGAAATGTCAAAAATTTCCTAAGTGTTGGAAATTGCCAAGAGAAGTCGTCGACAGTCGATGGATGGATTGAACGAAATGATGAAGAGTTTGGGTCAACCATAAGAAATCTCTGACAGCCGACGGTCGATGGTCGAGGATTGAACGAATCTGATGAAGTCTTTTCAATCACCAATGAACATCATCGATGGTCGATGGGTCAATGGTCGAGGGTCGACTGATTTTGGTGAAATGTTTGAATCAAGCAAGAGAAGTCATCGATGGCCTGGCATCAGTCGAATTCGGAAAAGTGTCCAGGTCATCCAAGAGAATCAGTCAATGGCCGATGGAGAATATAGGGTAATGTAATTTCATGCAAAGTCATCATACACGTGTCATGCCATGGCAACCAACGAAGATGGTCGATATCCGACGGTTGGGTCAGCTGAATTGAGGAAGGTTTTTCGACAACCATCGGGGATCATTGATCGTCGATGGGTTGATGATTGGGCATCATTCGAAGTTGTTGGGAGTTCCATTCCCCAATAAATATCAATGACATCCGACGACTGATGGCTAGATCGGTCGGTTTGGAGTTGTGTACAAGTTGATCGTCAGGGAGTTGGAATAATGGTCGACGGTCGAGTCCGCAGTTTGGGGAAGTATTGTGTGTGCCAAAGGAGAACATCACTCGTCGATGCATGATAGAGAGTATATCAATGGTCCAGATTGCTTTCGACCTAAGATCGACGACGCATCTTGCACGTAGGCAAAATTGCTCCACAGTTTCAAAAAACAAAAAACTAAGCCTGGAGCCATTTTCTTATTTTGGATATAATAAGAGAAAATTACATCGGATTGGGATGAAACTTATGAGTTTTTTCTGCAGAGTAGAGGTATACAAAATCACCAGAGAGGGCCCTTGTCCAATTCTACTTTGATTTGGCAGAAATTGAAAAACAATGTTTTTTAAATATCTAGGTCCAGATCATTGATAGAATTCCAGATTAAGTCAAAACTCTTGGGGAGAGTCCAAAAAGTAAACACATAAATAACCCACTAAGAAACTGAATAAATCCTATAAGGATTGGAATGGGGACACTATAGTAGGCCAAAATCCACTATTCTGGGCCACTTTTTGGGGATTTTTTAGATTTTCGGAGAAGGAAAAGTGACCCTAGATCACAAAAATGGAAACTTTTATGTAGTCAAAATTTTATATACTCATCAATACAAACAACTTTGGTTTAGTGATTTTTTTTTAGTAATGCACAGATTGAGAGATAACCAGTTCTGCTAAAATTCTAAGTCTAGAAAAAGGAGTGAAAATCGACAAAGTTGCAGATTCCATATTGATGTGGTTTTTGGTTGGAACATCAAATTGAAATTATGAGAGTTGTTATGAATTCCCTGTTTTTATTATTACTTATTCCTCATACAAAATGTTCTTCATTTCCTGACATATTTTCTTTTGCAGCTGACATAAGTTGGCATTTCAATAAAATTGCACCACTAGAGAAAATGCATAGAAAGGGGTGAAAATGGTTTTTTTAAGAAGTCATAACTTCAGCTCAGATATCGGATTGGGACATGAGTAAAGTCATTGGAAATATATTTCATAGAGGAATGCATATAAGGAATCATAGTGTGAATTGACGTAATGTGTCCTTCATAAATTGACGAGGAAATAACATGTATTCTAATTAACAAAATGTTTTACAATACACATGTTCTAACAATAATTATTACATGCACACTTATTGCAGAATTAGAGGTACATAAAGAAACATTAGTTCTTATATTAGGACTGGAGTTATGGAATATGCTCAGGGATCTTACAGTCATGAGAAAGAGATCATAGGTTTGCATGTCAGCATCGGGAATGTTGAGACAGAGTCAAATGGAAGAAGAGATATGCAAGAGAATGTCACTATTATAAGCCTGCATAGGGAAGTGCAAAGCTACAAAGATGATAATGAGAAGATTATGAAGACTCAAGAAGAGATACTTAAGATCTTAAACATGTTGCATAAGAAAGTTAACAAATATTCTGACACCAAGCAAGAAATTAGTGCTAGACAAGTATCAACATCTAGATTCCATAGAAAAGGGGATGATCATGGAAATAATAAGCAGTAAAGAAGCATGAGTGTTATAGTCCAAAAATTCTCTACCTATGCATACATGGCATTGGCCTTTCCACTTACATAATTTGCCAAATTATTGTTGAGGATCCTTCTTTAAAAACCATTTTTTGGAACATTTGTGTGCCATGCTGAACTACAACCCACATACACACACGAGTTGCATACTAGTTAGCCCACATACATACACAAGTTGCATGCTAGTCAGCCCGTATTTACCTCCAAAAATTAAAAAATATATAAAATTGCAAGGAATTCGGTGGAGTTTATAGGTTGTCGAGGGTTTCCCAACCATTTTACCCATTGTAGCCCATCCCAAAAATGAATAATCATATTTTTATCATATAAAAAGAGGTCTTGGGGTCCCATTTACAAAAAAAGAGCAAGAGAACAAGTAAACTCTGCCAAAATCCATTCCCCTTCTTAGCCCAAGTTTTGCATCCCTTTATGATATTTGGCCTCAACATTCCCCTCCAAGCCTTTCTCCTTATACAACCCTTTCCCTTTTCCCAAGAGATCAGTTGGTTGTGAGAGGAAAGCATGGGAATGATGCACTTGGAGCAACAATAGAGGAGACCTGACCTGGTTCGGGGAGCATTTTCTAAAGAAGGTTGTAATCTTTCTGATCTTCATATTAAATAAAAGAGTTATTTTTTGTCCCAATACATTATGTCTTTATGCTTTTAATGATTAATGCATCTATGTCTATATCTGAATATTGAAAATGATAAGTAGAGATCGTACATGTTGTATCATTGTTTTCCTAAGATTTTTTAGGTCAACTTTGGAAGGAGACCCCCAATCTAGGAAGTTGCAAAGGCGAAAGAGGTCTACACTAGCTACAAGGACCAAAGGTGCACCTACTGACCTTCTTTCCTCTCTCTTGTCTTTCAGTTTAGATAGTTTTAGGGTAGCTTAGGAATAGAACTGTCTCTTAAGGAAAGTCAGTGCTCTACATGTACCTCGACCCAGTATAGGGGGATTGTCTCCGCTAGCAGAATTGGCGATTCCACTAGGGAGTCTCTCTACGGTCTTCATGGGAGATTTTAGTTTAAATTGGTTTTTTCAGTTTATTTTTGAGTTTTTCAGGTTTACTGAGTCATTTTAAGGTCTTTGATCACCTTCCAGATGTCTACCAGCCTTCCTTTCCTAGCCAGTTTCCCAAGCCTTTTTTCTTTTTGGAAATTTCCATAAGTGTACGCGACTTGCTTTGGTTCAGCCTGTGTACATATGTCATATGCACAATATACAACCCGTGTACATACGCAGGATGCACAGTGCACAACCTGTGTCTCTGTGTTTTAGAAGGTTTAAAAAAAAAAAGATTTCCTCTTTCCTGACAGAAACTTTGTGCTTCTCAGGATTTCTTAAAATTTACAGGGTCTCTGTTAGTGGTTTTTGGTTGGGTTAAAGATTCAATTTTCACTTGTTTCTTCATCCTCTTTTGTTTGTTTTAGAGGTTTAGAGTCGACCTATAAGCGCTAAATCCTCCTTCGGATTCGTGGGAGTCCCTCCGTTCAGGCAATGGTTTAGGGTTTATATGAGTCTTGGGTTTTATCTTATCTTTATTCGGTTTATGCTTTAAAAAACAAAAAATAATATTTTACTTTTGTTTTTCTTGTTTAATCATTTTGAAAAATAAAGAAAAAAAAGATTGTTTTCAGTTATGCATTTAGTTTGGTAATTGTAGCGTAGGTTATCTTTTTGCAAAAGAAAAGAGTTATTTTTCAAAGTTCCTTCTTAACCTTTTTCCTAAAAGTTAAGTAATTTTTGCATTATAAAATGAAAATATCTTTTAGGAAACTTTCGATTATAGGATCTTGGAATATTGTTTTGAGAAGTTTGCATTGACAAAGATTTACAAGCCATTTCTTTCATTTTGAAGTATCTAGTTTATTTTTTCATAAATTCTCTGAAGTCTTTATTCTCTTTTGTCTCTTTCAAACACCACAAGTTGCACGTCCATATCCTTTTGAGTAAGTCAAACCCATAAAATCAACGCTTAAACTTAAAATCAATTAAACTTTGTGTTTGTAGGGTTCACCAACTAGTCTAGACTCTAGGGCCTTGAATTATGTGTGGAGAGGAAAATCTTCAAGGTCGTCTAAACATACATTGGATTCTGCGATAAGGAGTGTCAAGGGTCCAGTTTTGTAAGATTTAGCTCGGACCCCACTCTAACATAGGGGATAAAAACGAGGTCACGTAAGGAAAGGTAGAGGAGATAACCCTTACAAAGTCGGACCAAGCGTAGAGGGGATTATATATTGAGGGTCGTTCTTGGGAATCACACAGATCAAATTTGACTACGGAGCCTTGTATACCTCGAATCTGTTCGAGATCTTGAATTATATTCCAGACCATTTTCCTTTGGTACCCTTGAAAGGATTCAGACTTTGTTATCCTACTCATTATGATCAGCCCGACTATCGACTGTACCCACTTGTTGACTGACTGCGAGTAGGAAACCTAGTTTCATATTTTTATGTACTTACATGGGTGACTACAGGGGTATACCGTGGTACCTAGGGAAAACATCTGATTGTGCAGAGTTTACTCGGAGGGTGTTTCCGTGTTCAATTTACACTTGCACCAATAAGTTTCTCTAGTGTTGATTGGCATAACTCTTCTTCCTACTAGTTAGTTGTCTGCTTGATTTACCTTTGGAAACTTTTAGTGTGTTCTCTGTGTTTCATGCTAGCTAAACCTTACAGTGTCGATTGATCATTTCACAAGGTGGAATATCAATAGCTTCGTCATTCACGTAGGTTTCAGGGCCTATCATCGATTACTTTGGAGCCACCTCCGCCACCGTTGAGGCATAGGCTAGATCAAGAAGGCTCTTTTGAAGCTACCAGGCCATAAGAAACTATACCCGATCCAACTTCCAGAGAATATTTTCCTGCACTGGAGGAATCCATTGTTTCTGACCTCAAGACCAAAGGTTTCAGGCTAGCAAATCCTCTGATCACAGAATTATCAACACTGCTTCTAATTCAGATAGTCCCTCTCGAGGTGACTTCACCTGAACGACAGTTCATTCGGTGAGCGACGATGGAAGCAACCGATGCTACTTCATCAGGGAGTCCTCATACTCCCATCTCGACTGTCGCAGGAGGGGGAGTTGTACCTCCTCACCCACCTCCACCTATCAGGACTATGGTTGTCCAGACACCCATTAATTTGGGAAGTGGCTTAATTCCTTCGACGACTTTAACTGTTGTTCCCTCTACTCAGAACGCGTCAGATGCTCCCTTTTCATATGGGATGCTTGGTTTTGACTCTAACTCAATTCTCACCTATTCTACTCTACAGACCGTTGGTCTGAGGATAGGGAGCTCTAATGCTCCCTTGCAAGGAGCCATCGCAGGCACCACTTCCTCATTCAATGCTATCCCTTATGGTGGAGGTCACGTCCCTCCTTCATCCCCTTCGCTCGGAAGCACTTTCCAACAGTTGATCGGGCCTAATACCAACTATAGTTTGTTCACTGGAGGGAGCCTTGGACCTCAATCCTACACGACTCTGGTGGAATCAATGTCATTTTCTTTGTTTGGTGCATTTGGAAATAACTCTTTTAATTCGTATGCTTTCTCGACTGGGGGAAACCCCGTCTTTGGTCAATAAAACCCTACACAAGGTTTCATTCCTTCGCAGGGAGCGATGACAAGAGATTACTCCTTGCAAGGTCTTGGGAATCCTTGGCAGGGCTCGTTTCCATTTCAAGTGATGTCGATTTGGGGAAACCCATCCCACACTTTGTGGAATCCTGGGCAAGTTTCAGTACCTATGTCAGGAGGGTTGGTTGGGGGCATCTCCAACCAAAGTCCTTGGAACATTGTATAGGGAGGAATCCCTGCACAAGCCATGTCATCTAAATTTGGTATTCAACTGACGATGCAACATCATACACAAGTCCCCTTCACTAGACAGGGCCACCATGGTATCTACCAAAACCCTAGCCAGCAGTCAAACTTTTCCTAGCAACCTGGTGCCAGCCAAAATACAGGTCCCTCTTTTCATGTAAATACGCCACAACCGAGACTACCTTTTCTGGCAACTCTAAATTTTCCAGACTTTTCGATACTTTTAAACGAATCGATCTGCCATGATCTGTGTTGGCCCCCCATGCCGACTAAGTTTCCCTCCGATATACCTAAGTTTGAAGGAAAATCTAGTGAAGATCTAGGTGATCACGCGATGACTTTTCACTTATGGTGCTCATCCAACTCGTTAAAGAATGACTCTATTCAGTTGCGCTTGTTTCAACGCACTCTTATAGGGGGTGTAGAAAAATGGTATATTGAGCTTGACAACTCGAAGTATGCTTACTTTAATGACTTTGCTATGGTTTTCTTGAACCATTTCCCAGTGAGATACGATGCCAACACCGAGTTGTTGGCCAACTTCGAGCAGACAAAAACTGACCATATCTTGGATCACATCCGAGAATGGCGACAGCGAAAGATTTTGATTAAAGTAAAATTCCCTCCTTCATTTTTTCTCAAGTGGTTCTTAAAGTCTTTGGTTCCTTGTGTGTCCAAAGACGTAGCAACATCCGAGGTGTTTTTCGAAGAAGAGGCTATCATGAGAGCCTAGAAACTAGAGCTGATTTAATCTCAGTCTAGTATGCTATATGAGATATTACCCGATGCACCACGTCAATGGCATAGTAGTATCAGCACAAAAAAATCTGACAGATCTATTGTCAAGTCAGTTACAGCAATTATCGATTCAACAGACTGTGGCTAGTCAAACTCCTAATTCAGTTTCCCCTGTAACCCAAACGTCAGATTAAACAGTGTGCAATCAAAAAATCCCAAGGGTAACTAGCAAACCAAGGGAAAGACGAAACAAAAAAACAAGAAGGGTAAGGGGGATAAGAGGCTAAAAATAATGCTCCCGAGGTAAAAGATGAAAAGAGAAAGGTGATGTTTTCATGTAAGATTTGCACGGATGACCACTTGACTTACCAATGCCCTCGGCTTGAGGAAGCCCAGAAGCTATTGACACAACAACATCCTGTTGTGTTAACTAACCATTTTCCATAAGGGAAAAATATGGCTCAAGATTCCTCATCCACGAGCGTGCCTCGGGGAAAACAGAAAACCCCCATGCCCAATAATAACAATGGGGCCGCAAACATTTATATGATGAAAGCTGAAGTGAATTTATTGACCAGGGATCATAACTATGGAACACCAGAATTTGTTGAGAAGGGAAAATAGGCCTCCAACCCATCGAATCCTCTTCAAATTGAGAATCCAGTGGGAGAAACAATGACTCGCATCCCCAAAGGTGTGTTAAAAAAGGATTCTCACAATCCAAATGCGAGGGCTGCTTAAAATTACTCCATCGTGGAGGATCTGGCACAAACTCCTTGTGCAATGTCCACTCTGGAAGTTCTCCAGAGTTTCCCCTCACAAAGAAAAGAATTGTTGTCTGCCTTGGGAGTGGTCGAGACCAATAACTCAGGAATGATTATTTTTTATCCTGCTGACCATAAACCTCGCCTTCCTCACCATGTCGCTTTCCAGATAGTAGTGGCATACACCACGAAATCGTTAACATAGAACATTTTATGTACAATGGTAGATGAGGGTGCCTCGACTTGTGTGATGTTGTTGGCATGTTGGAAGGTCATCGGCCAACCTGAGTTGTCTCCATCGCCCACATTGCTTACTGTCTTTAACGGTCGATCGTTCAGACCACATGGTATAATTCCCTCTGTCCCCATGTTGTTGGAGGGAAACACTATGTGCATCGAGGTAGAAGTAGTCGATGTGCCTCTCGACTACAATATTTTGTTAGGGCAGAGTTGGACCTATGCCATGAATGTGGTTGTAGCCACTATTTTTTAGGTCTTATGTTTCCTCATGAAGTTTGGATTATAATTGTTGACCAGTTATCCTTTTCTCTTGCCCTGACCCTTCATCGGGGGCATCCACGGTCTCGATGATTGATAACCCTCAACCAAGTAGTGTAAACTTAGTTGTCGGATTTTTTTCATCTTTGATGGAAACTTTTGATTATCCGTCGCCTTCCAATGATGTTAGGTTTATTTTGGTTGTCCCCGACCAGTCGAAGGCTGCAATTTTTCAAGTTGCATCTTTTAAAATGAGTTACTTTGATGACCCGTGGACTTTACCTTCCCCACCGACTTCGATGGAAGTGGTTGAGCACCTTGGCATGGCCATGCCCTTATCCGTTGTTGAGGCTACATATAGTACTGTCCCGCAAGCCTTGGCCAACCCTGGTCTGGCCCCCCCACAGGAGCTAAATCTTGTTCTTGAGCATATTTGGGCTTAATACTCTCTCACCACTCACAACCTTTTGAAATTAGTCTTTCCCTCTGACGAGGTGATCCTAGAGGCAATGACTAGGCTAGACAAACCTTGGGATGATCTTCACCATAGATCTTATTTCTTATTCGAGCTCAAGAGAATAGAGGCAGGAGAGTTTGTTACAACCATGAATGGAGATGCCCCTTGTCCTATTAACCATCTAGATATGCACAAAATATATGTCAAGGGAAACATGGAAAGTATTTTTTAAACGATTCCTATCGATATCTCCAAAACCCCTGGCGTCGTGGAAAATGTCTTCGTCGAAGCAGATTGTTCTCCCGAAGAGATTCATATCTACACTGAAGTTTTTAAATAATTTCGCGACGTTTTTTCTTGGTCTTATGAGGAGATGTCAGGCATTGATCCACATATTGTTGAACATGAAATCATGACTTATCCTGATGTTAAACCGGTATGAAAGAAGCTTCGCCCGGTCAATCCTCGCAAAGAAACGATGATAAAGGTTGAAGTAGAGAAACTCCTCAAAGCTGGTTTCTTCTACCCCATGAAATTGATGGAATGGGTATCGAACCATGTTCCAGTCAACAAGAAGCAAGGTATAATCCATGCATGTATGGATTTTCATGACTTGAAAAAATCTTGCCCGAAAGAGAATTTCCCAACCCCATTTATTGACCAGATCGTCGATGAATGTGTGGTTTTTGAGGTATTTTATTTCATGGACGGTTTTTTCGGGTACAATCAAATTCAAATCAAGCCCAAGGACCAACATAAATTTTTTTTTATTTGTCTTTTGGGTACATTCACGTATCGAAAAATTCCTTTTGGCCTTAAGAATGATGGAGCCACTTTTCAGTAGGCCATGTCGTTTGCTTTTCATGACCTCAAACACATGGTCGAAGCATATCTCAATGATCTGGCGTCACGTTCTCGTAAGAGATTTGATCATCCCGCCCATTTATGACTAATCTTTGAGAGGTGTCGCTACTATCGGATTCGCTTGAATCGAAACAAGTGCAATTTTTGTGTGACATTGGGACACTTGCTAGGTTTCATCATGTCAACAAAAGGGATCATTCTCGATCCTATGAAGGTTGAGGTAATAGTTCAATTTCCTCCCCCGGACAAAATTCCCCAACTTCAGAGTCTACAGGGGAAAGCAAATTTTCTTCGACGTTTTGTTGCTAATTATTTTGAGATTATGAAAGGGTTCACGCGTATTTTGAAAAAGGGGTCCCAGTCTGTTGGGATGAAGTAGCTCAATGCTCTTTTGGCATGTTGAAACGCGATCTAACGTCTACCCCTCTGCTCATTCCTCCTAATTATGGTAAGGATTTATTGTTGTATCTGGTTGCTGCAGAGTCTACAATCGGCATGGTCTTGGTCCAAGAGGATGACGTGCTCGAAGAGTAGGTTATCTATTATCTTAGTCGAGGCCTATTTGGACCAGAACTCAACTACTCACATGTTGAGAAACTCGCTTTGGCAGTTTTTCACACTATCCAACGATTCTGTCACTATATATTACTTCACAAAAGCACCATCATAGTCGTCGTCAACCCTTTTCAATATGTGCTAACAGGACGGGTCATCGGCGGAAAAATCAGTTGATGGATAGTCATCCTGCAAGAGTTTGACTTGGATTTTGTTTCGGCGAAATCTAAAAAGTCTTTGGTCTTTGCAAAACTAATCTCGGAACTTTCGGTCGAAAGTGGTGATGTTTCGCCTGAAGAGTCACCGATTAATGGATATCTTTTTCTGATCGCATCTTCAGACCCTTGGTATGGAGATATACTTGTCTATCTTCAGACCTTGAAGTGCCCTTCATTTGCTTCTTTCGATGAGAGTCAACAAATATGACACCAATCATGGAACTATCTTATCCTCGATGACACTTTGTATTGTCGAGGGGTGGATTGCATTCTTCAACAATGTCTTACTCACAAAGATGCAAAGCTTATTTTAAACGACTATCACACAGGAGCATGTGGAGTTCATCTGTTTAGGTTGGAAACAACCCAAAATATTCTTCATGCTTGATACTTTTGGCCCTCATTAATCAAATATTGTGTTTAAGCGGTCAAGAAGTGTCACCCGTGCCAGATCTTCTATTGGAATATGTGGACACACTTAGCTCCTATGTTTCAAATTATTGTTGTTGGTCCCTTCACCAAGTGGGGGATTGATTTCACTACATGTCACCTAGTTTCTGCCAGGGGGCATCATTATATCATCGTAGCAGTAGACTACTTTACTAAGTGGGTCGAAGCTATGTCGACATTTAACAATGACAGGGAAACTGTTGCCTTGTTCATTTTTAACCAGATCGTAGCCAGGTTCGGTATTCTGAAGGATATTGTCACATACCATGGCAGTCACTTCCAGAACAAAATGATGTTTGAATTAACATCAAATCTAGGGTTTAAACAGGAAAATTCGTCACCATATTACCCATAAGCAAATAATCAAGTAGAAGTTGTGAATAAGTTTCTCACAACTATTCAACAACGAACAATTAATTCGACCAAATCAAATTGGAATTTAATGTTATATTCGACTATTTGGGCTTATCGAACTTCAGTAAAGACTGCTACCATTTTTTCTCCTTTCCATCTCGATTACGGGCTAGAGGTAGTCTTTCCCATTGAATTTCAAATCCCTTCTCTAAAGTTGGCAGTGGAACTACTGCCCGACACTACACCTCTTGAGAAACGTATTTTATATCTCGAGCAGCGTCGAGATGCACCCTTGACTAACGAGGCTCATAAACAATGGGTCAAGTGTCAATATGATTGGTTCGTTTGCCCTCGGATTTTCTCCGAAGGTGATCTTGTCCTAGTCTATGACCAAGACAAATATCCCTTGGGGGCAAGCAAGTTCAAACCCATGTGGTTCAGACTTTTCATTGTGAAAAATGTCTTAGAGAAGGGTGCTTATCATCTGATTGATTTCGAGGGTAACGCCTTAGAGGAGCCTAGAAATGGGCTCTACCTTAAGAAGTATTACACTTAGGTTGGTCGCCTGAGCGTGACATCTTGTATATATGTATAGTTTTTATAAATTCTTGTCTATTTTTTTTTATGTACATGTAGTCATTATGTTTTCTTTTCATTGTGGTAGATGTCAAGTGAATCTGAAGTCTATGTTGGGTTTGCGGATGATGCTAGCCAACACACTCGGAGGCTTGCTTCTGCAGCTTGGGTGATTTTTGTACCTTGTGGTTAGTTGATGTCTTTCAGAGGTATTTTTTTAGGTGAAGCAACCAATAATGTTGTCGAGTACAATGCAGTGATAGAATTACTACATGATGCCTTGTCACATGGTATTTATTGCCTCTAGGTTTATTTAGATGCTCAACTAGTCGTGTCCCAGTTAAATGGGGTATACCGCTTTTACAATTCCACCCTTCATCAACAAATCCTTAGGGTACATCTCTTAGAACGTTATTTTGATTATATTATTTATATTCATGTTCCTAGGATATCTAACCAACTAACTGATACATTTGTTAATCAAGTATTAGATTGGCATGTTGCTCACATGTAAAAGTAAAACACACACATACACATGTAAATACATTTGTAATCCATAAGACAAAAAAGATGTATATATAATATATCCAAAAATTAATGTCATGAGTACAAAGTGGGCCATAAAGCCTCATATATAGCCGATATGCATCGTTGGGCTTAAGCCCTCAATACATAGTACAAAAAGTTCCATCGGCACATGTATGGTCCAATAATATCTAAGGTCTAGGCCTATTGGCCCTGCTATAGTGAACCACGATGTTCGCAAGAAGCCAGAATAACTGGACCCAAGTCCTGGGCACCCCCACTACATGTGGTTGCATATGCGGGGGAACATCCTCAATCTTGGCCATGGGTATTGCATGAGTGAGAGCTGTCAGGTTTCTCTCTACTCGTCGCAACTCTCTCTCAGTCTCTCCGATTGGGGGTCCTCCTATAGCTGATGGTCCTCTTGCTCCTGTTGGTTTGGCCTCTGGCTGAGGACGACGCCTAGTCCTGGTGAAGTCAGCTAGTTGAACTGGTCCCACGTCTCTATATAATAGATCTCTAAGTTAGTACTCTAGAATTAACATAAAAAGGATAATATGTAAAAATTTAATAACTTTAAAAAATGTGTTACCTATCTTGTCGCGCTCCTCACCAGGGGCCATGGGCATGTCGGGATCTCTCAGGAAACTAATTCTTGCATATGGATAGTCCTTTATAACAAGAATCTAATGGGCCCACTAATCAAAAATATTGTCATCGAAATCCTCCTGGGTTCTTCCTCCAGTCTGTCTAGGCAAAAAAATTGCCCACCTACACAATGCAGAAAAGGAGGCAATATGACTATGTATTGTCTCCCTCTGGCTAAGACTAGGAACTCTCGAATAAGAACAAAGTTCATAATACCATTCCCAACCCGAAGTTCTTGTTCATCCTCCTCTGACAGTCTGTGAATTGTTTCTTCATGCATGTAAGCATCGTAGTACTCCAGTAAAAAATGGTGGCCGCCAAACATTGAACTGCACAGTGCATCTGTGCATGGGAGGCCTGATGGAGTATTGTGGATCCCGTGATCCGTCCAATCCTAAATAATACAATTTGAATACGGAGACTGGTGATCTTGTGTATCGGCGCCTGAGAACCTACTTTCTCAATACCAGCCTCACAGTACATCCCGATGTAGTCCTCTATGTTGTACGACCATGGATGAAAATTCCTCATATTGACCGATTGCCCCCTCCTAGAGAGGCCGGTCAAAAAGTAGATGTCCTCTATAGTTGGGGTTAGTGATTGACCCTCTAGAATGAATTCCTCTGCATCGGGGTGCCAATACTCTACCAAATGGTTTATCAATCTCAGTTGTGCCCTCATGAATGGACACTGGAAGAACTTCCACATGCCACATTGTTTTATCATAGCAATGGCCCTGGGATCCTCCTCGACAAAGACATAAAGTTCCTCATGTTCCCTTTCTCTCCCGTGCACATACATCCCGTTACACAAAAAGTTGGAGAGGTTTAGTACTTGTTTCATCTTTTTTGAGCATTAAAGGAGGTGTACACAAGTTTCCTTTAATATAGACGTGTATGTACATCAGTTGAGTGTTACTTTTCCCACATACATACGCGGGCTGAGCATGGACAACCCACATACATGCAGGCCCGACCTTTTTCCAAAGGGGCGCCCCTTCCAAACATAAAATTAAACATGAAAGGAGACATAAAATTGGAGAGGATGATTTGTACTTTCTTAGTCCAACTGTGAGGGTTTTTTCGTCCACTGTAGCTCCTTGAATTCACGTTTTGAGGATGAGGGTTTTTGACCTTTTTGGTTATTTCCAAATTGCAATGGTAAAAATGAGTTATCCACCTCTATTTATAGACTTTTGTGTCCCTTTTTTCCCTAATTCGGTCCCCTTTTACCCCTTTCTTGATTTGGTGTCTACTTAAGTTCTCTTTTGCGTTATCTTTGGGTCATTTTGACGAACTTGTTCTTTTAATTTGGTGTTTTTCTCAAGATGGGTTACGCTTATATCATCCCATGGTAAAAGTATTGTTTTCAACTATTGCATATAGGTTAGGTTTTCACCCCCTTCATTTTTCATATTGTTGACTTTTTCTCTTTTCCATAGGATCGATCCCACTGAAGTGCGACACAGAACCTTCTCAGTTTCTTTAGAAGTGTCGTAATTAGGTGGTAGAGCCTACCTCTACATGGATTCCCTAGGTAGGTCCTTTGTTGCATTTTGACGTCCATCCTGTGAGTTTTATCCATAGGCTTGGGATTCCTTGTTAGTCCCACCATGATTACGTATTGAAGCCTCATTCTTGTTTCTAGTCATCATTCTTGGATTTGTCCACGGGTTTCCCTAAAGAGCATGGTTTATTGTCTTTCAAGCTCGCTTAAACTTTGTAAGAAATATCTGGCGAGAGTTCATTTATTCTTTTTGTCTCGTCTAAATTACTTGAGAAAAGAAGCCCCCCTGGAGTCTTCTTTAAGCCCTTTTTAGACTCTCTCAAAATGAAAAGATTGTCGAGCGATCTTGTTGCCCTTCTTGCTTGCCAAACTCAAATTTGAAGGCACATATATCCGATGGTATTTTACTCATTTTTCAGTCCAAATGGTTACTTTTACGAATAAAGGTATGCTCTAGGAGCTTCGGCTCACTAGGAGAGCATTATCAGGCATAAGTTTAACCCTTTTTCAGGCCTAGGGGACTAAATTTTTGAAAAAGGAACATTCTCCTTGGTTTTGGTTTATCTCTTTTTCGGGCCTTGGAGATTACTTACGAAAAAGGAATCCACTGGGAGTCCATAGTTAATCTCTTTTCAGACTCCCTAAATATAAAAATATTTTCGAGTGACCTTGTTCCTTTCACACTCGTTAATTGGTCCAGAAAGAACATCTATTTGGCATAATTTTAACCATTTTTCCAGCCAATAGATTATCTAGGAAAAAGGTACACCTCGGGAGACTTGTCTCACCGAGAGAGTTCTCCTAAGTTATATTTTATACTTTTTCGGGCTAAGGAGACTAAACTTAGAAAAAGGAGGTGAGTCCATAGTTAAGATATTTTCAGACTCCTTAAAATTGAAAAGATAGTCGAGTGATCTTGTCTCTATCACACTTGTTAAAATGGTTTTGAAGAGATGTCCTTTCAGTATAAGTTTAACCATTTTTCGAACTGACTGGACTAGTTACGAAAAAGGAACTCCCTTGAGTCTTCTTTTAGTTTTTTTTCAAACTCTCTAAACGTGAAAAAACCATCAAGCTTACCTTCTTTGGGCTCGTAAAACTTCACATGGAAGGAGTCTTGTTGTGTCACTCTTAATCACATCGCATGTCTCATCCTTGCATCTTTGGCCTAATGCCAACTCTATGTTGCTATCAACTGAACCTTCAAAGCATTCCATACATGCAATCCTTGCAACATTTTTTCCTTTGCGATCTGACACCTTGACTCATGAAGGAATTTTCCCGAGTGTCCTTATCCTGCACATGTCTCCTTTCCCTAATCATCATTATGTTCCATGCGCTTGGAACCAGTGTACTTTCTCGTGACACTCGTTCCTCCTTTGTAGCGTAGCATTATTTTACTGTTTTTCAAGATCGTTTAAAAATTGAAAAAGAAAAAAAATAAAATATTCCAAAAAGAGGGAATGAGATATACATTTTCGTTTTTTCGGCAGAAAGATAGTTGCCCTTGGACAAAGCACATCCTTATGTTTTTTCACCAAGCATTTGGATCTAGTATGACTTTAGGAAGTTGTTCTCGCTACATAGAGTTGTGTTCTCCTTCATTTGGTTACTCTTCCAAATATATGGAGAGTTTTTGGTTCCTCCTATATCATAGACTTATGTCGATATTACACTACCTGAGTATCATCAGTTTGTCGTGATTTTTTCCAAGGGAAGTTTTATCCAACCTAAGTCGGCCATTATGTAGTTTATCTCTTGACTTTCATGAGTCGGCCATCCCGAGAGTCCAGTCAAGTTCGGATCCAAAATCGATGAAGTTATATGCCTGATGATTGAGATCCTCTAGTCTTTTCCCGACGACATATCAAAGACCTCAGGGTAGTGATTCTTACACTCCTATTTTAGTCCTACCTGAGTTTTTTCTTGAGTTATGAAGCTCCTCATCTCCATCCATAGGCGTTGATGCTTCTTGAGCATGCATTTTATATTGTACTTAAAAATCATCAAATGATTCTGAGATGTAGATCCGATGTGTATTTCTCGCAGCTACACTTTATATAGGAATTTATATGACATGGATCTACAGTGTATTTGATTAGTAGCCATGCTTAGTTCATATCGAGCATGGTTATGACTAGCTCGGAGAGATTATCATTGTTTTGTATATGGCATGCTCCCGAACTCTGGTCCTAGGCTCACTCGAATCTGTTCCTTCCCACTGGTAAAGATATTGTAATATATTTTGGCCATCAGTTTCTCTTCTGACCTCACACATTAGGGGGCACATGTTATAGTCCAAAAATTCTCTACCTATGCATACATGGCATTGGCCTTTCCACTTCCATAATTTTCCAAATTACGGTTGAGGATCCTTCTTTAAAACCTATTTTTTGGAACATGTGCGTGCCCTGATGAACTACAGCCTGCGTACACACATGAGTTTCATACTAGTTATCCCACATACATACGCGCGTTGCATGCTAGTCAACCCACATTTACCTCCAAAAATTACAAAAAAATATAAAATTGCAAGGAATTCGGAGAAGTTTACGGGCTATTGAGGATTTCCCAACCATTTTACCCATTGTATCCCATCCCCAAACCGACTAACCATATTTTTCTCATATAAAAATAGGTCTTGGAGTGCCATTTACAAAAAACAAGGAAGAGAACAAGTAAACTATGCCAAAATCCCTTCCCCTTCTTATCCCAAGTTTTGCATCCCTTTCTAAGATTTGCCCTCAACATTCCCCTCCAGCCCTTTCTCCTTATACAACCCTTTCCCTTTTCCCAAGAGATCAGTTGGTTGTGAGAGGAAAGCATGGGAATGATGCACTTGGAGCAATGATAGAGGATCTCGGACTTGGCTCATGTAGCATTTGCCGAAGAAGGTTGTAATTTTTTTATATTCATATTGAATAAAAGAGTTCTTTCATGTCCCAATACATTGTGTCTTTATGATTTTATTAATTAATGCATCTATGTCTATATCTAAATATTGAAAGTGATAAATAGAGATCGTATATGTTGTAGCATTATTTTCCTAATATTTTGCAGGTCATCTTTTGGAGGAGACCTACAATCTAGGAAGCTACAAAGGCAAAAGAGGTCTACACCAGCCGCAAGGACCAAAGGTGCACCTACTGACCTTGTTTCCTCTCTCTTGTCTTTCAATTTAGATAGTTTTGGGGTAGCTTAGGAATAGAACTATCTTTAAAGGGAAGTTAGTGCTATGCATGTACCTTGACGCAATATAGGGGGATTTTCTCTACTAGCAATGAGAAGCCGCCATCATTATCCAAGGAAGTCCACAAGAATAACTCATGCAAGTTCAGGGCCAAGGAGCAGTCCAAGTGTGTCTCTTGTTCAGAGGCAAAGAAGAAGGCCCAAGGAAGACATCTTGCAAGGTGAACTCAGGAAGATCAAGCCACCTAATTTCAATGGTGAACACAAAAAGGGAGAAGAGGAAAATACATGGTTGTTGTAAATGAAGAAATATTTCCAGCTGCATGATTACCCCTCTCGGGTAAAAGCTAGAATTTCCACCTACCACTTTCAAGGAAAGGTAGCCATGTGGTGGGACCAACTTAAGCAAGCTAAGAACCTCGATGATAAAAGGATATCATGGAGGTAGTTCAAAGGATATTTTCAAGAGAAATATTTGTCCAAGCATTGATATGAGAGAAATATGAAAGAGTTCTTTGAAATTGAGTTGGGAACCATGACAATGGAGGAATATGAGAAAAGGTTCTTTGAATTGTTGAAGTATGTTGACTTCATCAAGGATGAGAAGGTCAAAATCCAAAGGTTTCTAAGTGGGTTACCCTCCTTCTATAGTGACAAGATTCAATATGATAATCCCAAGACCTTGGAAGAAACCATAAGGAAAGAAGGACACCTTTATGTGCAAAGAAAAGGAAGGCTATTTTTCCAAAAATCTTGGAATGACAAGATGGAAGAGAAAAAGGATCAAAGGAAAAAAGGTTTTAAGCCACCCTTTTTCAAGAATAACTCCCATGCAAATCAATGAGTTCAGTCAGCCCAAAATGAGCACAAGACTACAAATTCATTTGGGAAAAGGCCAAGGCAACAAGCTGTTCAATGTTGGGGATGTGAGGTAAATCACTTATATAGAGAATTCCCTCACAAAGGAGAAAGAATGAGGATTTTCCACAAAATTCTGGAGGATGAAACAATGAAATACATGGGAAAAATCATGCCAAGGATTTATGTAACCTTGGACAACAAGCAGACAACATATCAATCCCCCATGATCGAAGTGGAAGGTAAGATTGACAACCAACTCATAGAAATTTTGATTGATTCTAGAGCTAGCCATAGTTACATAAATTCTAACATTGTTGAAAGATTCCACTTGCAAAGAAGTAAGAATAAGAAATATTGGTTAGTTTAGTTAGCCACGGGGGCTAAGAGGAAAATCAATGAGTTGGTTAAAGATTGTCTGATAGACATGAATGGACTTAGCACATAGGTAGATGTAAACATCATACCGTTGGGTTCACATGACTTTCTAATTGGCATGGATTGCTTAGAAAAACACCATGTTATCCTAGACTGTTACAACAAGACAATTACATGTCTTGATGAAGAAGGTGAGCAAGGAAAGATTCAAGGAATTCCAAGAGATGCAGTTGTTTGAGAGATTTCATCTATGTAGCTGAAAAAGAGTTTCATAAAGGGATGTCAGATTTTTTCAGCACATATGGAAGAGGCACCCAAAGACAAAGTGTAAAGCATTGAAGGCCATCCGGTCTTGAGGAATTTTGAAGATGTTTTTTGAGAAATTCTAGGATTTCCACCAAAGAGAGACATTGATTTCTCTATTGATTTGGTGCCAGGAGTTGCCCCAGTGTCTAAGATACCTTACAGAATGGGCACACCAGAATTGAAGGATTTGCAAATGTAGCTTGAAGAGTTGTTAAAGAAGGGGTATATACACCCAAGTGTTTCTCCTTGGAGTGCCCCAATTCTTTTTGTCAAGAATAAATATGGAACACTAAGGTTATGTATTGACTTTAGACAATTGAACAAGGTTACAATAAAGAACAAATATCCTTTGCCAAGAATTGATTATTTGTTTGATCGGTTGAAAGGTGCAAGAATATTTTCAAAGATTGACTTGAGATCGGGCTATCATCAAGTAAGGATAAAGGAAGAAGACATCAACAAGACAACATTCAGAACAAGATATGGGCATTATGAATTCACGGTAGTGCCATTTGGGCTATCAAATTCCACAACAGTCTTTATGTCTTTGATGAATGGAGTGTTCAAGAAGTACCTGGACAAGTTTATAATTGTGTTCCTAGATGATATCCTCGTCTACTCTAAATCAGAAGAGGAACATGAGCAACATTTAAGAATGGTGTTGCAAGTTTTAAGAGAGCATAGATTCTATGCTAAGCTAAGTAAGTGCATCTTTTATCAAAAGAAGATTCACTACTTGGGGCATATAATATCAACATCTATTGGGTTCATTTTTTTATTGTTGTATTGCGATGATCAAATCATTTTTTTCATGTGATATTACATACGTTATGATCTCATTTAGCCATTTTAAAGGTATTATCAAGCTTTATACATCAATTTGTCATGGAATTGCACAAGGTATGTGTAATCATCGTTTTGCAATTGTTTTATGATTAATTCATCTTCAGTTGAATGGTTACACTGATCTAACATTTCTTGTTTTCTTGCAACAAGTCAAAAATGTGATTTGGCCTTCCATCCAGACCTTCATCTGTCATTGTTCCAGGCAGAGAACTTAGATCTTACTTTATGGGAAGAGGAAGTTGAATCATAAAAATATGGCACATGGGTTTTGTTCCCAATATTCCCAATTAGGTCCCAGGCGGATTGTTTCCTAAAATTGTAAACAAATTGAGAGAAGTTTGTGGTCCTCAATTCAACCCTCCAATACTCCATCCAACACTCCATCTGGCACCCCATCCAGCACTCCATTCGACACTCGAAGTGCAGAGAAGTTGGCGATCTGCATATCTCGGGGCACTGTTATGAAATTCGAACACATGGGTTTTTCTCCCTTGGGATCCCTCTTGCTTGGTGTCCTACCAGAATTTGCTTCCAGCCATTGAAGATGCCCAAGATCCATGGCATATTTACTCACTCTGTTTCAAGCATTTAATGAAGATTCCTCAACAGAATTTGATTTTTAATGATGTAACTGATATTGTTATGCACATACTATTTTGAGAGGATCAGAGGTCAAACTCTCAGCTTTGTAAACACTCTATAAATACATGTTGTCCATGCCAGGAAGAAAAACGGATTTGTATACATACACACAAAAATTATTTTGATTTTGCTGTAAAACTTTGTTTTCATGATTAATATCAATGCCATGTTAATTCTCTGACTGCGTCTTGTTGTCGAAGGGTAGCCACGACCTGCTGGGGGGGCCATCAGTGGTTTGGGTGACTGTATAGATATATATCTTGTGTTTATTTTATTTTCTTAGTTAGAATTTCTATTTGTTTCCTTGTTGTATGCATTTTTCAGTTTCGGTTACTGTACATGTTAATTATAAATTGATTGTCTAATTTGTCTTTCTTTAAATTGTAGATTGCTTATAGGAGATGGTTATTTATCATGTTGTGTATTTTCTTTCTTAGCTATGAATAATCCTGAAGGATTTAGATAGTTTCATTTAAGTCTTGATTAATTACTTTAGTTCTGATAACTTCGACAAAGTAGTAGTTTAGATTGGTTCTTTTGACACAGTTTATTTGTAGCTTTGCTTCAGTTTTGATAGTTTGACAGAGTACTAATTTAAATAGATTTACTTGTAGTTTTGATAGATTAAATTGCTTAGTTTCATTTTTTATAGAGTATTAATTTAGATAGGCTTACTTGCAATTGCACATACTCTCGGTAGGACTGTTTCACTTGTCAATTTTGCTTCAGCATGTTAGGATAGAAAAGAATTTTGAGTTCTGATTTTTAATAGCATTTTGATTGATTTTGGATATGATTTTTAATGATAGATTAGTTCATTTTAGATTGTGAATTTTAATGAAGTCTCAGTTATAAATTTGAGTTGTAGGTTTGCACATAGTGTTTTTATTGTCATTTTAAGTATGAATTTGAATTAAGATTTTTAATTAAGTGTTAAATTATGAGTTTATGAGTTTATGGCTTTGCTTGAGTTAGTGATTTTAATAGAGTACTTTCCAGTAGTTATGTGATAGAGCGAATGATTGATGTTGAATATTTTCATAGTGAGTTTTTCTTTAAGAATAGAGATCACTATAAAGAATTGTTTTTTAACGATAGTTTGCTTTATGAGTTCACTGCCCAAGAACATAGGTTGTTTTTACTTGTTCACTTAAAATAATAAATTTATCATTCCTAGTTGTAGATTACTTTGTAAATTTAAAGTAAAGGTCTTCTTTCTTTGAGTTTATTGGCATTAGATTAGATTAGGTGAGGCTAGGCTAGATTAGAGCTCTAGACCTGCGTATACAGTGTAGGCACCTCGAAGCTTACGAGCCCTGGGTTGACAATTTAATGTCGAATTAGATAGCATATATTTTACTCGGCGACAGAAGGGATAGAAGTTGATCTTGAGAAGATAGAGGCCATTAGAGGATGGACAACGCCAAAGAATGTGACAGAGGTCATATCATTCATGGGTCTTGTCGGTTATTACCGAAGATTTATAAAAGGGTTCTTAAATATTGCAAGTCCAATCACTTCCTTGCAAAAGAAGGGAGCGAAATTTGAATGGACTTCCAAGTGTGAAGAGAGTTTTCAACAGTTGAAGGGAATATTGACAAGTGCACCAATCTTGAAGATTGCAGATCCAAACGAATATTGTGTTGTGTGCACCGATGCATGCAAGGAAGGACTCGGTGTATTTCTCAGTCAAAGGGACTATGTGGTATGCTATGAGTCTATAAAATTAAAACAACGTGAGAGGAATTATGCTACACATGACTTGGAGTTAGCAGCGATTGTACATGCATTGAAAATGTGAAAGCATTGTCTTATGGGTGAGAAATTTGAGCTAAGGATAGACCACTGTGGTCTGAAGCATTTATTTGGAAAACCAACACTAAATGTTAGGCAAACTAGATGGTTGGAATTTCTAAGTGAATATGACTTTGAAATTAAGCATATAAAGGGAAAGGAAAATCAAGTGGTCGATGCACTCAGTAGAAGAGCTTATGAAGTGCATATTATAGCCATCAACATGTACAAGACAGATCTAAAGATAAAATTGTTGCAGCAGCAAGTTCAGATCAACAGTATGTAAAAATAAAAGAGACATTACAACAAGTTAATTTTCAATAGAAATTTAATTATTATGAGATGAAAGAGGATGGAATTCTCATGTACAAGGGAAAAGTATACATGCCCAATTCCAGTGAGCTGAAAAATGTAGTGTTGAAGGAGATGCATAATGTGCCATATGTCGGGCACCCAACAATTGCAGCAATAAGAATCCAATACTTTTGGCCGGGAATGAAAAATGAACTATCTAATTACATAGCCATATGTCTAGATTGCTAAAAGGTAAAGACAAAACATAGTCATCTAGAAGGTTTTCTACAGCCATCGCCCATTCCATAATGGAAGTGGGAAGTAGTCACAGTTGATTTTATTACTAAGTTGCCTAGAACAGTGAAGCATCATGATTCCATCATGGTGGTGGTGGATAAATTGACTAAAGCAACATATTTTATTCTAGTAAAGGCTACACATAAGGCATCAAATATTGCAGATATTTACATGAAAGAAGTTTGTAGACTAACATGTAGTGATTAAGAAAATAGTTTCAGATAGGGATCCAAATTTTATGTCCAATTTTTGGAAAGGTTTGTTCAAAGGCTTTGGAACAAGTTTAAATCTCACTACATTGTATCACCCAGAGTCAGATGGGAAAACATAAAGGACTAACAGGATAATTGAGGACATGCCTAGAATGTATGTGATGGATCATCCATCAAAGTGGGAATATTATATTCATTTAGTTGAATTTTCCTAGAATAATAGGTGTCAGGCCTCATTGAAAATGATCCCATTTGAGGCATTATATGGTAGAAAGTGTAACACACCCGTGAGTTGGGATAATCCAGTAGATAGAGTAGTTGTTGGGTCGGATTTGTTAAAGGAAATGGAAGAGTAGATAGCAAAGATAAAATAGAATTTAAAGTCTTCCCGGGATAGGAAGAAAAGTTATGCAAACAAGAATAGAGTGTTTAGAGATTTTAAAGTGGGAGAACATGTTTTCTTAAAAGTTAAGGCAAAGAGAAGTTCTCTAAGATTAGGAATTTTCCCAAATTTGGTAGCAAGATATTGTAGACCTTTTGAAATCTTAGAAAAGATAGGGCTAGTTGCATACATGCTAGCATTGCCTGCATCCATGAGAGTGCATAATGTATTTCATGTATCATTATTGAAGAAATATGTGATTGACCCTAGCCACATAATTGATTGGAATGTGATCGAGGTGGAGCAAAAAGGGGATTTTCAGGTGGAACCAATACGCATCCTAGACCGGAAAGTAAAAGTGCTCAAGGAACAAATCCATAGGGTTGGTAAAGGTTCAATAGACCTACTACGGTCCTAAATAAGATACATGGGAACATGAAGAAAACATGAGGGTAGAGTACCTACAAATTTTTGAAAATTTTGAAGAAGACAAAATGAAAAACTCTATTTTGAGTAGTTAGAGTTCTGGAACCACATCTCAGAGTCCTAGCCAAGTGCGTTGGGGACCCTGATAAAAGAATGTCTCATTCCTTGGGTTAGTTATGATAAACGGATGGTATATCCCTCGATTTAACCTTGATAAATGAATGGTGCATTCCTTGGGTCAACGAGTTGAAAGGAACAAGAGATTATGGTTGGAACTGTTGTTGGAGTTGTAAAATTGCATAATTTTATTTTCTAAGTATTGTGATGTAAATTTGCATATATGTATATTGACATAGTGTGCAACGAGAATGACTCACAATTGTAGGGGAGAGGGAATGTAACATCCTCACTATAATCCCSATTTTAATTAATTCTATGTAGTTATAATGAGTGGCTACAACCAAAGCGATGTAATATGTGAATTGTATTTCTATGTTTTAATAATAAAATGTGATGCCAGTAGTTAAGGGGGACATGGACAAGAGATGGGGGCTGAATTAATYCACAAGAGAAGGGAGTGTCTAGGGTAATGGCCAAGAGGGATTCAAGGGGGTATTACCTATGTATATTAATTCAACCCATTTTCCTAAATTTKTTATTGGTGTATGGACCTTCCCATTTATGATTGAGTGTTCCCAAAGSSAATCATTGAATACATGTAAGAGGGTGGGTGTGAGTAGTCACATCCCAAAGTTATTAGGAACATGGGGTTGAGTACAATCATCTTGGGGAAGAGTGTGAGTCAAGAAAGGAAAGCCAAAGAGAGGAMATTCGTATGGGGGGTGGGACAATAGTTTTACACATTGAGTTTTGAAGCATCAAGAGCAAGGAGAGAGGAAGAAATAGAGCTTGAAGATGGTGCAGCCATGGAGGGTGAATTCTAGAGAAATCTGGAGTGTATTGGAGTGTATTTGGAGCTGGAAATTGAAGAGTCAGGTTTTCAGACCTGAAGAGTGAACTCCGGTGTGAGTTGCACTAAATCAACAATTGTTTGTTGTTGGTCGCTTCTAGTTCTCCTAGCAGCAAGTTCCCTTGAGTTACCAGTTGAGATATTCCTGGTTATTTGTGCTAGAGAGACCCTAATAAATGAATGGGACACCTGAGGGAATGAGATCAGTGAAGGGGTACATTCCTTGGGTTGGGCAGGTCAAAAGGAAGAGAGCTAGTGGAAAATTGGGATAGTTGTAGGAGAATATCAGTTGGATTGTGAGTTTATGAGCTGTGAGTGGACTCTGAGAGACCACCCTCTTTTGTGGATTACTAGCCTCAACTCAGGTGTGACTGGATGTTGATATTTTGAACAATTTGTATATGGTTGGGTGGAACATCCTTCCCAAGTAGTTGGTTGCACAACCCTTGTTTAAAGATAAGTGTTGTATCTTGTTTCTTTTGTATTATGAGTTTTAATTGTTGTGCATGATCTTTGTAAATGAGAATGATTTATATGTTGTTATAAGGAATTGTTTAGCTGCATTTCATGTTGATTAATAATACATTGTATATGTATCTATTTTATGGTTGTAGACAGTAGCTAAATCTGTTTTAATCCGTAGTTGAAAGCTACCGGAAATTAGTTAATTGTAAATGAATCAATTTAGTTAGAAAAAAATTGTTTTTCATGTGTATTTTGCACTGTAATGTCCCTCAGATGGGTTGGGGGATGTTACACTTTCAAATCCATTTAACGAGTGTGAAAGGAAACAAACTCACTTGGAAATATTATCATGTTTAGGGAGTCTGAAAAAATCTTAAAGGAGATTCCAGGGTGTACCTTTGTCATGGTTAGTTACCGAGCGCGACAAAGGGGTAACAGTAAGCTCAACTGGAGAGAACGAGTGGTTTGCAATGAAGTTCCAGGTGCATGGAACATGACTTAAGCAATGGAATGCAAAAATAAACATGTTAAATGATGACCGCTCGTAACAACAGTTCTCGTCCATGGGTGTAGTAAAACGTGAGTAAATAGATGGCTAGCGGTCAAGCATGCATGCGGTGTGATAAGAAATTGAATAAAATGGTGATGTAGCAACAATAATAAGCGATACAACAATATTAATATAGTGTGAGAAATTAAACAACAGAAATGGTGGGAACCCCCTCCGATCGAGTTTGAACCTAAGGTATAGTGTTGGCAGTATGGATGGTTAATAATGCAAAGAGGAAAATGAAGGGAAAAACCTATCCTTATATGCCATTTTAGAGACGTGTACCTCAATTTCAATGGATTCCCCCATATTTGTAAGAAAATTGTCCCTAGAATCTTGTCAACACACATAAACTAGATTTCAAGGTCAAACCGCGTAATGAAATCCCAAAAAGAAAATATTTTTGGATATGATGTACACAAAACAAAAGGCACTCACACCACACACTTATGTACAAGGCACTACACATATGGATAATTTATGCGAAGTAGAGCCCATTGCTAAGCTCAAGCCAAGGATATTTTTCATAATTGATGAACTCATGAGCCATCATTGGCATCATATGGCACACCATGCCAGAGCCATGCCTTGTA
>ML801760.1:74916-88868 GCA_009831015.1 Picea engelmannii
ATAGTGGATGCAACAACCTTCATTGCATAGAAATAAGTGTGACCCAAGAGTAGATTATAGTCAAGTATTGCATCCACCACTTCGACTTTTACGAAGATAGTCTTTCCCCTGAGATCGATGGGTAAGGAGGTGAGAATTCCATGAGGTTTGAAAAAATGTCCATCAAAATATTTTAGGATGGTTTCAGATGTAGTGAGTTGAGGAGAACCAAGGTTTTCCAACATGACAAAGACATAATGCAAGTGGCCTCTCCTTCGTCGATCATCGTACGAAATATATTCTTGTTAAGACAACCAATTGTGATTTTCAATGCCACTTGGTGTGAGAGACGAGACTCACTTTGTTCTGTGTCAAAGGAAATAATGTTAGACTTTGAAGGGTCGATTCCCCCTATGATTGATAGAAAGGCTTTCTATTATGAAGGATAGCTCTGCAATACTTCAAATGTTGACATGGCACATGGTACCTGGGTGAGATATTCCACTATGTTATAGTGTTAAGATGCTCGGGCATTCATATTATGGGTATTTCGTCAGAGTACACCTTTTGGAGGGTGAATTACAAGTTCAAAAGATGGTTTCTCTAATGTGAGAGGGCCATTGGGTGGTGTAGTCGATGGAGGATCCTTAGATTAAGGTTCCCCTTCTTGGGAGTCATAGTTTTTCTCTCTGGGGGGTAGTTCCACCGTATATTTAATCATCATAATATTCGCGGTTAAGGACTCTGCATTGCCCCTGGGTGGAGGTGCAGGAACTTGTGTGACCATTTGTTGTTGCTGGGGGAAAGGATTGGTTAATACCACTGGTTGGGAAGGATATCCCCCTCGCTCAAGGTATTCATGAACCTCGGCAAGGCGAGGGAAGTCTTTGGTGAAGTGATCCTCCTTACATATCATGCAATGATATATTTCCATTTTTTGTTTTTTCCCCCAACATTGGGGTCTTAGTTGTTTGTACTCTACTATTGTTTAGAATATTTTTTGGATTTACCCTTGTTTTTCTTCTTTCCTCCTGGTTTTTGAGATGAAGCGGATTGAACCACATTCACCTCGGAGGTTTGTGCAAGAGAGGGAGAAGATTTGTATTGGTACTAGTCTGGGTTGAGGCTGGGGTGGAGTTTGTATGACCTTGTTGCCCAGTCAATTGGGTCGCAGACTATAGTTTTATGGAGCCTACCATGCCATCGACATGGGATCTTGCAGTTGGTTTTGACAGATCATTCGAAAGTCAAGGAGCATCAGGGATCAGATCATAAAGTGTGTCAGATTAGGAATATACCAGATCTAAATATTGAGCATGATTGATCGCCTACTCCTCGGTGACAACACCTCCCATGGCGACATCTCTAGAAATGGGAGGTAGGAGAGACTTTGTGAACCAATATGCTAGGAGTTGGTTTGGAATTGCAGCTTTAATCAACCATCGTTGCCACCTCCATTCATGAAAATAATCATAAATATGAGTGGAGGTGGATTTCCTAAGTGAGGTTAAAAGCTCGGTACCGGTCTCATACTAAATTGGCAGTTGGAAATGAGTCAAAAATGACATAAAAAGAGAATTAAAGTAGAAAAAGGAGTTTCGCGACGGCTCGATATACCAATTTTTTCTCTGAACTTGTGAGTGTTCTCTGGAAAATTCTTAATCGAATTGAATCATCCATCAAGGAATTAGAAGAACACCAAAAATGGAAGGTCATTGCGCTGTTGTTGGGATCTTCTCTAGGTTTCTCATCGAACTTCTGGATATCAGATGGTAGTTTGGCATAGATGGGTGGTCGGAATGGGGCATATTATATAGGATCATTGGTCAAACGTGAAAAATCTGACAGATCTAACGTAGCCAAAAAAGGAAGTTGTTGGTTTGGTTGTGAATATTGGTAGTAAGGATGTGGCATCGGGGTACTAGTAGGACCATGTACAGGTTGTGAAAAACCTAGTGGTCCTCCCATATACTTTTTTTGAGAGGGTAGGGGAGTAGGAAACATGGGGTTCATGGTTTGAGTGTAAAAATATCATTGCGGAGGTGTTATCCCCAACTACTAGGGATAATTAAGGATATGATGTCTCGAGGCCCTCAAGTTGCAGACATGGAGTATTAAGAGACGACTTGATCAACAGTGTCCAATT
This sequence comes from Picea engelmannii, assembly GCA_009831015.1. Lineage (NCBI taxonomy): Eukaryota > Viridiplantae > Streptophyta > Pinopsida > Pinales > Pinaceae > Picea > Picea engelmannii. The sequence continues at coordinate 77,042 of ML801760.1, forward strand.
TCACAGACAGAGACCCACCTCGTCGGCACAACTCCAATTTCATCACGACAATATCCACCACATCAGATGGATTGTGGAAGACATTGGGTCTTTCTCCATGAGGTACAATTCAGGTGTTATGGTGAGTGTCATTTCAATATTTGAGGCATTTGAGTTTGTTTCATTTTAAATTGCTTTTGATTATGTAATCTATTCTTGGACATTATGCTCTTTTCCCTGTTTCACTTTGGTGGTTGACATTGCACCCCAGTAAGTGTGTCACCCTTGGGGATAGGTTTTCTATTGGGAGGTCCTCTTGACGATTCATTGTGCTATTCCCGACCATACTTGTCACTTTCCACACTTCATCCCCTCATCTCCTTAACTTTTGGGATTTTTGGGTGTACTGACCCAAGAAAGGGTTGTCCCTCGTTTCATGGGAAGAAGGGGTTGAAGGCCCAGAGGCTTGTAGCTGGAAAAGTATAAAATCCAGTCATGAACCTTCTAGATGCTCACCTAGAGATCCCGATGACAATGAAATGTCTCTCATAAGAAAATGATGGGACCCATGGAAAGTAACTAATACAAATGTCAACTAAGGTGGAGCATGTGTGGGAACTATTTTTCATGCTTAGCTAGAATCCCCACACATTTTTCCAACTTGGGGAAGCATGATGTAACTAGGGTAGAGTCAAGGTGGTAACTATTTTTCATTCTTAGGTAGAAGCCCCACCTTGTCTTCAACCTGGAAACATCTTAAAGGAAGAAAAGGTAATAAATGGGCTTGGAAAAAGGTTGCATGTAAAACGAAGGTGCAACACACCCTCTACAAAGGCACCCATAAATGAGACACTACAATCCCCTGTATGTCATGAACCCCATGCCCAAGATTCTTTCCCCCATCCATGTCACTTCATCCACATGACTTAGACAAAGGTACAATTGGGAAACACTCCTAACTTGAGGTAGGATTCACCCAATAGGTCTCTTTGTCAACCCTCCCATACCTAAACCTGGAAAATTGCATAGGGTCTTTGAGCACTTGTTTATTTTGATGAGGTAGTTTGGATGTGCATGCTTGGATGGCTCTTTTATTCATTTGATTTACTCATCATGATGCATTTGAATTGAGATCCTTGGAGGGTGTATTCATTGTCTTTGCAAGACCTAGTTGGTGGACAATTTTGGAAGAACAAACCTAGCTTGGGCTTCCTTGGGGCTTGAATCCCATAGTTTGGGTACCATGGCCCACATGCTGGATGTTGATGATTTCCTTTGGAGGCTTGATATGACACCATGGAAGACCTAACCCAACCTCTTACTAGCCTGAGGACTTACTCTTGGGACCAAAACACCATACAAAGAGAGCTTGACATCACCTAGGGTTTAGGTTGTGGTGGTAGAGTTGCTACTTATTGACACTTGGCATGATTTGGTGGGAGATGACTTGAGGAGGCTATAGTGCATAAGAGGGAGGATCTAGAAGCCCCAATGACCTCAACCTTCTACTCCAACAACTTGCTCAAGGGGTTAAGACGTCACCCTTAGAGGGATGACGTCACCTTAGGGTTTCTATTGTGTATTTTTTAAATTTAAATTTGACTTTAGCTTGTACAGGGGAAAAGCAAGGGTTGTTGTCCCCTTACTTTGTGGTTTACCCTAAGTTTTGTGGACAAACTCTTGTTAGAGGTTTTTGTATAAATAGAGATCATTTCTATCTCATTTGATCATAACTCTCCCATCTTGGAGAGGATTCTTGGCTGAAATTTGTGCCCTACTTGGGAAATTTTGTCATATCTCTCTTGCTATGGTTTTCATTGGCTATTAGATGAAGAATTAATGTGTTATCTTTCTTGGAGGTTATTTCTTTCTTTTATGGTGGATTTTCTTGGTTAAAAGGAGTTTATCTTGTTAATGCTTGGACCAGGAAAGTAATATTTCATGTTATTTCTTCTCTTCTTGGTCACAAGGTTAATTTGCTAAGACTTTGGGGAGTATAATGGCATACAACCCCACTAAGCCCATCACATTTGTCTTGGAATAATTTTTTGCATAAAGGAATACTAGGAGGAGTAAAAGGGTTTACACCCTCCTAGGGTTTTTCTTAGCTAGTCTTTCTTGCCTTGGGGAGTAAAAGGGCTTACAACCCCAAGGAAGTATCACAACTAGCTCTTTCATTTTTAAAGACCTCATAACCCAATAGTTAAAGGCACTAATATCTTGCATTGGAGAAATAAAATCATTGCATTGAGATACGTAGAATTACGAGATATCAAAATTGTTTAAGTTGGAATATTTTCTACATGTTATAAGCTTTCTTGTGCCCTAAGGGCATCCTCTTTTAGCTAAGGATTTCATTGCTGCAACAAATTTAATGCTACAACCATTAGGGATGAAACAAACTTCAATTTCTTTCATCATTTACTCATTTTTCAACTGTGGAAATTGACTTCTAAACCTAGATTATTGTTCTATTGGTTATGGGCTATCTTTTTTTATGGTTTACTTGTTGATTTTTATGGTTGGAACTTGCTGTGGTAGAATTTTGTTGCTACATACATAAGGCTTCCCTAACACTTTGTTGATAACTTCATTCGAAAACCCTAATTTATTGTCAAAGTCCATGCTTAAGTATTGGAAATTTATCTACTATTTTAGTACTTCATTGTCCAATAATTATTTGACAATTTTGATGGTTAAATATGCAGTAACTAGTTGTTTTACTTGTTGATATATATTTATGTTGACTGCTACAAATAGGGACAAAAAGATTAACTTGTTTTTCCATTGGATTTTTTAGCTTGTATCTTCTCTTTTCTTGTGTCTCGAGTAGGTACAACCATTTTCCGTAGGTACTCAAACACTTGGAAACCATAAACCACCTCTAAAGTTCGTTGTCAAGCCACTCTCCACTTGGAAAATTGACCTATAGAGGCATATCTTCAAAAGTATCACTTTTCATCTTAGTTTCCCCCTAGGGTCACCCGAGACTCCCCCATGTGTCAGATTCTTCCTTCATAGAAGTGAGGGATGGTTTATCTGAGGTGACAATGGGTAATCTCTCCCACCATTATCGCCATCTAGTTGATTGGTTCAAGATTTTCCCAACCTACAATTTGCACGATAACAGGAGGGATTCTCATCGGATTAGGTTGACCCCATGGAGTGTTAGCAACTCCCATATATGGTAGACCAGTATAAAGGCCTATAGGGACTTCTAGAATAGTTTTCCCCAAGCCTTGAGGTTGGATTCTGGTAAGGGATTGTCCCCAAACTAGTTTCTACCCAAAAACTTCTTGTTGTTTCCAAGTTGGTTGTTTCCCCACAACTGAAGGTTTCCCCCCAGCTGGATGTTACCCCCAAGTTGGTTGTTGTCCCAATGTTGGTGATGGCCTTGCAGCTCAAGGTTTGCCCCCAACTAGTTTTTTCCCCCATGTTGAAGAGGGCCATGCAGCTGAGGGTTGCCCCACAGTGGGAGGTATAGAAGAACTTCCCATATGAACAATTTGTGTAGGACAAACAATTATTGTGATTGTCATTGGGTTATCTACTTGACTGGAAGGGGGAAAAAACAAGATATATGTTGCAGGACCCGAGGCAACAGTATTGTTGTCCACCTAACTAGAGGGAAAATGTATATAACATCCAAGTAAAGAACTTGGAGTATACATATGTGCAACTAGAGAGGTGGGAACAAAAGTTTTGTTCACATGTTGTTGTGACATGGTAACATGGGTCAATGATGTTCCCCGCAAAGGAGAAGTGCCAGGGGTAGTGATGTGTTCCAAAGAAACTATCTTAGGATCAAGTGGGGGTATCACTACTCCATATGTATAGTTAGGCGTCATTGCATCCATGCCAGAAGATAACTTATTGTACATATCACGTAGTAAGTGATAAGAAGAAAATGAATCAACAAAACTTGTGGAAGGAATCTCAACAAGTAGTGGGTTTTAAGGACAGAGCCTTACTCGATGATTTCTACCTCCCCTTCAAGATCGTCACTCGGGGGAGCTATGCTCCCAATTTCAGAAGCAACCTCTTCATTAATAGTTCCTTCATTTGAAGGGTTGTGTGGAAGATTGTTTTCTTCAGGTTCCAACCCTTTCATTCTCTGATATCTTCGAAGACCTTGGTCAGCCACGGTGAAAGTGTAATAGAAATAATGATCCTTAAGGCCAATTACAAATGTTGAAAGAACACACCCCTAAGAAATATAAAGGTAATCAACCAAGTAAACAGTAAGTGAAAGGATCTTCCAAAGATGGGATATCAAGCCGTCAACGAAGATATGAGCAACAATTACGATAACTCAATAGTTCCCCAAGGTGCAAGTAAGAGCCCACAGGAAAATACACTCCTAGTTCGTCGAAGCTGAGATTGAACATTTGTCTCAGGTACCACAAGTAATCTCCCTTGCATTCACTTATGTGGCTACCTAGGACTAGTATCGTGTGGGTGGGGAATACCAAGTCAAATCCCGACACCCAAAATTTCGAGAATGTTGGAGTTACACTTGGTACATTCATGCCTCAAAACTCCGAATACACAAAGTAATCCCACCAGGAAAATGGAGAGGGGAAATCTCAACCACTTTCTTAGCTTGACCTAGTGCTTAACTCACGTGTGAGGTGAGCTTTCCTAGAATTGGTTTTGCTAATAATGGATTTTCGTTCATTAATTGTCCTATTTTGGTTTAGAGGCCTTGGAGAATTTACTCACTTTTTCATAATCCACAGACCCTATCCTTATACTATTTTTCGTGTGCTATAAAATAAAAAAAATGTCTAATTAATTTGATTAAGCACACTGGTTAATTTTAATGGTTTTTCCTTACTCAAATGGATGTACAAAAATGCAACTGATGATGTGATGACTTGAATCCAAAACCATGTAGAAAGAATGAGATGCAAATATTTATCTTTCAATGAATTCTATGTGAGGGAAAGAGAAGATATGTTTTTCTTCTTAATATAAATAAACACCCAAAAGCATGCAACTTTCACTTTTCCTTTATCAAATGGAGAAAATTTGAAATGCCAAACTATCAAATTAATGTCCCTGAAATCCCAATCAAAGACAAGCTCTAAAATATGTACCAAAAACACTCCACCTATGAAAGTAGGATGCAAAACTTTTGTTTTCTTCTTTCGAAATTGCATGAAAACTTAAAAAAGGCTCTACAGAAAGGAGAAAGAGGTCTCAAGCAAAGAAACAAATGTAACATTCAATGCAAGAAACATGCACTATTGTTTGAATGCAAAAGGTGTTTGATATATGAGTCAAATAAACTGTAATGCAAGCTCAAACATGCTCCACCCATTAACTAGAATGCAATTAGTTTTTGGTTTTCCAATTCTTTCAAATGCAATGAAATTTTTTCATGGAACTCCCTTTGTTCTCGCTTTTGATCAAAATGAAAGGATTCAATGATACTTGCAAATAAATAAAAAGAGAAAGAAAATGAAGAAAATAATCACCCAAGGAAGAAAAGTTGCAATCACAAGGATGTCTTCAACACAGAAAACTCAAGCTTTCAATGTTTAAAAAAATAAATCAAATGAGTTGAAAAAGGTTGCAATGATGACTGTTGGAATAGATTTGAGAAAGACCTGTGAGACTGTAAGGAAAGAAATAAAGCATATATGGGCTAGATTTGAAGGATGTCCCTTCAAAACAAATTTTTAGTGGTTGGTTGTGCCTTGTCAGTTAAGATAGAGCGACTGATCGCACCATGTAGATGGAGAGACTCGTGGCCCCTAGAATTGGTTACACTGCTCAGTGTGATTTTTAGGTGGTCACATGTTGTAATGGTGCAATGCATGACCAAAAGGGGTGTGGTCGCCCTGTCTGCTTGAGACACACACAACCTCGATAATACAAGTGTGAAAACTAATGGACCTAAGGAAAATCTATTAGATATGGGACTGAACACTTTCAAACAGACTCGGAAAAGCTTATGGGAAGAATGAAAACAAATATTGGGGCTTAAAACAGGCAAGGTTGTTGAGAATATGAATTTAAAAATTGAGGAAGAAAACTAAATAAACAGGAATGACTTCCTCAACGGAGTTTCCAGTCTATTGTAGGATAAATGTACCTTGCAGGACTTACCTCCCTTAGGCTCTTCCTAGACCTAAGACATAATAGAGATGCAAGCTAAAGACTTTCCTAGATATAAATCATACATGAAAATATCTATGAGATAAGAGGATGAGAAGCATACCTGATACTTCGATGGTTGTCCCTGCGCGCTCCTTAGTCGTTTGCTCCTTTGAATATATCCTTCACTTTCACAAACGCAGGGTTGCACACTTAGGAGAACAAACAAGCACCTCTCACGAGATTAAACGTAACATGTATAAAACATATATCTAATAATATATCACAAAGACTTGAAAATATTAACCCCCTATGAAGATTATGATCACTATATACAATCAATTAGAGGGGAAAATCATGTGCATCTTATATTAATAAGGGAAAAAACTTATAGCTTACATACAAATAGCTTGATGAAGCTTCTTCCAATTTCCTTGCCCAATCTTTGTAATCAATCTGACATTATAATTTTACTCTCTTTTTTCCTCCCCTTTTTCCATAAGAGACCCTCAATATATAGGATGAAAGAGGTGAGATGGTGGATAACTCTTAGACACTCAAAATAACAAGCTTCTTGAGGTCGAATTACGAGAAATATGAGTTTGATCCCATCTCATTGTAACCATTCCTAATTTGAGAGTAACTAACCCAATCACACCCTACATTCCTACAGGACGCGACCGATTACGATCTGCAAGAAAGCAAAGTGTGACGATCAATTTGGGTCACGAACGGTAAAAGGGCAGCTCACGACCAGGAAAAAGGATGGTGTATACTCAAGGGAAAAGTGTCACAACTTAGTGTTTCAACCTGATAACCTATAGAGAATATCCATCAGGTAATCAAGTGGCAAATAATTGTATAACAAATATCCAGCAGTTTGCATGCATATTCAAAGTTTGAAAAAGCTCAAAACCTTGTGCTTTCACCAATTGTGATAAAGTATTGAAGTATAGGAAATTGCATGGCCTAAAGTGGGAAACATATTTAGTTTCCATGCATGGGATTATCCAAAGAAAAAACTATAAATACAAGAATCTCTCAATATTTCTAGGAGTTCAATAAATGTAATTTTATGTTGCACAAGTATAATCGAAAATTTAGTCACTTGCTAGTTATAGATTCATTGATTCCCGTTGTTATCAGTATTGAGCCTTCTTTTCTCTCACTTAGGTGAAAGTCTCTTCCAATTACTGCTCCATTTTTTAGAGAAGGCCTCAAAGAGGACAAGACCCACCCTAAGAAAAATCTTGAAGGTCATCTTCATGACTACTCCTAGGTGACATCATTCTTACTTTTTGTAAAAAATTTCCCCAGACTTTATCAATGTAATTGTTGAGTTCTCTTTCCCCCATCAAAATATAATTTGCATTGGTTGTTTCATATTTGCATCAATTTGATCTCTAATGTACTACCAATGTTGAAAGTTTGGCATTGTCATTTCTTATTTTGATATCTTGTTTAGCTACCAAAGAGAAGGTTTCAATGTGAATGTCTCCCCTTATCCTACTATATCATTAAAAATATACATAAAAATTGTCTCTATGAAGGTTTCACTTTGCCCCTCTTCAAACTCTTAATCATTGCATATTAGAGGAAATAAGTAGTAGTGCCTCATGCACCCTTATTAAGTTCCCTTTAAAAGACAATGTACACCAATAGATCCAACCTATTGATAAAATTTGTTTTGTACTCATTAGCACAAATAGCCCATATCACTTAGCTTCCTTGGAGTTTTTTCCCCTATCCTCGGAGCTATATCCATAGATTTATTTAGGATACTCTAATGGAAAGAAGCTTTCAATCACCTCAAGAAAAATAGATGACATGAAATGTTCATCCTATACAAAAATTTGGAAATTTTTTGATTGGAGTGTTCATATTACTACATAATCATCAAATCCTAAAATGCACCATACCTTAACTATTTCACATAACCCTTCAACAAGTTTAGGATGGTTGAACAATAGGCCAACTCGAATCACATCCACAACATCAGTTGCAAAGGACCTATTTGCATTTTGATTGTGTAGATAAAATATTTTAATCTAAATCTGCTCCTTACAATTTACCAATCTCACCATGCTAGTTCTTTGTTTAACCTTCTCTTCCATACCATTTTTTGTTAGTAATGAAAGTGAGTACTCAACCATAAATGGTTCAATAGCTTCATATATAGTAGAATCAATAGAGCACTCGCAATTTGACGCCTCTTATAAAATGATAATGTGAATGAGTGTGCAAGATATGCAAGAATAATTATGCAGAGTCCTACTTTCACCATCCCCTTTCCTGCTGGAATCTTCTACAAAGAGATGTTATTCTGAATACGGATATCAACTTTTTATTATACTTGGAATATATCCTAACTTCAAGATGGATATAAATTGATAAAAATGAATTCAATGGTATCTCAGGATCAGAAGGGTTGAGATGCCATGAAAATTTTAGCCTTGCGTAAGCTCTCATGAACAACTCTTTCAACTTCAAATCATCAGAATGAAGGTTTCATTTGGAACACTCTGTTATTTATCTCCAATGCTTGTGTAAGCTAGGAATCTAATAGGTCCTCCTCCAAGAAGTCACTTTATTTTCTTAGATTAACTAGCCATGTGCTTTAAAATGTCTCTCTACACTAAGCATCACTTTATCACATAAACTTGATGATCACTGTATATCCAATCTTAGCCATAGACTACAACAATGTTCAATTTTGTGGCGCAGAGACACACCAAGATAACTAGAAAATAAAGGAAGCAACGCCTCTTCATAGAAGTTTTCCAAGATTTCTAAACTATAATGAAAGAGGCCATCGTCATAGCAAACTACACATAGTTTTGAATCCTTCCATTAACCCTCAATTCCACCATAAGGGGGATCCAAATTTTAACAAAGTTATTATGGATGTGTTTCCATTTGAAGCAATGAAGATGTTGTAAATCTCAAGGATGGCTTGCAAATATTTATGCATTTGGATATGATTGGTGATCAAGTTGTATCCTTCCCCAAACTTAAGAACCACCCAATTTTTGGAGGGCCCTCTTGAAATTTATGCATTTGGATATGATTGGTGATAAAGTCACATCCTTCCCCAAACTTAAGAACCACCCAATTTTTTGGAGGGCCCTCTTGAAATCATTCATGGGTTTGTTGTAGAATGAATTATCAATGAAGGGAAGGTCATTTAACTAAAAACCAACAAATTTCCATAAAGAATTAATAAAAAGTTATCTGTTGGGAGATGGGTACCAGTGTTACCAACATCGTGATAATATTGTGATGTTGGCAATATTATTGGAAAAATAAGGGTCGACGATATTTTCCGATATTTCATTCTTACAACATTGTTTTTCATTCTTACGACATTTTATGATATTTTTTTATATTTTCCCCGGTGTTGCCGATATTTTCCATTTTCGGACCCTCGACGATATTTTTCCGATATCGATGTTTGCAACACTAAGTGGAACCCCTGGTGTGTTCTTGACCATTTTCATTCAACTATATGCTTCTTTTGAATTCTTAATGTATCTCAATATAATTTTTGTCAAATTTTGTATCCACTCTAAGAGAAAAAGGACTCTTTCTCAAAAGGAGAGGAAAATCACAAGAAATGCAATATCTCATGGTCTTTAAAGTGGAATATCCATTGATCCAAGCTCATTTCTCATATATGACAGGAGATAATTTTCCCCTTCCAACCCATCAAAATAAGGAGGTGGTTTCATGTAAGCCATTATTAGGAAATTAAACCATGCTTAGCCCTTGGGCTGGTCCCCGATAGTTTTTCCCACTTTCTTATGGATGCTAACACAAGTTTTCCTTGGGAAATATTGACTATATATCTATAGTCAATAACTATAATCTATCTAAGCTATAATAAAAAAATTCCAAAATCTGAAAGTAACAAAAAAATCTGACATCCCCATAATTCAAAGAGATCAACTTGAGGTAAAGAGGACTTATCAAATTCTAGTAGAGGGAACAACCGCAAAATTTGGCAATCTCAACCTAAAACTTTGATTCTTTAATATTTTCCATGTTAAGAAGGTGTGTGTATTACAACTATGCCATTAATAGATCATAACAAAAATCCATGAGAAAATTGTTCTTACCCTTGTGTGTCATATCCTTATAGTTGTGTATTCCCATTTACTTAACCCAGGTTGTAAGATGAAGGCCTATGACAAAGCATACATCTTGTTTTCTAATAAACAAAAATGTATACACAACATGCTCTACACTGTGAGAGCCTAATACTAGTTTGACTATTTCTTAGAATGTCTCTATTCTTACATGTGGTTGGTGCCATTTTGGAGCATCTCAATATAGTCTTTTGGTCAAAAAATCTAAGAGGAAAAATACTTTCTCTTTCTCTAAAGACGAGGAAATTCACAGGAAATACAATATCTACTGGTCTTAAAAGTGGAATATCCAATTATCCAAACTCTTTTCATAAATGATGCAAGATCATCTTCCCCTTCTAACTCATCAATAGAAGGAGGTGGTGTCATGTAAGCCCTTGACAGGGAAACTAACCCATGCTTAGCCCATGGGTTGGTCCCCAATAACTTTCCTCGCTTTCTTATGGATGTTAGCACAAGTTTTTCTTTGGAACCCTTGACTATATATCTAGAATAATTAACTACTAACAAATCTTAGCTATAATAAAAAATGTCAAAATCCCAAAGTAACAAAACAACTCTGACCTCCCAATAATTCAAAGAGATCAACTTGAAGTAAAGATAACTTATCAAATTCTAGTAGAGTGAAAACAATTGGATTTGACAATCACGATCATTTAAGTAAAACTTTGATTCCTTAATATTTCCCATGTTAAGAAGGTGCATATATTACAACTATGCCATTGATAAATCATAGCAACACCCCATGAGAAAAATGTAAATATACTCAAATCATTTAATCAACTTATCCTAGCTTGTAATATCTGTGTAGTTGTGTGTTCCCATTGACTTAACCTAGATTGAAGAAATGAAGGCCTATAAAAAAAGGATAAAGCTTATTCTCAAATAAACTTGTGTACACAACATGCCTTAAGCCTTGAGAGCTTGGCATTAGTTTGTCCATTTTCTTAGAATGTTTCTATTCTTACCGATTGTGTTTGGTCCTAGTTCTCGACTTGGCACAAGGTGCAACCATAAAATCAAACCAGATTTGCTCGCTCGGTTGTCATCTTATTTGTTGCTTTGCCTCGCAGTGGAAGAATACAATCACAATAATGTTATTTTCATTTACAACGATAAGTTGTCAAGCATGAAAACATACAAATTTGCACATAAAGTAGTCCATAGCATAAGATTTTTTTCTTGTCAATTCTAATAATGAATAGCTTAGAATAAATGCATCAAATTCTAGTAGAGGGAACAAGCCCCAGATTCAACGATCTCAATCCTCTAAGAGTGAAATTGTGTTCCGTCAATATTTCGCATCCAATACTAAGTTAAATATTTAAAAAATCCAAACTCGTGGATGGCAAGGATTTCACATTAATTGTTCTATTTGCATCAAATATTAAATCTCCATGATTGTTGTCATCCTAAGATTTAATTCTAATATTTTCTAAAGATCTCTTAATGCAAACCTTCAATTAATTGGAATGAAAAGGGAGAATATAGTACTTTACACACAATATTAAATGCAACCAACTACGATTCCTTGACTATGAAACACCTCCTAGTAGCAATACAATGAATTACATGAGGCTCATTGAAGCAAAATTTAGTCA
>ML801760.1:91393-124725 GCA_009831015.1 Picea engelmannii
GTGACACTTGTTTTAACATGATTCAGACTTGTAAGGTTCATCACTGGAAAAAATAAGTAATTTCTCATTCATCGATTTCTTCTTCTCTCGCATATCACGATGATGACTAGCATTTTTCTATTATTGAATAGAAGGAGCAACTTGTTAACTATTGATTTTCTCTTCTAACCAATAAGACGTTACATAGCTCTAATAATAACAATAACATGTTTGAGTGTCTTCTCAATGAGTAAAACGATCGTCAAATTCCAAAAACAATTCAAAGTCTAATTTTCAAGAAATTTTATAATGATTTAAAACAATTTGGAAATATTTAAAAAATGTTAATAGATTGGTCAATATGAGGTTTAATGTTTATCATTTTAAGCCTCGATAATAAAACCAACTTCAAGCTAACATAAATATCTACAACTAAAGTGGATTGAGAATGACTCTAAAGTTAGATTATAGTATTTGAAGAGCTCTAACCTAACTGCCAAAACTTATGTAATGTTATCTACAACTAAAGTGGATTCAGAGGACTTTAAAGTTAGATTATAGTATTTGAAGAGCTCTAAGCTAACTTAATGTTTTTTTTGTAAGGAAATTAAAAATAAAGAGAATATTTAGGTTTTTGAAATGCATAATATGACATGCTTTAAAGTTTTTAGACTTTTGTAAATTTTCCTTTGAGACAAGGTTAAGAAAGAACATGGAAATGACTAGTTAAAAAGAACAAAATTTAAATGAACATAATTAAAAATAAAAATGTAGTTCAAATGAAAATAAATAAATAAATTATAGAAGGGTAGATTATTTAGGTTCTATTTCCATATATGGCATTGAAAGAATTGAAAACTAGAAATGAAAATTCAAATAAACATTTACTTAATAAAAAAAACAAAGATTATCATATTTGTAAACAAAAAAAAATCAAGAAATTTATTTCTTCAAAATCAAGCTCCATTTTGTAATATATTCAAAATAACCATAATCATTCAACATAAAAAATGAAAAGAAATAAACTTTGTTAGAATTTAAAGAAATTGTTTTTCCATTTTATTAATATAAAGAAGAGCATACTATTTCGCACAAAAAAGTTGATTTGTTCCATTAATGATCCTATACTCCAAAACAACACCAAATGCATTGATTGCCTAGACTTATGGTATAGTCTTCTTAGCGACTTTGCATCAATATGTCAATTTTGGTATCATTGCAATTAAAAATGAAACTAAGTGTAGGAACACATTCAACAAATTGCAAAATTGAAATTGTGAAGGATTTTAGTAGCACAATCTTTTGAAACATACCTTTTTTAGTTGAATTTCTTTTTGCAAAAATTAAGGAAGGAAATTCTCATTCAATGGCATTTTTCTCTACCTCAACTATTGTATTATCCTGATTAAGTATAAATTTTCCATGAATAATAAAGTCACGCGGTATGTAGATAACATCATATTTGTCTTTCAAATAATCTTCATATGATAAGGCTCTCAAATTCGACAATAGCTTCCTTAAGATGTCATCTCTAAGAGAATATTCAATACTTTTGTATTTTGTGTGTTGATTATGTTGCATTTTAATCATTGTGAATAGTTGAAAGGGTTTTCAGCCTAAGGAGTTGAAATATTACTTAAAAGTGTGCATACCTATAGGTTTTAGATACTTCAATTTTTTTACTTAATCAATAAATGTGCTTGGAAGATTGCTATCACCCTGGGAAAATTCGTTGGGACTGGAAACTTTATGTAATGAGTGAAAGTTGCAATATGTCAATGCCTTGAGAGTAAAAGAAGTAGAATAAAAATAAGTATGCTACTAACTTGAAATCTTTAGAAACTAAAGTTGTCAAGTCACCTTCAAAATTTGTCCACAATCGATGTAATATAAGGCTTGCAATGAGTAGCAGCGCTACTTATAACCTACTTGTAAAGAAAATATTATAACCTACTTGTAAAGAAAATATTTTGATGTAACAGTTATGCATAACCCGCAAACTTTTGAAAATATGTTTGCATATTTCTTGTGCATAACTTAAACGCAAGAAAGAAACCATACAATACAATATGTGGTAAAAAAAAAAACAAATCACATTTTACTTGGTTGAAAATTGTACATTTAAAAAAATCTCATCAATAAATATGGTGAGACCTTATTAATGAATATGTAAAATCATGTTCAATGCTCTTAATACACCATCAATAAAGAAAAATCAAGGACATGTTATTCCATGTGATGTTTTCATTTGAATAATTATATTTAGTATACATTTTATTGTAACATTTTATTCCATCCAAATGCTCTTAATACATCATATCAATAAATGAAAATCAAAGACACCTTATTCCATGTGATGTTTCCATTTGAATAGTTATATTTAATATACATTTTATTGTAACATTTTATTCCATCCAACAGACCCATTAAAATACACAAATACAAACCAAATCCATTAAAATAAAAATGCAAACCAATAATTAGTTTTTTAAATGTTCGATACAAAAAGAATTTAGCAGGCATATGGAATAAATCTTCTCTAAAACTCAAATTAAAATATACATGTACTACAACTTTAGATCTTTCTCACATCAAATCTTTAAAAATGAAATTGTTGAAAACATAATAAAGCTCTCCTTAATTAATAAACATGTCATTTAAAATCCTGTCACAAAAGACTCTGCTCACAATGAATATATTCCCAAATATTTGTAAAAGTGCAAAGTGAAATTGTTGAAAGCATAATAAAGCTCTCCTTAATTAATAAACATGTCATTTAAAATCCTGTCACAAAAGACTCTGCTCACAATGAATATATTCCCAAATATTTGTAACTATGACCAAACTTTTTAATGAGAAAAAAAACTTCAAGGGAAGAAATAAGCTAAGAGATTCAAACCATGAAAAAAAACGAGCTCTTTCTTATCCATTCAAGATGAAATTGTTGCACATGAAATAAAACTCTATGTAATTAATAAGGATGTTATTTAACATTTTATGACAAAAGACTCCACTCACGCTAAATTTATCCCCAAATATTTGTTGTTACGATCAAGATTTTAAAATCCAGTTTGTTCAATAAAAAGGTAAAATGAAAAGGTTTATCCAACCTGAAAATTTAGCAATTTAACATGCGTGCGAAGTAATTCTTCACTCAACCTGAATGGTGCATATTAAATAATTTTTAAACCAATATAATTTAGAAGAAGAGGAAAAAATGAGAAGGGAAAACATAACCCCTTACGTCCCCTTCTCAATCTTGTCCTTCAATGAAGGCCCATGCATTAGCTATCTTCTTGACAACATATTGGTGGTAGCCGAGCTTGAACCTGCACTTGCAGGGTTCAGGAGCTTCAAGAAACTACTTACAGCTAAAATGCCAAATACGGTTGTAGGTATATCAGCTACCTTTATTTTGATCGGTCGGTTTCTTGGAATTCTAGGGGTCCTAGCCAGCAGCTTCTAAGTATCTTTGAATATCTTTGTAAAAGACAAGAGTGACTTGCAGAACCACTTCCACTAAGATAATCCCAGTTTATTCTACAAGTATGAATAATTTTCTATGACCCTCCAAATCCTGAGAAGAAGCTGAAGGTTTTTTTAAAATTTTTACTACAAAACATATCTAATATTTTATTTTATTTTATTTTTGAAGACAAAAGGAAAACTATGGAACAAATTTACATGATTAACAGGATTTTCTAAAAGTTTTGATAAGGAGTCACTAGCAGATTATCCAACCTTATAGCAATAGACAATCCTTTAAGCTATGCAAGACTTCCACAATTGCACACGAATAAAATTCTAACAGTCGAATATCACAGAATACCTAGTTGCAGCTTAAACTGGCAAAACCCCTCGTGCAATGATGGCACAATAGATCGACTTTAATACGTGCCTACATGTATCACAAAAAACAAAGAACCTATATAAACCAAAATTGAAATGCCACAACTAAGGTGACATGGCATGTTCAATTGTTGAACAAGATGAAATATAACTAACACCTCCTCAAATTACACTTACCACTAATCAAATTATGAAGAAAACTCTATTTTAAGCTCTCAAAGTACAACATAACAAACATGATTTCTAGAACAACATGCATGCATGTAGTAGAAAGGGGCTAATTCTCCAAAGTAAGTGTGCATAAATTTGCGAAGGATTTGATATATAACTCAGGCCGAAGGTATGATATTGAACGTCCTGGTGTTCCACATTTCTTCTCGGGATGAAACTATAGAATGCAGGTCAACTGAACCAGTCAACTCAAAGCTAGAAGGGCCAATTACACACACAAGACTGACAAGGAGGGAGGGACCTCTTGCGACCACATAATCCATTAAACGCCACTCACAAAAGTGTGCACTCTGATTTCCAAGCAAAGGGGAAAACACAGGTCCCCTGGTGCTTATAGGGAATGGGAACCTTTTATGTAGTAGTGGCCTAGAAATTTCAGGTACCTACTCCAAACGAATATTACAGCATGAGTTCGCCAAAAGGTTTAAGGAAAGGAGACCAAAAATACATAATATACATGGTGCTTATTCAAAATGGGTTTTCTTCTAACTGTTCACATTAGTAATTTTATAAATGGAGAACTTGGATGGATAAAAATTGACCATTTATTCTGGGATTTTAACCCAAGACAAAATCAACCATAAAAATGCAATTGATGGGGCTATGAAGTTGAGATAGGTCAAATACTAGCGAAAGAAAGGGGAGGTAAGTCATTTCTCACTTGAAATCCTAAGAACATGGAAATCCTCTCACCAATTTCACCATTAATTTATACAATGCACACAGGAAATGTTAGCACTAGAAGTCACCTCCTGATTGCAGGGGATGTAATCCCAGTACCCATCAGGTTGTATGTCACGATCAATGGATTTAAAGAGGTCAAATGGGCGCAGACTCAAGAGAATATCGTTTAAACTCAAAAAATTGGGCCAGCATGTGCAAGCATGTGAGGTCTTGTCAACCAATAAGTTGTAGTAAGGGTGAGTAGGAGGAAGAACTGGTGAGGAGAATATAGAGGTCTGCTATGGACATCCGGTCTTCCAATAGCCTAAGGAAGAAAAACTCAGAAAACAAGATCCTCTTGGATTCAGATTTTCAGGAAACTGAAAACTCTATAACTGCGTTGCAATCAAACATCCATTACAACACAGTCACTACAATTCATGTGAATCCTTCAATCATGAACATTTAGTATCATGCGCATAATAAGATGGAGGAAGAAAGCTGACTTAGATTAAACAAGAAATCTCAAATCAAACTACATAACCAAGGAACCAGAGCTTCATTAAAACTTTACAATGTGGGAGCTTAGCTCAACCATCGACCATAACAAAATATCAAAAATGCCTACATATACTCAGAACAATTCGCCATTGGCATGCTCGAGTCTTTGCATTCAAGACATTATGTTTGCATGCTCTCTGGCAGACTGTGCATGCAGTCTTTTGTCAAACGTGAGCTTCAGTCAGACGCAATTGTGTTTCAGAAAGGACCTACAGATGAGTAGACTTGCTGACAGTCCTTTTGAGCTTTCCATTTATGGAGGAAACGATGTTCAACCACCATCCCCCCAATCTCATTAACTGACTTTCTCGGGATCCGGATAGTCCTGAGTCAACTTAGTACCTGGAAACGTGACGACAACACCCTGCTCTTTGGCCATCTGGATCTGTGTTGGATGTTGAGGAGGATCTGGCGCAAACGACATGAAAGTTGACTGGACAACGACCAGGCGGGAGGTTGTGGTGACAAAATGACGACTGGGAATACGTTGGCGTCAACATGCGGGAGCTGAGGTGGAGGAACGAGGAGGGAGGACGAGGGGGCAAGGGAGTTTGAGTGGTCAGGAGGGGTACACGACAATGCCGCTGAGGTGACATGGAACAGGAGTGGGAGACGCATGTCGAGAGGTGAAAGGGGGAAGATGCGACGGTGGGGGAAAGACTGGCACGCGAGGATGTGAGTGGAAGATAGGTATTGGCATGAACGGAAGGCGGTAAAGGTAGGCGGTAAGCAGTCTACTTGGAGGGAGGGGNNNGCCGGGGAGGTTCGAGTTAACGAGGAGGCACCACGATAGTGGGGGGCTCATGCTCAAAAACCACCAACTCGGACCCCCACCCTCGTTAAAGGTAGAATGTCAGGGGGGGGACGATATGGATCATGCGTCATAGATCTGAGCGTGCCAGGATCATCCACTCAGATCTACGCGCTTCTTACCACATTGCGCCAAAATATCACATCGTCACCCAACTTAGGATAAAAAGATAAAGTGGGTTGTGCAAGAAACCCCTTTCTTACATTTATTCACCAAGGGTAATTTCCTAAGGGAAACAAAACCCTCCCTTTACAAAGATGTGTGATAACAGTAGGCTCCATGGGGATTAGAGACCTCCCTGCGAGGCTTTAAAAACTTCAACTTCAGTCACCTTACTGTTGGGTTGTGGAGTCACTTATTGAAAACATAAGAAAAAGAAAAAAGATATTTACAATGACCTGGGAAGCCATTCTTGGCTTAAACAAAGAACTTCTTTAGAAAATGCCCATTCACAGAGCCTCCAAAAACTTCATCACCCTGCAAATCCTGCAACCTGTAAGTATTATTAGGGAATATCTTAGAGATTCTGAAGGGCCCAATCCACAAGGCCTCAAATTTACCATGCTTGCCTTTGGCTTGCTTGGGCGCATCCCATTTGAGCACCAGATCTCCCAACTGGAAATCCTCCTTTCTTATTTTTCCGTCAAAAGCCTGTTTGATCTTTTGTTGATGGTCATGTGCTATGTCTAGTAGTTTTTCCCTTGTCTGTTGCACTTCTACTAGCTCTTGTATTCTTCTGATCATATCATTAGGTTCTCCTTGGTGGTCTTGGAAGAATTTTTCCACAAGCAAGGCGAGCTGAGAAGGAAAGATGGCCTCAACTCCATACATAAGCTGAAAAGGAGAGACACCAAGGGACCTTTTTGTTGTCACTCTATCAGCCCACAAAGCAAATTTGAGATTTGAATCCCATGCTTTCTTGTTGTCCTCTAGCAGTCTTTTAATGATCTTTATAAGGCTCTTGTTAGAGGACTCTTCCAATCCATTTCCTTGGGGGTAGTAAGGAGTTGAGTGGATCAATGAAATTCCAAACTGTTCGCAGAACTGGATCAATGGTTCGGCCTTGAAGGATGCAACATTATCAGTGATAATTCTTTTCGGACAACCAAACCTTGCTATAATATCCTCAAGAAAACCAATGATTACCTTGTGAGAAGCACTCCTTGTGGGGATAGCTTCTATCCACTTGGTAAATTAATCAGTGACAGTCAAGATCCACCTGTGTTGACCACTAGAAGCTGGATGAATTTCCCCAATGAAATCTAGGCCCCAATGTTGAAAGGGTCCCGAACCTACCACAGGCTTCAATGGCAAGGACTTGAGTTTTTGCTTTCCAGAGAATTTTTGGCATTTAGCACAAGCCCTAATTTTATCTCAAACATCAATGAATAGGCTAGGCCAAAAATAGCTAGCTCTGATAATCTTGTAGGTTGTGGTTTTCTAGAAGTGATGTCCCCCACACAAACTGTCGTGAAAATCAAACATGATCTTTTGGGCTTCCTGTGGGTCTAAACATCTCAACAGCACTCCTAAAGGGTCTTTCCAATATAAAACTTTATCAATGAGGCAATACTTAATTGATTTGAGCTTTAAATCTCTTACCTTGTTTTTTTCCATGCCATTCGGAGGCCGCAACTTCTGTAAAAAGAAAATGATGTGCCTATACCAAGCACATTCTTCTCATGGAGGGCTGACTTGAGAAATTGTATCGGACAACTCAGCCTGCTAATTTTCTGAGCAAGTGTTGATGAAATTTACCCCCAAGGCTTTACAATTAGATTCAGCCAGCAGCCTGGCTAAACCTTGACCCTTAACTAATTTGGTGGGCCTTATCTCCAGGTCAAATTTCAGGATTTTAGCAATCTACTTGCTCCTTCTCCCATCTATGTCAGGCTGAATGAGAATCTCCTTCATAGAAGTTGAAGGGACATATGCAATGACCTTCAAATGCAAAACATAAACCCTGAAGGATTTGAGGGCTTTAACCAAAGCATAGGCCTTTTTTTCCATGATGCCATATTTCAACTCTGCATCTCTCAATGCCCTACTGAAAAAGGAAATGGGTTGTTTAGACCCTTCATTATTCTTTTGCAACAAAACGACTGCCACTATGTCAAATGAGGCAAAGGAGAAAATCAGAAAATCTTTGGAGTAATTAGGATTGATGAGCACAGGGGCTTCGGTCACGGACTTCTTTATTTGATCGAAGGAACCACAAGATTCAACAGTCCATTTAATTTTGTTTCCTTTCCTCAACATGACTGTAATGTCCTTCACCAGTTCAGCAAAATTAGAAACAACCCTTCTTAGAAAATTAATCTTCCCCAAAAAACACTGAACTTCTTTCTTGGATCTAGAAAGTGCTAAGGTTTGGATGGCTTCCACCCTGCTGGGATCAATCTTTACTGCCTCAGCCGATACTATGTTCCCCAGTAATTTTCCCTCCTCCATAGCAAACAATGACTTTTTGAGATTCAGGGAGAGACCAAATTTTCTGCATTTCTGGAATACCTTTCTCAAATCATGACAACGTTCTTTATCGATCTTGGAGAAAACTGTAATGTCATCCAGATAAATGACTACAAACCTATCCTTTTCCCCAATGAAGGTGATGTCCATAGCTCACTGGAAAGTTGCTCATGCGTTCATCAATCCAAAGGGAATCTTGGCATACATGAATGTACCCCATGGAGTGGTGAATGTTGTCTTCTCTCTGTCCTCATGTAAAACAAAAATTTGATTGTAGCCAGAAAATTCGTCAATCATGGACATCCTGGATGCACCTGTTACCCTCTGCAATATGTGCTCCATTTTCGGCAAGGGGTAATTATCTTTCTTGGAGCTTCTGCTTAGGTTCCTAAAATCGACACAAAGTCTGATTTCTCCATTCTTCTTTCTTACTAGAACCAGGTCGGCCACCCATTCATAATATCTCAAAGGAACAATAATATGGGCATCCAACAGCTTCTTTTCCTCCCTCTCCATAATAGGCAGCAGCATAGGATTTGTTTGTCTCAATTTTTGCCTAAATGGTTTGGCCTCATCCTTCAATGGGATCTTATGTTCAATAATGCTTGTGCCGTATGTTCTGAGATCCTCATAAGTCTAGGAAAACACGTCAGCAAACTCCTTTAATAGTCTAGCATATTCAATCCTTTGTTCCCTTGACAGACTGCTTGACAACTTGACAAATTTTTTATCTTCCTCTATACCAATGTTGCATTCTGTCACCTCAGCATCATCAGTGGAACCTTTAACTTTCACTGCCACATCATTTCTGTCAAATAGTCTTTCCAAAGGAACTAGTCCCCTCGAAATGTAATTGCTAGGCAACTGAAAAATATGGTGATTAGCGATTTTGTTCAGGAAAACATCAACATGAGGATTACTTTCAGAATCTTGATCTTGATCAATATGCAGTGCAGAAAACTCATCAACAGTCTCAAGGAATCTTTTGATCTCAATATCATCCTCAAATACTTTCCAATGCTTGACATTGTCAAGTATAGAGGGTCTATATTTTACTTCTACATCATACCTGAGCTTTGGTGGCAAAGGGACTCTGAAATTGCTTGTTGAAACAGTTAGATAATCAGCCATGATGTTTTCTTCTCTTGGAATAAATGAAATGTTGAAAGCTAGGAAAAAACTGTCAATAAGGTCCCACACTTCATTTCTATAACTTCTTAGCCCAGGGTGTTTATCCTGATAAAGGTTTCTAATATGATTAACAATTAACTCAGCATCCCCAAATATTGATATCTCTTCAATTCTCATGTCCTTTGCAGACCTCAAACCTAAAACGAGAGCGTCATACTCTGCCACATTATTGGTAGGTTTGAATTCTAACTTGTAGGATAGAGCTATAGTTTCTCGAGCAGGTGAAACAAAAACCACCCTAGCACCAACACCCTCCTTAGAAGAGGTTCCATCGAAGTTCCGCACAGAGGTGATAGGAGGGGAATTTTCACAAAATATAATGGGTCGTTTTTTGATTTCCATAGAAGGTTCAGGAGCATCGGTGAGATGCAACAAACTAGATCCCAAATCTATGTCAAGAGAAAATATAGGGTGGTTTGTGGGGTTTTCTTCATCACTAATAATGTAGGCCAACTGAGCTTCTCTGTAAAGTCTTCTATGCTCCCCCCCAAACATAGGAATAGTAGCATATGTGAGGTCCATCTGCAAGGTTCCTCCAAGTCTTTTTATCCAGGATCTTGATAATAACATGCCAAACTTGGGGGGAACATCAGCCACTACGATATCCATAACCACACTCTTCATGGGAAACTGAAACAAGGTCACAACTAGATCCTTGATGACCCTAAGACATTTCACTTTCCTAGAGTCAAAAGAATACAAATCATGGTAATCTTTTGTGATTTCTAGCCCGAGTTCATCCATGACAGTTTTAGGCATGAGATTATGGGATGCCCCCGAATCCATCAGAAAATTATGCAACACCTTATCATGTATGTTCAGTGATGTATAGAAGGGAGGGGATGAATCATCTATGTCTTCTACTAAAGGACCTAAGATAACTGTTGGCTTTTCATCTTGCAAATTGACCGAGTTTGTGGAATGAGATGTAGGTTTAGACTGCAATAGTTTAGAGAGGCTCCTTTTGAAATCCTCATGCTTGACTAGTTCAGAATGGGGGACAAGGATTCTAATTTTTTGAATTTCATGGTCAAAATTAAAAGAGGAAGGGGTTTTCATAATTTCTTTCACTTCTGGAACAGGAACTTTGACCACTGGAGATGGGGCTTGCGCTTTCTTACCTCTGTTTTTGTCTGCTACATCTTTAGCAAGCTTCTCTGCTCTGGTAGGTTGCTCAGGAACATCGGGATTTCCTTCTTTCTTCTTGGACCCAAGGTTATATTTGTTTGGGCTGCTGGCCTTGTCTCCCTTGCTCAATTCATTAAGTTGATTGTCCATGAGAGACTCTTCATATGTAGATTGAGTCAAATGAGGAAAAGAGGAGGTGTCTTCGAGATAGTGAATTTTTGGGTCAAGGTCTTCTTCCTCCCCTTCGTCATTAGTAACAAGATTATTTTGGAGAGGGGTCTAGATATTCTAGTCATCTCTATTCTTGTTTCTCTACTCTCTTGGAAGAATCTGAGGAGCATTGTTAAGTCTCTTGAAATTACCTCTGTTATCAGCATTTTGTGAATTTCTATAGTTCTGTATTCCTTAAAGCTTTAACTTTTCCATCTCAACAAACATAGATTTTACTAATTTGGTAAGTTCATCAACTTGAGGATGAACAACAGAGGAACTAGAGGTTGAAGCTTCAAACCTCCCTCTTCTTCTATCTCTATCAGCCTTGCTCCTAATATTATCAACTGCAAATATAATGGACTCTACTTCAAGGGTTGCATCTTGCATATGAGACAAGGAAGAATCTCTTCTTTATCTTAACAGGAGACAAAAATCAAGATCAAAGGCGCTAGCATAAGTAATCTTTGCAGAGGTTTTTGTAGGCTTGACTTCAGTGGGGATTTTATTGTACATTTTATTAAACCTCTTGGAGAAGTCAGAAATAGATTCCCCTTCCTCCTTCTTCAGAGATCCAAACTCTATAATATAGTACAGGAGATCATTTTTGTCTCCCCAGTCCTTTAAGAAGGCTTCATCTAGGGCTTCAATCCATCCAATAGATCCAGGAGGCAAGGCCCTAAATCACTTCCTAGCTTCACCATCAAGACTATGAACAAAAATCCTCATCCATACATCCTCATTCTCTATGGCATGGTTATATGTAAAACTATAAAAGGCTTCAAGGTGTGCCTCTACAGTTATGTCTCCCTCACCTGTGAACTTAGGCAACTTCTTAAGGTAGCCATCCACTGGGAGAGAATTCAGAGGATGAGGCAAAAAAGAGGGGAATGCCTAGCAGCTATTATAGCTTCCATTCTAGTTCTGGGGGTATTAGATCCTACAATTGGAGTGTGAACAGGAGGATAAGCGAGAGGAGATGGAGTTCAGACTGGTGAGACTGGGATTGTGCTTCTGGGGGAAAAGGGAAACAACCGAGTGTTTGGAAAAAGGTTGCAGGGCTGGTAGGAATAGGGGTTTCTCCTGCATCAACTCTAATGGGAGGAGGAGTAGTAAATCCAGGGGTGGGAAAATCTCCTAAGGTCCTGGGTCTGAGCCACGGTACAACTTTAGGAGAGACAAGAGTGTTGAAGATTTCTCCTTCCAAACCGAGGCCAGGAAAGGAGAAATCAACAGTAAAACTCCCAAAATTTAAATTTTTGGAAACTCCAGCAAATGGGATAGCATGAGAAATAGAAACAATAACTGGAGTTTCTGAAGGAAGATTATGAAAATTACCAGAAT
Organism: Picea engelmannii; assembly: GCA_009831015.1. NCBI lineage: Eukaryota > Viridiplantae > Streptophyta > Pinopsida > Pinales > Pinaceae > Picea > Picea engelmannii. The sequence goes on from ML801760.1 coordinate 103,830, forward strand.
CACCCGGTTCAAAAGCTGAGGTACCTTCTTGAGGGGTCTTTCCTTTTCTGATAATTTTCTCTGGGTCAGCTTCAAACGTGGCTAGAGGCAATTGTGGGTGAGACATCATGTGTCTGCATTTCAAAGTCAGCTGAAACAGTGGAGTCGGACCAGTGGATTTTCCAAACAATAGAGTCGATAGGTGTAGGTTGCAATCTTCAATGATATTGATGTCTGATGCACCTTCAGAATTAGTAGTTCGTTGTCGTTCTATTCCAGGGAAAATTCTTCAATTCGTTCCCCGACAGCGGTGCCAGAAATCTTAGCACTAGAAGTCACCTCTTGATTGCAAGGGAGGTAAGCCCAGTACCCATCAGGTTGTATGCCATGATTAATGGATTTAAAGAGGTCAAATGGGTGCAGACTCAAGAGAATATCATTTTAACTCAAAAAACTAGGCCAGCATGTGATAGCAAGTGAGGTCTTGATTAACTTCAGCTAGTAAATTGAAGTAAGGGTGAGTAAGAGGAAGAACTCGTGAGGAGAATGTAGAGGTCTGTTATGGACATCCGGTCTTCTAGCAGCCTTAGGAAGAAAAACTTAGAAAACAAGATCCTCTTGGATTCATAGTTTCAAGAAACTGAAAACGCTATAACTGCGTTGCAATCAAACATCCATTACAAAACAGACACTACAATTCATGTGATTCCTTCAATCATGAACATTCAGTATCAGGCACATAATAATATGGAGGAAGAAATCTGACTTAGATTAAACAAGAAATCTAAAATCAAACTACATAACTAGGGAACCAGAGCTTCATTAAAAATTTACAATGCGGGAGCTTAGCTCAACCATCGACCATAACAAAATATCAAAAATGCCTACATATACTCAGAACAATTCGCCACTGGCATGCTCGAGTCTTTGCATTCAAGGCATTACGTATGCATGCTCTCTGGTAGACTGTGTGCACAGTCTTTTGTTAGACATGAGCTTCAGTCAAACGCGATCATGTTTCAAAAAGGACCTGCAGACAAGTAGACTTGCTGACGGCCCTTTTGAGCTTTCCATTTATGAAGGAAACGATGTTCAACCACTATTCCCCCAATCTATTTAACTGAATTTCTCGGGATCCAGATAGGCCCGAGTCAACTCGACACCTGGAAACGTGACAACAACACCCTGCTCTTTGGCCATCTGGATCTACATTGGATGCTGACGAGGATCTGGCGCAAACGACATGAAAGTTGACTGGACAACGACCAGGCGGGAGGTTTCAGTGACAAAACGACGACTGGGAATACGTGGGCATTAACATGCGGGAGATGAGGTGGAAGAACAAGGAGGGAGGACGAGGGGGAAGGGGAGTGTGAGTGGTCAAGAGGGGTACACGACATCACCGGTTGAGGTGACATGGAACGGGAGTGGGAGATGCATGTCAGGAGGTGAAAGGGGGAAGATGCGACAGTGGGGGAAATACTAGCACGCGAGGATGTGAGTGGAAGACAGGTGTCGATAGGAGCGGAAGGCGGTAAGCGATCTACTCGGAGGGGGGGTGAGAGGTAAGTTGTTTAGTGCGGGGGAGGTCCAAGTTAACGAGGAGGCACCACGATAAACCACCAACCTGGACCCCCCCCCCCTTGTTAAAGGTAGAATGTCGGGGGGGGGTCCGATATGGATCATGCGTCGTAGATCTAGGCGCGCTAGGATCATTCGCTTAGATCTACACGCTTCTTACCATATCGCGCCAAAATGTCACATCGTCTCCCAACTTAGGATAAAAAGATAAAGTGGGTTGCGCAAGCAACCCCTTTCTTACATTTCTTCACCAAGGGTAATTTCCTAAGGGAAACAAAACCCCCCCTTTACAAAGATGTGTGATAACAGGAAACATGATCCAAATTATATTGAGAACAAAATGAAGGAAAATATATAACAAGGAAACACACATAGAGTATTGCAAGAAACACAGTAATACAGATACATCAAATTCTATTAATGAATGGAATACAAAATATTGTAAAATGCAAAGCCTACAAACTAGCTAGAATGGTGGTAGCTTATCCCTAAAGAGAGAGATGTGCTAGCTACGCTCATTCGCAAGCTGATTACAAAGAGGCCAAAAAAGAATTTTAACATAAATAATCAATGAGAAAATCCTAAACATCCAAAAACCTAACCCTGGAAGATGAAATGTCAAAATGTTTGTGGGCCCCGATGTGGTTAGTTGATACATCAACTTCCCGGGGGCGTTACTTTTGCATATGATCTTCATTTGGGGCGCTCGGTAGCCCATTGGAAAGGTCTAGACAAGACGTACACATTTCGAATGGCCCAATATATGCCTTATGTTGATGAAAATGAATGGTTTTGTTCTAATACCAACATTTTTGAATTTTTCGTGGCTAGAGAAAAATAATCAAGATTATCACCGTGTTTATAGCCCTTTTTACAAAAGAAATCAATTAATCCTCAAGAAATATGTCCTTGGGATTAATTTTATCTTTTATAATTGTAATATGTTAAAGAAAAGAAAAATATTTATAACAGAAAGTATTTTTGAATTTTCAAAACAACTTTAGAAATAAAAATTTGATATAAGATTACACAGTAACTCAAATGAGACTTTAAAACCATCCAAAGATTTTGTTTATTCAAATTTGAAATATAGTCAACAAAATTCTTCATACCCAAAAGGTAAGGACCAGAATGAGACTTAGTAGCCAAAGGTGGTATATTACATCACACAGAGACTACTGGTATCTTTAAGTGAAACCAAGACTGAAACAAAGCTGAAATGACAAGCCACAAATGTCATTTCCTTGACTATGCACAAAAATCTTAATCAGTGCTGAGAACTAATCCAGAAATGTAATAAGAATCCGCATATTATCAGAAAAAGATGATCAACCTTGTGAAGTATATCAAAAAATCAATACTTATTGGTCCTCCTTATTGCCACCTTCAGTAGGATCCTACTATCAACAAGAAATTATTAGCACTTATGTATCTCAGATATGAATGAAATAGTAAAGTAATCTCACTTAGAAGCAAGAGCAGACCTTATCAGAGTTGTTCTCTCTATCACTCTCTCTTTGCTTGTCCCTTGAAATCTTCTTTTATTTCTCCAAAAACGTAGTTTGAGTAGTCCAACCACCTTTTAGTTAAGTCATTAACTATTTTTTTGTTAATGGGGACAACTCATAATTAGATAATAATAATAATTAATGATAAGGATAAAATAAATACTAACTAATAGGTGGGGACCCCCTAACAACTTCATTTAAATTTTTAACGTATCCCCCTTGTTCCTCCTTGGAAATTTATGTCACCAAACATCCATTTAGTCATCAACATATCACATATCCCAATCAGCTCATAGAATTACTTGTAAACATCCTTGTGACTCCTGAATAATATATATATATATATATCAGATTTTTGTCTAAGTCAAAAAGTTGTCATAAATATGTAAAAATAAATAAATCATCAACTGCCCAAAAAATAATATTGGTGTGAAAATATCAAAAAATGATGAGGAATCAACCTGTCCAAAACATACCAGTGTCTAGAAAATAATAACTAGAATTGTTCTCAACTGTAAAACCATCATAATAACACTATAAAATCAGAAAGTCATATTTTTTTATGAGAAGCATTTTTCCTCTGTTCACTTCCCTGCGACTTTGTTGACTTTATGACTTCCAAATCCTCATTAACATGTTCTTTACCTCTTGTTATTGACGCTTATGGATGCATGTCCTCAAAGGAAATGTGTTTACCTTCATGTTTTGAATGTTTGTCATGAGAGGTTACTGAATGTGAGGAAGTTATTGATTGATGAGAGTCAATAGAATGGGCAGGTCATTTTCCTTTGCTAGGCTTGGGCTCTTAAATTTGAGATTTAAGATTCTTTAATGGTTGAGTAGAATGGGCATGAAAAGCTTTTGATGTAATATGGAGGGAAGATCACTTTGGAGGAGATGGAGGCAATGGTAATGAAGTTGTGGGCCATCCTTAGACTTTATGCTGAGGAGGATTAACAATCTCTTTCCAACCATCATTAGTTGGAATCTCAGGATGTAAAGAAACATGTGTTTGTACAAGAATACTAGAAATGTTATGATGAGGTTGGCAGGGTGGCCTTTATGGTGGAGGATGGGGTTGGAAGGCCCCTTGTCCTACTAGGTTTAGGAAACTAGTTTGTAGGAGTTGATTGAATTTATCAGAATCAACATCAAAATGGATAGAGAAGTGAATTCTTTGTTACCCAAAAAATCATTAGGACTTCTTCCTCTTCCCCTGTGTCTTCTTCCAGCATTTCCTTTATTGAATAAACTCATCTATAAGTATAAGGTAAAGTTAGAGCATGCTTACAATAACTAATAAGAATCAAATACCATTTGCATAACATAACTTATAAATAGCTTTGTTTGACAGCAAACAATCATGCAAGCAACCAAGGACATACAGGAAAGGTCAATCCAAAACATCAATTTTTCCTTCAATCACTTCCTCATTCCCACAAGTAGTTATTATTTAAGAACATGGGAGAATTAATGTACTTAGGGAATATGATGGGATTTGTAATGTGCGAAAAGTGAAATAATGATAAGGAAAGATAATGGCACATGTTCAAAAACAATCTCAGTAAACATCAACAAAATCTAATTTGTGGTCAACAACCTCTTCATTCATGCCTTTCCAAGTATATATCCTCCACTACTAACCGCTTACTATCTAAAAATTAATTTTACATCCAAGGGAGATTTTGGATTAAAATGGAAATGGAATTTGGGATTTGGGAATAACTTGTGGAAAATGATAATATGTGGGAAATGGCCTTGAGTAATTAAAACCGAGCTCATCAAATATAACATCATGTACCTAATTCCAGTCATGATCACATTTACATATCAACCACAAGATACTCTTTCCTTTTAAATATTAACATCAATATGACAGAGGAAATTCTCAATTTATATAACCATGGGAGGAAAATAAATGACCATTTGAAATGATATATGGAAATAGGAATGAGGGAATAATTTAATGAAAACTGGTAATATGAAAGAATTGATCATGTGCATATAAAACAAAACATGAAATTCTCAAAACCACTCTCATTCTTATTTCAATATTCAAAACCATATGCAACCAACACTTGCAAATATATGACAACCTTTATTGAACCCTTCTTCCATCAGTAATGTTTGTGTCAATATTCAATTATGAAATAGTGAAATACAATCGGACAAACTAAGTTTGTTCCTCCAAAAAAATATGCTTTTCTTCAATACCAGCATATGCATCATTTTCTCTTATAACAACCAGTTAATTGATACAATTTATATCACCACCCAAAAAAATTGCTTGCACAATGAGAATCGAAGTTGGGTTTGGGCCATTTATCCCAAGTAATGGTCTCTTCTAACCTTAAGCATATTATTTTTTAAAAACCCCAAAATATCATTAAAAGATATCATTACATTGTAGCTTATTTCCTTAAGAATTTGGGTTTGAAACTGAACCCTTTTCAAATAAATTCTCTGTGCAAAAATATTGAGGTATGGCTATAAGTTTTCAAACATTCCCAACTATTCAACATGCAGAAAAAAATATCACACATCTCTTCAAAAAGGAAACCATCCATATCCATTAATCAACGCATTTTATACCTAATCGCCTGCCATTCAAATTATGCCCAGGAATCAAAAGTGGGCAATGCCTTCCTTTTGTTTAATCATGACAACAATATTAACTATTTTTTGGGCTTTCAACGAGAGAGATATAACCCATCTCGTAAAATGTAGACATATTATTCAACATGCAAAGGTGTTGAACCCTAGGGTTTAGCATCAGAATTATCCCAAATCCTTAATCCTTGACATCGACCAAGCAGAACCATGAGACCGTTTTTAATGCATGGGTTCGAAATTGGATGGAATACATTCCATTTATTTTTAAAATAGTTCCATCTTGGCCGAGAAATTATTTCAGTAAAGAAACGTAAAAGTGCAACCTAAACAAAAGTTCAAGAAACCCATGAACCCTAGCTCTAGACAGAGGGTATTTATGCATGATACATGCGTCTTTTAAAAGGAGGATGCTATGCATTAATGAGACGAGAAGATTCACCATTTTATAGTGGGAATTATCATGGGAAAGTAAAAGTTGATGAGATGACCCTTAAGAAGACACTCAAACTGCACCAGTATCAAACCTGGGTTTAGACTCATCATTCACTGAGGAAATATGTCAAGGAAGAAAAAACATGGAAACCAATACTAAAACCAGTCACATATTTTGCTTGTATGGATAGAAAAGAATGAATAAGTTTGAAGAGTAAGAGATATTGAGCAACTTATGCAATATAACATTTTTCAAAAAGGAAAAAAAAATGCTACAGAATGAGTCGAAGAGAAAGCAAATAGGTTCATTCATAGCCATACAGAGCTCTTTCTAAATTAATATTGCAAAACTTTGACATACATTTAATGAGAATAATATACAGCCACATACCTTCCCTTAACACTTGCTTCTTCCCTTGAGAAATATGATTTTCAGTTCCACGACAACCATGGTTTAGAGTTGACAAAGTTACTCTCTCAGAGCTCGATTCCAAAACCATCAAAGTGAAAATGCCAGAATGATCGAGGGTGGTAACCTCAACAAAAATCTTGTGTTCCATGCATTCAATGCATGGGACCTCACGTCCCTCAAACATTAACTCCTTTTTCCAGATCATATTTCGACTAACAACAAACACAAATAGAAACTCAATTAGCCATGCCACATATGTGATATATCACACGCCTTACATCCATGTCATCAAAGTCTTAATGCCATTTTTAACGATGGCCAAGACTTACCAACTCAATATCCTTTCAAAATAACTCACATCCATTGCCAACCCAGTGATGCGACGACATATACAGGTGGTAGTAAATTCCTAGAGGAAAAGTTTGAATGGTATCATTATGCCATACAAAATCCATATGAAATTTTATAATATACCATATGCATTATGTTGAAACGAATTTCCAACTTTTAGACATCATCGCGCCATCTTTTTTATATCAAGACATTGTATATGAGAGCCTGATACTATCATATAACATGTAAGGTTGTATTATGATGTTTGAATATCATTTCATGTTGGACCATTGTGATGTATTTAACCAATTTTAAAATGTAAAGACCATTTAATCACTTGCAACAAAAATTCGCATATGCCATAAAAACCTTGCAATATGCCTCCGATTTTATGCCTCCAATTTTTTATGATATGGCAAAAACAAAACCATTAACATGCATATATATGTCATAGGATGGTCACATATTTTTCTCTAGTAAACATAGCAGACAACTATGCCTTTTCAACCACCAAACTTGAATAAACCCCAATGGATAATCACTGATGCAGCAAGATGTCTGAAGTAAAATCAAATATCATCATTAAATTTTATATAACAAGGGGATTGCCAATTTTCTTTCTTTTGCTAGGGGGTCCCACCAATAGTTAAATATTTATATATCATAGATAAAATGAAATTTTAAAATAGTGCCTTGCAATCATTTGCAAGCTTGGTGTCTTAGTTGGAAATTTTATGAGTCAATACCTTCAACATCTACTGGGCACTGCCATGTCAAAAAAACGTCGTTTAGGGCCTCAAAACGGCCCCGAAAAATTTGGGACCTTGTTGTTGGTGTTTTATATGTTTCTTAGATCTTGATAGTTGTTGTCTTATGATTAATAACAAGATTCACTTTCGTACAACAGTTATCATAGAATAACTATACATTGGAAATATCAACTATAACAATGAAGCAGAAATAACAAGATCTATAAATATTAACTATGCATAGTAGACACAATAACACAAGAGTTTATCCTAAGAAACCCAAACTTGGGAGAAAACCAACAACCTTTCTCTAAAAGAATTCAGTCCAAGATATTATCAATACATCACCATAAATAACCAAAATACCATACAAAGAAGATCATCCCCAAGGACAACATCACCATGACCTAGCTCCTCAATAATATGACCAAGAATAAACAAGCAAGAGATTCCCCAAGTGTGGTGCACTCTCCAAGATAACAAGTAACTTGGAAATAGTGAAACTGCCAAAAATTGCAGCGAAAATTGCCTTGTGCGCACTGTAGAAGGAGTTGTTTGACTGTCAAAATGAAATGAGCCATTCCTATATTTATATTGATCTGGGTGCCATTCTAGGGCCGACTTCTTATTTCTGGGTCTTCAATTTTATTATTATTTTTCTTGTGGGGCCGACTTCTCTTCCTTGGTCTTCAACTTCTTCTTGGGGCTTCTGTAATGGTGTAGATGGGTCTTCTTGTAATTTCTTATGAAGAATGACTGGTCGAAGTTGTAAATATCCAATACTCCCTCTCAATGAGGGAGGCATTCTCCATACTTGGATTTGTTCTGTCATAGAAAGGTTGTCTTCATGAGCCATGTTGATGTGCCATCTTCACACATACATTCCATCCTAGAATATGCATGTGATAACATCTTGAGTCCATCCACTCCTTGACAAGAGGACTACACCTAGGCCATTCACCACTAGCAGAGCACCGTGAGTAAATGAATCATTACCCTTGGTCATATTATCACTAACATAGCCCCGTGTAAGACCAATATGGGATAATGTTTGTCTGATGCTTATCTGGGCCACTCACCACTAGAAAATCCCCATGGATGAGTGAATCATTCTCCTTTAGTCATATCAACACTAGCATAGTCCCGTGCATGACCAATCTAAGAAGAATGTCTTCCCAAACTTGGAAAACATCAACATATCCAGGTCATTCACCACTAGCAGAGCCCCGTGAGTGATTGAGTCATTCCCCCTTGGTCATATCAGCACTAGCATAGCCTCATGCATGACCAATCTGGGAGAACGATTGCCTAATGTTATCAACATACATGGGCCATTCACCACTAGAAAAGCCTCGTAATTGAATGAATCATTCTCCCTTGTTCATATCAACATTAGCATAGCCCCGTGCATGACCAATCTGGGAGAACGTCTGCCCAATGTTAAAACATCAATGCTCATCACTAGCCAAATCAACATGTCTAATCATTTGTATCATCCTCCTCAGCCAAGTCAGCATGGCCACTTTGGGAGGATATCTACAATCTACTCATATGTGGATAAGTATTGGAGCTTCACTTCTCCCTTTTGTACCATGTCTCGAATAAAGTCCTGCAAGAAGCTTATGAAGTTGCACCACTTCACGACTTGCGACATTGGTTGTGACATACTCTGTCTCTGTTGTACTAAGTGCTACAGAAGCCAGCTTCCATCTTATCCTGGAAATCATAACTAATTCCAAGATGAAGTAGCATCTTGAGGTGCTCAATCTATCTACTACACTCCCTGCTCAATCTGAATCTCTATATGTCTATAGCCTCACTTCATTACCTAATACAAATCATATCCAATTGTACCATGATTCGTTGCCACCCACTGGAAATGCCTTGGATTCAACCAAATATTGGTTCAGGGTGCTCACTGCAAAGAAAATATATGGCTTGGAATTAACTAGGTACATCGAGGATCCAATCTACTTCTTGTGCATTGTGGGATCCACCAAATATGAATTTGAAGCAAAATCACTCAACTTCTTCATATTTGTCATCATAGGTGTAGTCATGGACTTGCAGTCCATCATATCGAATCTCGTCAGTATCCCCTGAATGAGGAAGATCTCATATGATCTTGTTACACCTCTAATCCCAAGAGTACATCTGGTCAAGATCATCCATCTTGAACTCTGGGGCCAACTCCTTTTGTCACTGGAGTTGTCATATGTTGCCTCCTGCAACCATCACTATAGCTTCCTCTAATATGTTTCCTCCTGAAATCGTCATTATAGCTCCCTCTAAGATTTATCACCTGTGACCTTCCCGGAACAAGCTCAATAACAAAAAAATAGCATACAAGAACAATATTCTTATGATAAGGAAATAGGAACAAGAATAAAAAATGGGAAACAGGAACAACACTTATCCATTGTTGTTACCAATCATTCCTATGTGGTAATCTATCGGGAACAAAACAAGAACAAAAGACAAGAGCAACACTTTTCTAGTGTTGTGACCTCCATAGTAACCTGCCCAGGAAAAAGACAACAACCAAGAACATCTCCTAGAAGAGATCAATTTCATCTTGTAAATAAGTGCATCATTAGTATTAAACAATGAGCATTTACACATTGATCATTGTACTAACAATATTCAAAACATTTGATAGCAAAAGTACTTAGTAGTAATAGATCTCTAAATATTGATGTCTCGGTTACAATATTTATTTAAGATGCAGCAATATAAAAATATCAAATCCTATATGCAAACCTGGAGTCTTAATTGTTAGGGAGGGTGTGTTATTCCTTTGAATTCACTAGATCCAATGATCCCTTTAGTTCATTGCTTGGACAAGGTCCCCTGTACATCCCCTACAAACACCCTCATACTGTACTAAATGATATAACTTATATACAAGTGCGTACCTTTGAAATTTGTAGCACCATCTAGCTTGTGTTCTAATCTCAAGGTTTACGCAACTGGCAACTGACAATTGCAAATGGTGAATGCAACTATAACTGGAAACTGCAACTACAACTACAACTACAATTGGCAACTGACAACTGGAAACTACAACTAAAACTGCAATTGTACAGTGGGAATATTTCAACTAGCTCTGATACCATGTTGGTGTTTTATATGTTTCCTAGATTTTGATAGTTATTTCCTTATGATTAATACCAAGATTCACTTTCATACAACATTTATCATAGAATAGCTATACACTGAAAATATCAACTATAGAAATGCGGTGAAAATAAAAAGATCTAGAAATATTAACCATGCACAATAGACACAAGAACACAAGAGTTTAACCTGGGAAACCCAAACTTGGGAGAAAACCTAGCAACCTTCCTCTAGAAGAATTCAGTCCAAGACATTACCAGTATATCACTATCAATAGCCAAAATACCATACAGAGAACATCCTCCCCAAGGCTAGCATCACCAAGACCTAGCTCCTCAATAATATGACCAAGAATAACCAAACAAGAGCTTCTACAAGTGTGGCGCACTCTCCAAGATCACGAGTAACCCAAAAATAGTGAAACTGCCAAAAAATGGAGCTGCAAGTTCCTTGTGTGCATTATAGAAGGATTTGTCTGACTGTTAAAATGAAATGAGTCAGTCATGTATTTATATTGATCTAGGCACCAGTCTGGGGCTGACTTCTTATTTTTGGGTCTTCAATTTTATTATTATTATTCATGTGGGGCTGACTTCTCTTCATGGTTCTTCAACTTCTTCATGGGGCTTCTGCAATGGTGTAGATGGGTCTTCTTGTACTTTCTTGTGGAGAATGATTGCTCAGAGTTGCAAATATCCAACACAGTTTTTATTTTGAGAAAAGCCCAACCCAAGCAACAAGCGTGTGACACTACTAGGGACACCTATCATTGTCACCTCAATAGATATCCCCCTCATTTTAGTTAAGGATAAGTCCCACACAAGGGAGACTTCTCGGGTGACCCTGGGGGGATTGGCAAGGTAGAATCCAAGGAGAATAATGAACCACCCCTATAGGTAACAATGAAAGGTTCTAGGAGTTTGATGGAGGTTGAGTATCGGTCAAGGAAAAGTTTCCAATGGAGAGTACTTGCAAAACCAATGTTAGACAACCAAAAACAATACCAAATATGATAAACTTGGCCCTAAAACATGAGCGGAATCAACAAGAACCCTTGTTGTCCCAAAATTTGCAGCATACAAAAGTAATATATCAACAATGAGATATTTATAACAGCTGCAATTATATCATCTAATTCAACATATGAAATCAAATCAATGAGCATACAACTTAGAGATAATGTTCCATTGCTTAGCACAATGAATTAGATGACAATAGAAGGTTGTAAAAGTAAGTTATCAACAAGATTTATGACATCCTTATGGTTGTAGATTATTTCTGCTACATAAACAATATTTAACCATGGAATCAATAAGTAAATGGCTCAAAATGAAGCTTAAGACAAACACTTTTGATTTCAATGATCAAACGATGATACCCTTGGTTAGATTGCAAGTAAAATGAAAGATAACATCAATTATATCATCCCTAATGGTTGTAGCAAATAGTTTATAACAACAGCTAAATCACGTTGCTAATTATGACGCCCTTTGCATAGAAGAGAGACAATATCATGTAGAATCAAACTCTATTGTTAGAAGTTTCAAACCACTAAATTTCACGTTTACCAATGCAAGATTTCACAATCTACAATGCAATTGGTGCCTTGTTTATTGGGTTATGGAGTCTCTTTCTTGGTCACAACCAAGTTAAACTAGGGTTTGATGATCTTCTAGGGGTGTAAACCCTCTTACTCCCTAGAGAATATAATCCCTAGCAATGTTTTGCTACAAGGGTGTCAACCCTCTTACTCCTTGTAGCAATCCTTAAGCCCTTGTAAAGACAAATAGCAGTTATTACCTTGATGGAGGGTGTATTCCCTTATACTCCTCCTAGGGTTTAACAAAATAACCTTGAATTCAAGAAGAAACATACAAAATCGCAAAAATTCATTACCTGATCCAAGAGATAGCATGAAAAACCCTTACATAACAAAGAAATTCCAACGATTTTCCAAGAAGAAGCATCCAAGAGAAGTCGCTAGCCTTTTTTCCACCAATAAACAAGTGTAGCATCCATTTTGCGCAAGAAAAGAAGAGGTCAAAATTTCAGTCCAAGAGAGTTATCTCTCAAGTGATGAGTTATGATTTGTGGAAAATGACATATCTCATATTTATATGAGAAAAATCCAAGTCATGTTTGTCCACTTTACAATTAAATCCATAAATTTAGGCTAAAACCTAAGTTACAATGCTTAATTAGCAAAACAATTTGTTATTTTGATCACATAGGCTACAAAATGACCAAAAATAACAAAACGATGGGACATTATCCCATAAAAATCTTCTCCAGTGTGCCACGTGCGATGGAAAAGCCTCCAAAGGCTAAGGCGTCAAGCTAGAAGAGTGCCATATCATCCCCAAATCAAGCAATAGAGTGTAGCTTCAAGCCCACAACACTACCAAGTCCATCTAAATGGTAAAACGTCCCCTCGACATATGACTTAATGCTTCGAGAAGAGGACATTTGGGCATAGGAGGGTGACATCATTCCTTCTTCATGTCTCCAAGCCATGTCCAAGTGTTATAGATTTCATCTCAAGTGCAATGTTCATCTTTTAAGGCCTCCAATGAGTGGGGCGCAACAACCATCCAATGGGATTTCAAGCCCCTATGAAGGTCCAAGTGGCCAAGTGCCTTCATGAATGTCTTCCATCGAGCAAGGTCTTGAAAAGACAAGCAAATACGCCCTCCAAGGGTCCACACGTGACAAGTATCATGCCAAGTAAACCACATTTAATAAAAGAACCACCCAAACATGTGCATTAAATCCCCTCTTTTCAAACTAAACAAATTCTCAAATACCTTATAAAATTTGCCAAATTTAGATATGGGAAGGTTGTCGTGGTGCCCTATTGGGTAGGTCAATCCCCAAGTCAAGGAATGTTTCCCAAGAAGGCCCTCTCTAGGCCATGTAGTGAATATGAGGGGGATGGGGGTAAATTTTTGGGCATGGGGTTCCTGACATATCAAAGGCTAATATTGTCTCATTTATGGGTGTCTTTGTGGAGGGTGTGTTGCAAACCTTTGTTTACAAATGCAAAAATTTTCCAAGTCCTTTATTTGCCTTTCATTTTTTATGGCCCAAACATTGAGTGCTATGTGCAAGAAAAGAAAAGGAGCACCGCAATGCCACTTGAAGTTAAAATACATTGAGTGTTATATGCACTGGAAATTAAAAGACACTGCAATGCATTCTCCCATCAAGTGGGACATTTTATTCATTTTTTAAAAGGTCCTTCATTTTTGTGGAGAAGCATTTCATTGCTCTCGGGACCTTAGGGTGAACATCTAGAAGGATTAGTTATGGATTTTTATTTTTTTCGGCTACAACACCTATGGGCATTTAGCCCCTTCCCATAAAATGAGGTAGAAGCCCTTCTTGGGGTCAATGAACCCATAAACCCAAAAGATGAGGAAACGGAGGGGAAGAGATGTGGAAAATGGTAAGTGTGAATGGGAATGGTATGATGACCCTTCAAGGAGACCCCCCAATAGCAACCCTTTCTCCAAGGGTAACCCACTTAATAGGAAACCATGTCAACCACCAAGGTGAAAAAAGGAAAAAGGTATAATTTCCAAGCAAACATTCCATAATCAAGAAAGGAACCTTTGCAACATGTTCAAATGCTTCAATTATTAAAGTGACACTTACCATGAGATCGGACTTGTTACCTCATCAAGAAAGACTTGCTATCCTTTCTGGGTCAAAATGGTGTGGTGGGACATTTCTATTTTGTTGTCGATGAATGGTGATGCCTGGTGGAGAGGAGGGGCTTAGTCTGCTCAATGTGGAATCAATCGATCATCTGGCTCTTGACACTCCATGTCTTCTACCCGTGGGCCTTGAGACATCATCTCCTTAGTTACCCCTACACTAGGGGGTAATAAACCCGAAAAATTGTCAAGAAGTGGAACCATTTTGAATTATTGGAACAAGTGGGTGGCCACCAATATCCACCTAGATCAAAACACAATTCAAAGTGTTACCTTCAAACTTCTCATGGTCTTTCTAGAGCTATACTGTCAATTTTCACATGCAACTCTAGATGACTAATTTCAGATATGAAAATTGCTTCCTAGTGAGCTAACAATAAACACATTTTCACATGCAACTCTATGTGATTAATTTCAGATCTGAAAATTGCTTCCAAGTGAGCTAATAGTAAACCCTAGCTGTTATCACTAAACAATTTTACATTGAAATTATTGATTGAAAATATAACAGCGGAAACAACAAGATCATAGATGAATCATGAACACATGAGACACAAATTCCATGTTCTGTAAATTTGTCAAATTCAAAAATTCCGAGGGAAAAACTAGCCCTCCCAACCAATACAAATTCACAAAAATCTGAGGACAACCTTGTCCTCCAATATCAGAAAATCATCAAATACAAACTCACCAAAATAGCAAGAAACTTCCTCTGCCTGCAAATATGCTCAATTGCCACTTGTACACTTGTTAACGTTAGTCATATGGCTGCTGACGTCAACAATACGAACTTGGTGTACCTTCCTAAAACTTTCATGTGCAGCCTTAACCAGCTGCAAAAAGTCACATGTGTGGTTGTCCTTCATCCCTCACATGTGCGACCTATCTGTACAACATGTGCGGCCCTCTTCCGTACAATTTTCCCTCGCACATGAGGACTATAAAACACTCTCACATGTGCAGATATACCTTCTTCCCACGTGCAACCTACTGCTCTTCTCTCTCCCTCACATGTGTGGCTGAAATCATAAGTCTTCCTTAGGCTAAAATAGAAATAGAAAAATTGCCAAGAACCCTAGGTGAGATTTGCCACAATTGAAAATTTTCCCTTGTTGAAATTTACAAGCTCCTAGCACAAGTGCACACTCACTTATGATAACTCCATAATGACATAATGATATTTGTCACAATCTCTCCTCTCCTTATATATGAGTCTTAAGAGCGAGTTTAGGAACTCGTTCTAAACTTAACAATTAACTAGAATACTTTATTCCTCTTTGTGGGTGTGTGTAACACCCCAAGGCCGAGCCCCTGCTAAATTGTAATTATGTTTATAGGCTAGTGAGTCGAGTGGTTATAAGCTGAGAGACTTATGTGTTTATTAAGATGGTGAGCCAGATGCTAAGGCCAATGAGCCTGATTTTGTATATGTAAACACTAGCATCATTAATAAAATTACACTATTGCGTGTAGACCGACCACGAAGAAGAGTTATGGGGGAATAAGCTCCACTAGGTAGGGTAAGGGAAAGGGGCTAAGTGTCTAGGCCTAGGGGCTAAGCTAGAGGGATTACCTCTAAGAGAATAATTTTTTATTATTATTTCCCAAAATCTATGGTTGACATAAGTCGTGTTGTCCTAAGTTTATGGGATAAAGGGGAAACGAGTGCTAAGTGGAACTCATGCGGTTTCAGGAAGACATGTGTCAACCTGGATGCATGCAATTTATAGCTGGGAAAGAAAGCTTGTTGGGGCTTCGCATTCCACTCGGGTGTTGTTCCCATCCTTGTGTTTGGACTAGTTTGGAGTTTTCCTCACAACCCTTAGGATTCTCTGGAAGTCTGTCACCTTCCCGATTGACCAGGGATTCACGCATTGAACCAGTTCTCCATAAATGACCTGAAACACTAAATTGTCAAACCAGGGTTGGTAAACTTTGAGCTACTACACTGTATGTGCGGGTAAGCTAATTCCTATCTAAAGACTATCCTTAAAAGAAAACATAAACTCACTCTAAGAACTTGAATCTTAATGACTATCTTGAAACTTAGCATTTCCTATTTAAGTCATCAACAGAAAACAGTCCTATGTTTGAATGCTGGTGCTTTTATTTCCATTCAGAAGTGTTATTTCACAAGATTATTCCACCATTACTTTTAATCATCTACCATCACCATTTCTGTTTAAGCCATGACAAAAAGAGTATTTTCGGAAATGCATTTAATCTGGTCATCAAAATCAATCTAGATCTATCTACAGGAAAACAGAGTACTACCCTACCTACTGGTACCGGAAGCTTCCTTTGATTTCACTGCAATCTAACTGTTATAATTAAGTAGGGTAACTAACTATCTAACAAAGCAAAGTTCATTCCAATTCTAAGTTATGTTCGAATTAAAAACTAGAAACTAATCAAACTTAGTTCATGTTCCAAACCCTACAGGCATCAGTGATGCATTCAATATTCATCAACGTAAAAGATAATAGTATGCGGGAAATGATTCGGTTGAAGAACGATTAAACACGATTCTGAACCAGTCAATCTTTAAACTTTAAGCTATCCTGTATGCAAGTTCCAAAACACTAAAATGAACTAAATCTAAGACAGAGTAACACAGTGACTTGAACCGGTTTGGCGGGCCCAACCAAACGGCACAAATGCTGTAAGTAATAACCAGAGTTACCCAATCATGCTATGCAAACAGTGTATATACCTCATGTTTCATTAACTCAGAAGAAAAAAACTCAAATCGTATGACAGTCGTGTAACATAACGTAACAGCAGTTTTATATTCAGAAATGTGTGTCCATAACATAACATAATCCAACCCATTCTCAGGAGTGATCTCCTGTTATATATATCCTGTTTTCATAACAATCTAAAGCAACAATACATAAAAACAAACGGATCCCCGATCCGAAAATAGCTTGGAATCAAGTTTAAAACGTACTTCACATCTTTGTGACACGTAGTGTCACGAAGTGTGAACGATGAAGAATTAACGACCCAATTTTATCATTATGCCTTCAAGCACCCTGTGAGCGATGACTCCAGCTGTCATGTGAATCTCTCTGTCTCCCATTCAGACCATAACACACAGATCTTGAGCGGCTCCATTGGTATCTCCACGGGTACGAGTTGGTACTGGGTACCGGCAATCCTGTTCCAAAAATAGAGGTGGTACCTAACCCAAGCGACATTAGTTCCAATATCAATTTAAAGCATCAAAATGCATAACAATAGCTTGAAACATAAAGATACCTTAAGTAGCCCCATTGAATGGTAGGGAGATGTCAATTATGTCAAAACAAGGCCAAAAGGGTGGTACTGGGTATATAAATGGAGGTCTTTGGAATATAATATAGGCAAAAACATGATCAAAACCAGAGACCAACATGCCCCCACACTGAAGTTCTTGCCTGTCCTCAGGCAACAAAAGTCAAAGACTGGTAGCAATCAGAGGGTTGCAGCGGCTGCAACCAGCATTTGTAGCCTCTCCTGTTTCTTCAGATTCCTGCTTTCTTTCTTGAGGACTCTGTTGATTATAACATGCTTTCTGGCAATCCTCTGAAGTTGTCTGTTCCTTTTGAAAATATCCTTATTCCTCTGCTTTAACCTTTCAACTTTGGACAAGAGGTGAGTTACCCTGAGTTTCATGAGTTCATTCTCAGTTTTAATATGTCTATCCAATACAATGTACTCATGCAACTTCTCCTTCAATCTGCTATTCTTGCTCTCTAGTTTCGCCACCATTGGTTTCAGGGATCGACTGGAGGAAATCTCGCAGTGGGTTTCAAATGTTTGATCTTGTCCTGGCTGTGCTTGAGGGCTAGACGCATGAGTAAACTCATCTAGGCTTTGAGCAGGGGTGTGAACTCTATCGGAATCATGATTTGGACTGTGTTCAGGAGTAAACTCATCTGGGCTGTGCTCATAAGTGTCAACTGGATCAAAATTATGGTCTGGACTGAGTTCAGGAGTGAACTCATTTGGGCTTCGTTCATAGGTGTCGGCTGGACTAGGTCCAGGAGTGGACTCTCTTTGCATCTGAACCGGGGTACCGGTTGGTACCTGAATTGACTCATTCTGCACAATTCCCTCGGGCATAGTAGCCTGTCGATTTGTTTTACGGTTTTTTCGAATGAGTTGGGACAAAGTCCAGGTCATCTCAGAGGGCTCTGGGGCCTCCTCGTGACCATCCATACTTTCCAACCTCTCTTGCGGTGGGTAACTGGGCACCGAGTGGTTCATTCCTGAAAATACGCTTTTACATTTTCTTTTCGGGTTCCTCCTAGGCTTATCAGTCGACTCGGCTAGTTCCTCCACGTTAATTATGTTCTCGGCAGCTAGGGGAGAACTCGAGATTTCAATGTTTGCTTCTGTAGGTGTGGTGCCCTTCCCAGTCCCAGTATTGGTTTCTACTTCGTGTTCAATTGGAGGTTCTGGCTCAGGGTCCCCAACATAGGCTTTAATCAGGGTTTTGACCCTCTTTTTCCTGGAGTTCAACTTTTTGTGTGGAGGAACAGGCTTCACATTCCTATCTTTAGACTAGGCACAGGCGAGGGTTTTTACAATGAATAGGTCCCAAGTTTCTTGCTTTTTCGATAGTGCAGATTTAATCAATATTTTCACTAGACCAAAGTGAAATAAACTCCCTCGAAACTCGTTAGCCTTTTGGACCTGTTCGGCCATCCTTTTTAAAAAATTTAACAAGAAAAAGGGTATGTTCAACAGAGCACCTGTGAAGTGTAACAGGAGTCGGGCATGGCAGGGGAATATGATGGTATATCGACCCTCACATGTGAGGTACCGCTGGAGGATGACCAACAATTGAGCCCACTGTGGTTCCAACCACGACCGTGATGTTCCCTCGGACCACTGCGTCTCCCAGTACTGAGGTTTCAACAGCTGCGTACAGAGATTTTTATCAACCGGCTGTCCCTTCGTCCATCTCTGGCTTGTGGTGGGCAATTGAATTGCCTCTGCAATGAACTCCTCCGTGACCTCGAACTCGAGTTCGCCCACCTTGGCGGACCCACCCTCAAAATGCAGAGCAAATTGGAGCATGATTGCATCGTTATATCCGTCGAACTTCTTCAGAAATGGCTCCCACCCTGCTTGCTTAAAAATATCTCTGGTTGCCCCATACTCCGGGAGGGCTTCCAAGTCGGAGTATGTTTATGGTTCGTGGTGATTTGCTACCATGGCTCTTCTTGGCATCACAGGGGAAGTCTATCGGAGGGCAGCGAAGGTTGGATGAGGGGGACGAAGGGAGAGAATGTGATGAAGGGAATAGTCGGGAAGAAAATCATATGAAATATTTGAATTGTCGTGGGGATAGATAGGGTGTCGGAACATGATGAAGGTCGTACGAGGGTGTAGAGTCATCATATCCGAGTCAAATCGAACTTAGTTCCGGTAATTGTGCATTTTTATGACATGAAATGTCATGGTAGGTTAGTTCGTTAGTTACAGGTCGTGGAAATGATCAAACGTTATGGAGTAATTAAGGCACCTTTAGTTCAAACTTATTAGTATGCAAATTAATACAGTAAATCAATACGAACTAAATATACCTGAGTTACATTACCTATCTCCACTATTATGCAAGTCTTGATGTGGAATTGTCTTTTGAAGTTAAGTCTGGATTTGAAGGGCGCGAAAATTGTAGCCGCTCTGGTCTTTCTGATGAACCTGTAACTGATGAACTCTGTGCTGGTACTGACTGGTACTAATGGAACACTCAGGAATCTGCAGAAGAATTTGGACAAATAATACCGTTATGAGAAAAACTTCCTGTGTATAACAACAGATTATCTGAGGATGACCCTTGAACCTGGATTTTGTTCTGGCCTGAAAAAGATCAACTAAAATCATGTCTTCAACAACTTCAAAACTTCACCCATGGTACAAGTCTGATTTGTGTGAATAGATGTTCTGGAGTCGAACACAAACAGAAATAATCGGATTACCAGCCATTAATGAATGTTGTTAACCAATGTAAGATGACCCACCTATGATGTCAATGGGCCTCAAGGTACCTACAACACATCCTAACAGGTACGAATAGAGGTGTTGGTGTCGAGTCACCTGTAGGATCTATCAACCAAGAGACATTGGTGTATTCCCATGGCTGTTAGCAAAGACATCTGCCATTAAGACATGCAGAGTCCAGGGTGCTAAATAATATCTAATCTCTGCTCCAGATAAGGTGCTGATGTCGATGGAGTGAGATTTGTTGGAAGGTGGACCTTAACGTATTCCACATCATCCAACACGAGTGCAGATAGAAGTCTTGCAGACATAATTTTTAGAACAGTAATCACTTACTTGTGGATTTTATGAGCCCAAGTTAGTACATGCTCATTTCTTCCTCATATTTGGAGAGTCTGAGGAAATGCCAAAAGAAGACTCTAAGGGGGTTTCTTTCCCATAATAATTCACCAGGTCTGGTAA
>ML801760.1:135492-172811 GCA_009831015.1 Picea engelmannii
TTGGGTGGAGGTTTCTTCTTCTTTTTGTGGTTTTATATTTTTCCTAAATCTACCCCTAGGATCTCTATTTCTCATGAAGTCATGCTAAATGAAATGAAAGAACTAAGATTGAGTTTCAGAGTACCTATGATAACTGATATGTCGGTTTTTACCCCTTTTGTTTCCACAGCTCCTCTTACTATCAACCTGCTAACATACCACACCAAACTAAGTGCATTCTAAAACTAATCAAGACAATTATCTTCTTCCCTTTTAAACAGCTCCCCGGCAACGGCGCAAAAAATGTCAGGCTGCTAAATTGAAGATTTAAATGACCTGAAACACTAAATTGTCAAACCAGGGTTGGTAAACTTTGAGCTGCTACACTGTATGTGCGGGTAAGCTAATTCCTATCTAAAGACTATCCTTAAAAGAAAACATAAACTCACTCTAAGAACTTGAATCTTAATGACTATCTTGAAACTTAGCATTTCCTATTTAAGTCATCAACAGAAAACAGTCCTATGTTTGAATGCTGGTGCTTCTATTTCCATTCAGAAGTGTTATTTCACAAGATTATTCCACCATTACTTTTAATCATCTACCATCACCATTTCTGTTTAAACCATGACAAAAAGAGTATTTTCGGAAATGCATTTAATCTGGTCATCAAAATCAATCTAGATCTGTCTACAGGAAAACAAAGTACTACCCTACCTACTGGAACCGGAAGCTTCCTTTGATTTCACTGCAATCTAACTGTTATAATTAAGTAGGGTAACTAACTATCTAACAAAGTAAAGTTCATTCCGATTCTAAGTTATGTTTGAATTAAAAACTAGAAACTAATCAAACTTAGTTCATGTTCCAAACCCTACAGGCATCAGTCATGCATTCAATATTCATCAACGTAAAAGATAACAGTATGCAGAAAACGATTCGGTTGAAGAACGATTAAACATGATTCTGAACCAGTCAATCTTTAAACTTTAAGCTATCCTGTATGCAAGTTCCAAAACACTGAAATGAACTAAATCTAAGACAGAGTAACACAGCGACTTGAACCGGTTTGGCGGGCCCAACCAAACGGCACAAACATTGTAAGTAATAACCAGAGCTACCCAATCATGCTATGCAAACAGTGTATATACCTCACGTTTCATTAACTCAGAAGAAAAAAACTCAAATCGTATGACAGTCATGTAACATAACGTAACAACAGTTTTATATTCATAAACGTGTGTCCATAACATAACATAATCCAACCCGTTCTCAGGAGTGATCTCCTGTTATATATATCCTATTTTCATAACAGTCTAAAGCAACAATACATAAAAACAAACGGATCTCCGATCCGAAAATAGCTTGGAATCAAGTTTAAAACGTACTTCACATCTTCGTGACACGTAGTGTCACGAAGTGTGAATGATGAAGAATTAACGACCCAGTTTTATCATTATGCCTTCAAGAACCCTGTGAGCGATGACTCCAGCTGTCATGCGAATCTCTCTGTCTCCCATTCGGACCATAACACACAGATCTTGAGTGGCTCCATTGGTATCTCCACGGGTACGAGTTGGTACCGGGTACCGGCAATCCTGTTCCAAAAATAGAGGTGGTACCTAACCCAATCGAAATTAGTTCCAATATCAATTTAAAGCATCAAAATGCATAAGAATAGCTTGAAACATAAAGATACCTTAAGTAGCCCCATTGAATGGTAGGGAGATGTCAATTATGTCAAAACAAGGCCAAAAGGGTGGTACTGGGTATATAAATGGAGGTCTTTGGAATATAATATAGGCAAAAACATGATCAAAATCGGAGACCAACAGTGTTGTTCCCATCCTTGCGTTTGGACTAGTTTGGAGTTTTCCTCACAACGCTTAGGATTCTCTGGAAGTCTGTCACCTTCCCGATTGACCAGGGATTCACGCATTGAACCAGTTCTCCATAATCATCACCTCTATAGCTAGCACGCACCTTTGTAATCTTGCAGTCGTACTTGAGTTACCCAATGTGTCTCCTGTGAGGCCGGATGCAATTGTATTCGCCTGAGCCGTGTTGTGTCTTAGGGTTTGGATGTTGCCATTCTCAGTGTCCATACCCATTTTTTGTTGCTACCGTTACTCGTATGTAGTTGAATGTTGTTTCTTGTTGCTTAGGAACTGAATTGAAGCAGTAGGTTGTCAGTCCTGTGAGAAACTCTCCCAAGTGAGAGAGTTTGTTGGGAAGTGAGTTCTCCTAGAAGGGAGTCATGTAGCAGTTATAGTACTCTGAGACTTCTAGTCCAGTCTGTTGTTGAAGCCCAAGGTAAGGGAGGTGTAGTAGTTGATGGACTTGTATTAGTGAAGGTGTACCTCCTAGGGTGGAGAAGGCATGTGGGGAATGAGGGTCTGTGGGTTGTGGGCATAAGTGGCTCTTGGGATAAAATATCCTTTCTGTTGTTTTGTACAACTTCCTTGTTGTCCTTGCCAAGCCTAGAATTCCCTTACCCGGTGGATTTTAGTCCCAGATCGGGGGTGACCCACTGTTGAGTGTGATGAGCAGTGTGGTCTAAGGTTGGGAGGTTCGTGGAAGGTCTGCACGCAGTTAGTGGTCATCTATTAAAAGATAAGTACCAGTTCTGTATTTGTTGTATGTTGTGTATTTGTAATTGCATTATAATTAATGAGTAATGCATGTATATATATGCATGTAAGTGTTAAGCATTGCTTCTGTTTAATTGCATTATATAGATATATATTTATAAGTGTGAATACCAGATGTTATCTCTATCTTTCAGTTAAGTTTTATATGTGATTATTTCTGCAAAGTTACTCGGTGGCATGGCCTAGCCTGTTGTTTAAGGCCGAGAATGTCACAAGAATGGTATCAAAGCAGTAAAGACAAGTTTAAGGTTGTTTAGGTAGCGTTACCCGTCAAGGGTCGATGGTCGGGGACATTACAAATTGGTATTTGAGCCATGGTTTCGACACTAAGCTTGGATGGGCCATGTTAGTGGTTAACGAGACAAAGATTTCAGAGTGAATTGTTGTCGAAAGGGACAAAATTCAAGGTTCAAAGTGTCCCCTGGGTGCAAGGAGTGCATTGATAGAGTCTTTTACTCAAAAGGCTCGGGATAAATAGCTTAAGTTTTCTCGTGAAGGGACGCGAAGATCTGTTGCACTCTGCATAGATCCGAAAGTCGACTAAGTGTCAAAGCAACCCTCTAAGGAGAAATGGATTTAAGAAATGAATCTCAGGAGGTGTAGTGGTATTATAAAACCACAATAGACATGGTATTGGGCCGTAGAGTAATGTGAGTCATTGGAATCTATTTAGAAGGAGGAAAATTCTAGACCGTCAGATATGGAAAAGTTACAAGGCGGTTAGCCATGAGTTCCTTTGAAAATCCACGGAGTAATGGAGTCTGTCTGCATCGTTGATCTAAGAGAGAGGATACGTGGCAAAAATCCGTGGACTTCGGTTGAAATCACTTCAGGAGAAAACGAGTGTGGAGAGGTTGAAACTCCTGAAGCCCGAAGTGGATCTACACCGTAGATATGAGGGGAAGAGCTCGACCGTTGGATTGGGCCGAAGTTAGATCAGAACCATTGAATCAACCCAAGGGTGGAAGTTATGGTGCGGTAAGAAGGAGATAGAACCCCCAAAGCTTTGAAGTCCGGAGTAATCCGGACTGTCCGTTAAAGGGGACCTGTTTCAACAGATTGTCTTGTTCGAGATTTCGGCATTCGGGAGAATTAGTATGTGTTGAGGTGATAACTCTCGAAGCCCGAAGCTCTGAAGCCTCGAAGAGCCAAAGTGGTGAGTCATGATGACGTCACTTGGAGGTGGTGTGGACCTCTCCTATACTTGCCATGTGCCCCCACCCGGAATGTTGTCAGTTGTTCTATGTGGGCCCTGAGGTTACATGAGATAGTTAAAGGTCAATGGACCCACACTGGCGTTGATCACAATACATCAAGATCAACGGCTAGGAGGCATTGCGGGGACACAAGTTGCACGGGAGTTAATTCCCCAAGGCGGTCCCGCAATCCAAACCACGGTTTTACCAGGGGGTTACGTGTCAGCATCAAAAAAATTGCGGGAGGAAAGGCGGGTTACTCCAAACCATCATTGCATGACCCCACAATTTGAAAGGCGTTAAGTGAGGTGACTATTCGGTATCTTAGTTCAAGTATAGAAACCGTGGGTCCCAGTGGACACGTGGCGCCAGTTGGGAAGTCCAGAGACTTGACACTCCAGAAGGATGGTTCATAAGGACCGAAAGGATGAACCTTTTGAAGTTTTGTAACGTCGAAGTGACATGACATAATAACATCATCAAAGGGGACATGGAATTGTTCGGAGATTAACGGTTCGGGGTGTTGGGGGTACACGGATGTGAAATTATCTGAAGTCCCGAAGTACTTCGTGAGTTCGTCAATCCGGAACTCCGAGAGATTTGTTGTGATATGATTTGAAAACTCCCAAAGTAAGAGGCCCAAAGTCCTGAATAAGTGCCTATCGACCTAGCGCTTGGCCACAACCTGTGGTCGCATGGGTTGGGTGCTAAGAGAAAGGGGCTAGTGCCCAAAAATTATTGCAGAGTAGAGAAGAGTTGTAACATACCCAGCCACCCACAGGTCGAGGTATGCCACCTTCAAGCCCACCCTTGGACTTCTTTCTCTTAGCGATACCTTTTTTAAATTAATAAGGATGCATAAAAGAAAAGAATTTAATGACATGCACAACAATAACCAGTAAGCATGCATATTCTAAAGATTCAATTAAACGATAATTAAATACACAACAGAAATACATTCATATACAGGTAACTAATACCATAACAGAGATACCTTATCTTTATGAAAGATGACACCCACTGGCTGCAGACCAAGGACGTTCCACCCAATCGTAGACACTACTGCTCCAAATCTCGATAGCAGTGTCACCCCCAAGCTAGGGCTATGAATCCACGAGGACGATTCCACGGAGTTACTTGGCTTCCAAAACCAGTAAGCACTCAATCTCTCACATGATTTCCCAACACTCACAGCAATCCAAGTACCTAGCTCTCTTCTACCCAGCTTGCACCACCCAAGAGAACAAACCTTCACCCTTCTCTGCCACGCAATCCCTCAGGCAGTCCTTCTCCTTATTTTGGGCTCAAGCGCAACTGGTCCATAATCTCAATGTTGGAATTCTTAGGACTCACAACTGTGAACAACGCTATACACAAGCCAACACATCTCAGACATGCAGGCCTCAAGCAACGGCTGGATCACACCAGCAACCACTACATCCCACAATACCATGGATAATATTCAGCAGCTTGATTCCCTTTCCCAAGCCAAGATGCAGATGAGGATGGATGATTGAGTGATAGGTAGGGATGAGGTGAATGAGCGAGTGATAAAATGAATGAATGTACAGGAAATCAACAAACAAGCCATTAGTCGAACCCCCCCATCAGCCCAGAGGCGGGTTTAAGTAACTTCGTGGGGAATCAAGAACCTCTTGGCCTTCCCCAAGAAGCTCACGTAATTGATCCCCTCCCTTGGATAAAAGGGTAATTAAAATAGGAATAAACACTTAGCCCCTCAAGCCCCCTCTCTTGTGGAATCATAGCCCCCTATAACTCTAGTCCTTGTTCGTCTAGCAGCCAGTGATGTATTTATTTTTTAATAATGATAAAAAACATTACATGTCTTGGGCACACTGGCCTTTTAACAATTTTTTGGGTGCTCTAGCCTCTTAGCATTGTAATAATACATTAATTAAAATGGGGTTTCAAAACCCGGGGTGTTACATCCCCTCTCCCTTATTTTGGCATTGTCCTCGATGCATATACAAAATAGATATCAAAATCTCAAAATTTATTCAAAAAGCTACGGGTACTCCACCCGCATGGAATCTTCATGCTCCCAGGTAGCATCTTTAGGACCGTAGCAGGTCCACTGAACTTTTACTAGCTCTATAACTCGATTCTGAAGCATTTTGACTTTTTTTCCCAATACCCGCACTGGATGAACCTGAAAATCTCCCTCTGTCTATACCTGAATCATATGCCAATCAATAACATGGTTAGGATCATGTACATATTTCTTTAGTAAATAGACATGAAATACATTATGCACATTCATGGAAGCAGGTAATGCAAGAATGTATGCAACTGGCCCTATTCTGTCCAATATTTCAAATGGACCACAGAATCTGGCTGCCAGCTTTGTACAACTACCCAATTTCAAAGAACTTTTCTTGGGCTTCACTTTCAAAAGCACATGTTCCCCTACTTTAAATTCTCTAGCTGTCTTGTTCTTGTCTGCATAAAATTTTTGTCTATCCTGAGTTGCCTTCAAATTCTTCTTGATCTTAACAATCTGGTCTTCCATATCCTTGAGCAACTCCAGCCCAAGTACCACTCTATCTGTTGGGTTGTCCCAGCTCACTGGAGTATCACATTTCCTACCATACAAGGCTTCAAATGGGCTCATTCTCATTAATGAAGCTTGATACCCATTATTATATGCAAACTCAACCAAGTGTAAGTAATCTTCCCACTTAGATGGATTATCCATCACATACATTCTCAGCATGTCTTCAATTATTCGATTGACCCTCTCTGTTTTCCCATCTGTCTGGGGATGATATGTTGTGCTAAAGTTCAGATTTGTTCCAAATCCTTTAAACAATCCCCTCCAGAAATTGGAGGTAAACTTTGTATCTCTGTCCGAGACAATTGTCCTAGGTATCCCATGCAACCTAGCAATTTCCTTTATGAAAATTTCTACAATATTAGTTGTTGTATGTGTTGTTTTTATAGGAACAAAATGAGCAGCCTTCATTAATTTTTCCACCACCACCATGATGGAATCATGTTTCTTATTAGTTCTGGGTAATCCTGTGATGAAATCCATAGTGATCACTTCCCATTTCTTCTTTGGAATGGGTAAAGGTTGTAGCAACCCCGTTGGATGCCTATGTTCAGCGTTCACCTTCTGACATTCCATACATCGAGCGATGTAATCAACAACATCATTTTTCATTCCCAACCAAAAGAACTAGCTTCTTACTGTTGAAATTGTTTTATGGTAACCGGAGTGTCCAGCATAAGGAACATCATGCATTTCCTTCAATACCAGATTCTTTAGTTCTCCGAAACTAGGAACATAGATTCTATTTTTTTGCATGAGTAATCCATCTTCCTTTATCTCATACTCCTTTATTTTTTGTTGTACATCTCCTTGCTGTAATTTTTCCTTTACCTGTAGGTAATGTTGATATGTAACAAGACCATCTAAAATTCTACTCTTTAAGTCTAACTAATGCATACTGACAACAGTAGCATGCATGAGATGCACTCTTCTACTAAGTGCATCGATAATTGTATTCTCCTTTCTTTTGATATGATTGATATCGAAGTCATATTCACTTAAAAATTCCAGCCATCTAGTTTGCCTGGCATTCAAGGTCGGTTGTTCAAAAAGATACTCTAGGCCAATGTGGTCTGTCCTTAATTCGAATTTCTTCCCCATGAGGTAATGCCTCCACATTCTCAAGGCGTGGACAATGAAAAGAAGTTCCAAGTCATGCGTGGCATAGTTCCTCTCATGTTCCTTAAGCTTTCTGGACTCATAACCAATGGCATGTCCATTTTGCGTGAAGACTTCCCCAATTCCCTCCTTACATGCATATGTACATACCACAAAACTTTCATTTGGGTCAACAATCTTTAACACAGGGGCACTAGTAATTAATTCCTTCAACAGATTAAAATTATTTTCACACTTAGGCGTCCACTCAAATTTAGTTCCCTTATTTTGTAAAGAAGTGATGGGATGAGCAACCTTAGAGAACCCTACTATGAACCTTCTGTAGTAACCGGCTAATCCCATAAAATATCTATATTCTGCCACATTTCGGGGTGTTGTCCATCCTCTAATGGCTTCAATATTTTCTGGATCTACTGCTATGCCCTGCTCTGAAATAATGTGTCCCAAGTAGTGGATTTGTTGTTGATAAAAAGAAAACTTACTCAACTTGGCATACAACTGATGTCCTCTTAGCACTTGCAATAACAGTAAGTGATGTTCGTGCTACCCTTCACACTGAGAATATATAAGTATGTCATCCAGGAAAACTATGACAAACTTATCCAAATAATTTCTAAATATGTCATTCATTAAGCACATAAATACAACTGGTGCATTGGTCAGTCCAAAAGGCACCACTACAAATTCATAATGTCCATACCTAGTCCTAAAGGTTGTCTTATGAATGTCTTCTTCCTTGATTCTTACCTGATGGTTTCCTGACCTCAGTACAATCTTTGAAAATACATTTTCTCCCCTTAGCTAATCAAAGAGGTCATCAATTATGGGTAGAGGATACTTGTTCTTTATGGTACACTTGTTCAGTTGTCGAAAGTCAAGACACAACCTCAAGGTTCCATCCTTCTTTTTGACAAAAAGTATTGGTGCTCCCCAAGGTGAAACACTTGGACATATGTACCCTTTCTTCAACAACTCATCCAACAGCATTTGTAATTCTTTTAACTCTAGTGTGCTCATTCTGTAAGGTGTTTTTGACATTGGGGAAGTTCTTGGTACTAAATCAATTGAGAAATCTATCTCCCTTCTTGGTGGCAACCCTGGTATTTCTTGGAATACATCTTCAAATTCCTGTAGTACCGAAAAATCTTCAAGTCTTAGCCCCTTTATATTTTTTGTCTCTTCCACATGAGTTGCATACAATTGACATCCTTTCCTAAAACATATTTTTAGCTATAAGGCTGAAATCTCCCTTATAGAGATGGGTCTTGGAAGTCCTTTCACAGTGCTCTGTTTTCCATTTCCATCAAGACATGTAAATGTCTTGTTATGACAATCTAGGACATCATGATGCTTGTCCAACCAATCCATTCCAATCAAAATATCTTAAGACCCCAATGGTATGATATTTAGATCAATACTAGTGTTCACACCATTAAGACTTATGGAACAACTTCTGACCATATCATGTATTCTTCTTTTGGTTCCAGTGGCTAACTGGACCAAACTTGCTTTTCCAAGCTTACTTTTCTCCAAATGTAATCTATCCACTATTCTAGGATCAATGTAACAATGACTTGCTCCTAAATCAATCAAAATAGAAACAGGCTGATTTATGATCTTACCTTCCACCTCGATCATATTGGACTGGTACTTTGCTTGTCGATCATCTAACGCTGCATAGATTCTTCCCATATCTTTGACTGTTGTAGCCTCTTGGGTGTTGTGCACAGTCCTCACTCTATCTTTTCTATGTGGGCAATCCTTGTACAGGTGATATTCCTTGCATCCCCAACATTGGATTGGTGGTCTTCCCCTTTTTCCCAAGGAATCTTCTTTCTTGGATTCCCCCTTAGCATACTGATCTTGACGATTTCCATTAGTCTCATTCCTATGGAAGGGAGGTCTGAATCCTTTCCTCCTATGATCAGACTTCTCATTTTTCTTGTCCTTCCAAGATTTTTGTAGAGATTCTCTTCCCTGGCCTTGCTCATACAAGTATTTATCCTTCCTAATGGATTCATTCAAGGTCTTGGGCTCATCATATTTGATCTTTTCCTTATAAAAGGATGGTAGTCCACTTATAAATCTCTATATTTTCACTTTCTCATCACCAATGAACCTGGCATACTTTAACAATCCTAAGAACTTATTTTCGTACTCTGCCATAGTCATGTTTCCCAACCTGAGTTCAAAGAACTACTACATTTTCTTGTCATAGAAATGATCAGATAGGTACTCCTTCTGGAAGTACTTCTTGAAATCTTTCCAAGTGATCCTACTTTCATTAACATGTTCCACTTGCTTCAATTGGTTCCACCACATTGCAACTTTCCTGTGTAAATGGTAGGTGGCAATCCTGGCTTCCAAGTTTGATGAATAGTTATGCAACTGAAAATATCTTCGGAGTCCAAGCAACCATGCTTCGACATAATCTTCCCTTTCTCTTTCACCATCGAAGGAAGGTGGCTTGAGCTTCCTCAGCTCTCCTTGAAAACGGTATACCTCTTGTTTCCTTCTTTGATGCCTAACATGAGACACCTCTGGACTACTTACGGGATCTTCTGACGCATAAAACTTTATTTTTGAGTAAGGAGGTGAGTGGTGTCTATGAGCTCTGCTAGCACCTCTGAAATAACCAGCTCTTCCATGATCATTTATTCTTTAATGACACTTACCTTCTTCATCTTGTCTTGAGTTTGATTCCTTCTTCGTTTTCCTCTGCAACTGATTTAAGATCTGCAACACTCGAGCATTTATCTGACTTTTCTCTCTCATCAGTCTCTCGTTGTCTGCTTTGTAGCTCTGCACTTCGATCTTCAGGCTTCTTATCATTTCTACTAACGTTTCTTGCTCTCCTTTTCCCTTGCGTCCATTGGACTATGTCTCTGCATTACCAACTCTGGTATTCTGGCCTTAGGCCTCCTTATCATGATTGGAGGCTCCCTCACCTTCTTCCATTTCCTCAATACAGATCCTGATCTGATGTGTTTAAACCCCTTAATTCTGCAAAATGTGCAAGCGACCATTTTGTTAGAATTATGCATATGATAAACAAAATTTTCCAAACCATGCTACAGGTCTTTTTTTTTTCTTAGTTCATGGAGATCATATCCCCATTCTCTGAAAAATAACAGTGTCCTATTATCCTTGCCTAACACAGAATTTCATTCTGTGTAGGCGCTTCCTTCAAACCACCTTCCCAGGTGACCACGACTAGGAACTGCAGCTAAATCCTTCCTT
This sequence comes from Picea engelmannii, assembly GCA_009831015.1. Classification (NCBI taxonomy): domain Eukaryota; kingdom Viridiplantae; phylum Streptophyta; class Pinopsida; order Pinales; family Pinaceae; genus Picea; species Picea engelmannii. Next base: position 146,250 of record ML801760.1, read on the forward strand.
AGCACTTTTTTGTCTTGAAGACAACCAATTCGACCATTAGCCCTCCTTCCCTCAGCTCTCAACTACATGTGACCACGGCCATGACCCTGCGCTTAGCTAAATAAGTGCTTATCCAAAGCTTCGAGACTTCGGAACTTTTATCCAGGACCAGATCAACGGTCCTCGTCCTCTTTCACGATCAACGATCGAGATCCGTTTCAGGACTCCGTGCTTTGAGAGTCCAAATTTCCCCACTTGTCTCTTCCTGAAACGCTTTTACCCGTAGTTCATGATATGTCGACACGTGTCCTCCCATAGATCAACGGATGTTAATCTCTTCGACTCTTCGAGCTTCGGAAGTTTCAAACTTTTCTCCTGCACTTTATCCCAAAGTTCTTTCACCCGAAGTTGACAATCCTTCAACACGTGTCTTCTGGAATCAACAGTCGATATGTACTCCAGTCTTCGGGAGTTTTCAACCCAACGCAACCTATCACATTTCCCATATGGAGTGCCTAATCTCCGGACTACATGATCTGTCGCCACATGGCGAAATACTAGAAGCAAACACGTGGCCCAATCATGAGGGGAACACGTGTCACATTCTAACTAACTTTTCAATACTCCAAATGCTCAAAACTTACTGACACGTGGCACACATCCCATGTGCCCACATCATCCCAGGTGACGTTTGCAAGCCATTTAACTTCGGAAATTTTGGGGTTCACATCACCTCCAGGTGACGTCATCGTGCCCCACCACTTCGGCTCTTTAGGCTTCGGGACTTTGGGCTTCGGAGTTTTCCACACTAGCACACTTCCAATTCTCCCAAACTCTGAATTCTCGAACTAGCCAATCTGCCGCCATGTGTCTCCCTTATCGGACGGTCCATATTAACCCCGGACTTTGGGACTTCAGAAGTTACTACTGCAAGGATCAACAACTTCCATTCCTTCAGGCCTTTCAGCTTCGAAAAACTCAACCCTCAACTTTTTTTGAAATGTTTCTATTCGAAGCTCACGATCTACTGATGGGTGTCTCCCACAGATTGACGGTTCCCAGCTACTTCGGCTATACAGAGTTTCGATGTTCGAGCACTAACATGTCACATCACTTACTACCTTTCAATTTGCGAGGGCATGCATCGACAGTTTGGAGTAACCCGCCTTTCGACCCGCAATTATTCCGACATTGACATGTAACCCCTCAGTGAAACCGTGGTTTGGATTACGGGACCACCTTTGGGAATTAACTCCCATGCAACTTAGTTCCCTGCAATGCCCCCTTGCCGTTGATCTCTCTCTCCAATGAGATCTGACGGTTGTGACTTAACCCTTGCTTCCTTTCCATCAGACAACCCTTTTTCACCTGTCCTTCGATCCAACGATCCCGGATCTCTGACGATCTAACTCCTGCGCAGACTCTGCAACGCCATTCCTCCTGAGCTTTTCAACTCCACGGTCAGTGTTCGATCTGTAACCACGAGAATCTGACCAACATACCCATCCCATACTGGCCCGGTGTTTCAACCAGAAACTATGATACCAAACTGTAACATACCCAGCCACCCACAGGTCGGGGTACACCACCTTCAAGCCCACCCTTGGACTACTTTCTCTTAGAGATACCTTTTTAAATTAATAAGGATGCATAAAAGAAAATAATTTAACAACATGCACAACAATAACTAGTAAGCATGCATATTCTAAAGATTCAATTAAACGATAATTAAATACACAACGGAAATACATTCATATACAGGTAACTAATACCATAACAGAGAGAAATTATCTTTATGAAAGATGACACCAATTGGCTGCAAACCAAGGATGTTCCACCCAACCGTAGACACTACTGCTCCAAATCTCAACAACAGTGTCACCCTCGAGCTAGGGCTATGAATCCACAAGGACGGTTCCACATAGTTACTTGGCTTCCCAAACCAGTAAGCACTCAAACTCTGACAGGATTTCCTAGCACTCACAACAATCCAAGTACCCATCTCTCTTCTACCCAGCTTGCACCACCCAAGAGAACGAACCTCCACCCTTCTCTTCCACGCAATTCCTTGGGTAGTTCTTATCCTTATTTTGGGCTCCAGCACAAATGGTCCAGAATCTCAATGTTGGAACTCTCAGGACTCACAGTTGTGAAAAACGTTGGACACAGGCCAACGTATCTTAGACATGCATGCCTCAAGCAAGGGATGGATCACACCAGCAACCACTACAGCCCACAATACCGTAGCTAATCTTCAGTAGTTCGGTTCCCTTTCCCAAGCCAAGACGCAGATGAGGATGGATGAATGAGTGATAGGAAGGGATGAGGTGAATGAGTGATTGATAAAATGAATGAACGTACAGGAAATCAACGAACAAGCCATCAGTCGAACCCCCCCATCAGACTAGAGGTGGGTTTAAGTAACTTCGTGGGAAATCAAGAACCTCCTGGCCTTCCCCAAGAATCTCACGTAACTAATCCCCTCCCTTGGACAAAAGGGTAATTAAAATAAGAATAAACACTTAGCCCCTCAATCCCCCTCTCTTGTGGAATCATAGCCCCCTATAACTCTAGTCCTTGTCTGTCTAGTAGCCAACGATGTATTTATTTTTTAATAATGATAAAAATCATTACATGTCTTGGTAACACTGGCCTTTTAACAATTTTTTGGGTGGTTTGGCCTCTCAACATTGTAACAATACATTATTTAAAACGGGGGTTCAAAACCCGGGGTGTTACAAGATCTCGGAAAGAAAAGATCCGCAGGGATTCTTGATTGATCGAGTACTGAAGAATGAAATATGAAATTTTTCTTTGAATCAAATTGGTTTATGAATACTGTGGAATTTGTTAAGGACTGATGACCTAAAAAATTCTGGTTGATTGCACATTGTGTTTGCAGAGTTAATGATTGTCAGAATCGAACCGAATTGTTGCTTAGTGCGGAGAAATGGAGGAGGCACAAAATGCTTCCAGTTCAGATAATGAAGCTAGAGGAATGGATGTCCATTTGAGAGTTGAAGGATCGAACTCCAATGGGCATGGAGAAGAGATAGATAAGGAGGGAAACATGATGAAAATCATTGAAAGATTGCAGAAAGATGTCCAGACTCACCAAGCAGATAACAAAAAGCTCATGAAAGTCAGGGATCAATAGGGAGAATTCAACATAAATTTGATACAGAGCCTGGAAATGATAGAAAATAAATTGGATAAGGAGAGTGACTCCAGTAAATCAGAAAGTCATGGGTCTCTTGATGAAAAGAGGAAATAAAGGAGTGTTGGCAGACACCATCATCACTCCCAAGGGCACTCTAAAAGGAGGGCACACAGTAGTTCAAGCCCATCTCCTACCAGAAAGCACAGGAGATCTGGAGTGGATGAATTGAAGGGTGAAATGAACAAGATTAAACCTCCTACTTTTGATGGAGAACACAAGAAAGATGAATATGTTGAGACATGGTTGTTGGGAATGAAGAAATATTTCCAACTACCGAACTATTCTTCTCATGCAGAGAGAAGAATTTCCATTTACCAACTTAAAAAAAAGGCATTTGTATGGTGGGATCAGCTTGTGCAAGTACAACACATCAAAGAGAAGAATGTCACATGGAGGGAAATCAAGAGACATTTTGAAAAGAAGTACTTAACTAAGAGGTATTAAGACAAGAAAATGAAAGAGTTCTTCGAACTCAAGCTGGGAAGTATGTCCATTGATGAGTATGAAAGAAGATTCTTGGAATTGTTGAAATATGTCCCCTTCATCAAGGACGAGACAGTTAAGATTCAAAGGTATTTGAGTGGGATGCCATCTTGCATCAGTGACAAGATCCAGTATGATGACCCGAAAACTATGGAAGAAACTATAAGGAGAGAAAAATTCTTATATGATCAACAAAAAGAAAAGCCTACTTTCCAAAAACCTTGGGAAGGCAAGAAGAAGTTTAAGAGGGAGCAGAGGCAGAAGGGAAACAAACCACCAATTTTCAGGAATATCCCTCAAGGATAGCCAGGTTTTAGAGAGCCCAGGAAGGCTGAAGTAGGTGGGCAAATACCAAGACATCCACCTATGGAATGTTGGGGTTGTAAGGGAAATCATAGGTATAGAGATTGCCCCCACATAAATGACAAAGTGAGAGTTGTCCATAATGTTCAACAGGCAGAAATAGTGGAGGACATGAGCAGAAGTGTACCAAGGATCTATGGAGCCCTGGACAACAAGCAAGCATAATATCACTCACATATGATTGAAGTGGAAGGTATGATCAACAACCAAACCATTACTATTTTAATTGATTCAGGAGCTAGTCATAGTTATATAGATCCTAGAATGGTGGAAAGTTTTCATTTTCCAAGAAGCAAGCATGGGAAATCTTGGTTAGTGCAACTGGCTACAGGAGCCAAGAGAAAGGTTGTTGAGTTGATTAAGTCATGTCCAGTGGACATGAATGGACTGAGCACAAGGGTTGAATTGAACATCTTTCCTTTAGGTTCCTATGACTGTCGAATTGGAATGGATTGGTTGGACCAACACCATGCCATCTTAGACTGTCATAACAAGGCATTTACTTGCCTGGATGAGGAAGGAAACCCAAGGAAAGTGCAGGGAATCCCAAGGGCAGTTACTATTAGAGAAATCTTAGCAATGCAGCTGAATAAGTGTTATAGGAAGGGTTGCCAAATATTTGCAGCTCATATGGAAGAAGAACCTAAGGATAAGGTGTCAAATATTGAATACCATGCAAAATTAAAAGATTTTGAAGATGTATTCCAGGAGGTACCCAGACTACCCCCAAAGAGAGATATTGATTTCTCTATAAACCTGATGCTTGGAGCAGCTCCAATGTCACAAAATCCTTGCAGAATGAGTACACTAGAGCTGAAAGAAATGCAATTTCAACTTGAAGAACTTCTGAAGAAGGGGTATATACGCCCAAGTGTGTCACCTTGGGGTGCCCCGGTCCTATTCGTGAAGAAGGAAAATGGGACGTTGAGATTGTGCATCGATTTCAGATAGTTGAACAAAGTGACTTAAGAAAAAGTATCATTTGCCAAGGATCAATGATCTCTTTGATTAATTGAAGGATGCCAAGATATTTTCAAAAATAGATCTTAGGTCAGGGTATCACCAGGTAAGGATAAAGTATGAAGACATCAACAAGACCGCCTTCAGAACAAGGTATGGTCATTATGAATTCACAGTGGTGCCATTTGGGTTATCAAATGCACCTGTTGTTTTCATGTTCCTAATGAATGGTGTTTTCAGGGAGTATCTAGACAAATTTGTCATAGTCTTTTTGGATGACATCCTAGTGTATTCCAAGTCAAAGGAAGAGCATGAACATTATCTAAGGATGGTGTTGTAGGTGCTAAGAGAGCACCAACTGTATGCCAAATTGAGCAAGTGTTCATTCTATCAAAAGCAGATCCATTATTTGGGACATATTATTTCAAAAGATGGGATAGTCGTGGATCCTGAGAAGATAGAAGCCATCAGAGAATGGCCAGTGTCGAAGAATGTGACAGAAGTCAGATCCTTTATGGGTCTAGTTGGCTATTACAGAAGGTTCATTGCAGGGTTATCAAGAATAGCTCACCTCATCATTTCCTTGCAAAGGAAGGAGAAGAAATTTCAATGGACAGAAGAATGTGAAAGAAGCTTCCAATAATTGAAGCAATTGTTGAGGATTGCAGATCCAAATGAAGATTTTGTAGTGTGTACAGATGCATGCAAAGAAGGACTAAGGGGATTCCTCAGCCAGAATGGGTTTGTATTATGTTATGAGTCCAGGAAGATGAAGGATCGTGAAAAGAACTATGCAACTCATGATTTCGAGTTGGCAGCCATAGTGCACGCTCTGAAGAAATGGAGACATTACCTCATGGGAAAGAGGTTTGAACTGAGGACAGACCATAACGGTCTGAAGTATTTGTTTGATCAGCCGACCTTGAATGCTAGGTAGAGTAGATGGTTGGATTTCCTTTGTGAGTATGACTTTGATATCAAGCATATCAAAGGAAAGGAGAACAAAGTGGTTGATGCACTCAGCAGAAGAGTGCATGAACTACATGCTACGACCATTAGCATGTATCAAACTGATATTAAAGGCAGAATTTTGGAAGTTGAAAATGCATATTTGTAGTACATGGAATTGGTGACAAAGCTACAACAAGGTAAGATTCTATAGAAAGTGGAAGATCATAAATTGGAAGTTGATGGAACAATCCTATACAAAAATAGAATTTATGTACCTAATTTCCAGGAATTGAGAATTATGATCTTGAAAGAAATGCATAATGTACCTTATGCTGGGCACCCTGGATATCAGAAAAAGTGGCAGCAGTCAAGAGCCATTACTTTTGGCTAGGTATGAAGAAGGAAATTACAGAATACATCACCAAATGTATGGAGTTTCAAAAGGTCAAAGTTGAACATAGGCACCCAGCAGGGTTGCTACAGCCATTACCCATTCCTGAGTGGAAGTGGGAAGTGGTGACAATGGATTTCATCATAGGATTACCCAGAACAAATAAGAAACATGATTCCATCATGGTGGTGGTGGATAAGATTATGAAAGATGCCCATTTTATTCCATTGAAGACCACCCACAAGGCAGCTAATGTTACTTATATCTATATGAGGGAATTAGCATGATTGCACGGTATTCCCAAGACAATTGTGTCTGACAGAGACCCGAAATTTACCTCAAAGTTCTAATAGGGGTTATTCAAAGGGTTCGGAACGAATCTAAACTTCAGCATAACCTATCATCCCGAGTCTGATGGGAAAACAGAAAGGGTGAACCAAGTGATAGAGGACATGCTAATGATGTATGTGATGGACAAACCATCTAAATGGGAAGACTACCTACACCTGGTATAATTTGCCTACAACAATGGGTATCAATCATCACTGAAGATGAGTCCATTTGAAGCACTTTATGGAAGAAGGTGCAGCACACCAATAAGATGGAAGAATTCAGTTGATAGGACAATAATTGGGCCAGAGTTTCTGAAGGAAATGGAAGAGAAAATGTTGAATATTAAGCAGAACTTAAAGGTTGCCCAAGATAGGCAGAAAATTTATGATGATAAGAACAGAACCCATAGAGAGTTTAAAGTTGGTGATCATGTTTTCTTGAAAGTGAAAGCCAATAGAAGTTCCCTGAAGTTGGGAAACTGTTCCAAGTTGGAAGCCAGATATTGTGGGCCATTTGAAATCCTAGAAAGTATTGGAACAGTTGCATATGCTTGCATTGCCTGCATTCATGACTATACATAATGTGTTTCATGTTTCATTGCTTAAGAAATATATACATGATTTTAATCATGTTATTGATTGGAATGTGATTTAGGTGGAGCAAGAAGGCGTCTTGCAGGTGCATCTGGTGTGTATACTGGACCGGAAAAGAAAGCAGCTCCGGAATCGAACTATAGGGATTGTAAAAGTCCAGTAGACCTGGTACGGTCCTGAGGAAGCAACATGGGAGCATGAAGATGCTATGAGGGTAGAGTACCCACATATTTTTAAAGATTTTGGAAATCTTGTTGTTGTTGTGTAAATAAGTTGCACTAAGGACAGTGCAAAAATAAGGGGAGGGGATTGTAACACCCCAAGGCCGAGCCCCTGCTGAATTGTAATTATGTTTATAGGCTAGTGACCCGAGTGGTTATAAGCTGAGAGACTTATGTTTTTATTAGGCTGGTGAGCCAGATGCTAAGGCTAATGAGACTGATTTTGTATATGTAAACACTCACATCATTAATAAAATTACATTGTTGCGTGTAGATCGACCATGAAGAAGAGTTATGGGGAAGTAAACTCCACTAGGTAGGGTAAGGGAAGGGGGCTAAGTGTCTAGGCCTAGGGGCTAAGCTAGAGGGCTTACCTCTAAGAGAATAATATTTTATTATTATTTCCCAAGTGGAACTTATGTGGTTTCAGGAAGACATGTGTCAAACTGGGCGCATGCAGTTTATAGCTGGGAAAGCCAACTCGTTGGGGGTTCGCTTTCCATTCGGGCATTGTTCCCATCCTTGCGTCTGGACCAACTTGGAGTTTTCCTCACGACCCTTTGGATTCTCTGGAACTCTGTCACCTTCTCGATTGACCAAGGATTCATGCATTGAACCAGTTCTCCATAATCATCGCCTATGTAGCTAGCACACACCTTTGGAATCCTGCAGTCATACTTGATTTGCCCCGTGTGTCTCCTATGAGGTTGGATGCAATTGTATTCGCTTGAGTCGTGTTGTGTCTTAGGGTTTGGTTGTTGCCATTCTCGATGTCCATACCTTCTTTTCGTTGCTACCATTACCCATGTGTAGTTGAATGTTGTTGCTTGTTGATTAGGAATTGAATTGAAGAAGTAAGTTGTCAGGCCTGTGAACAACTCTCCCAGGTGAGAGAGTTTGTTGGGAAGTGAGTTCTCCTGGAAGGGAGTCTCGTAGCAGCTACAGTACTCTGAGACTTCTTGTCTAGCCTGTTGTTGAAGCCCAAGGTAAGAGAGGTGTAGTAGTCGATGAACTTGTATTAGTGAAGGTGTGCCCTCCTGGGGTGGAGGAGGCATGTGGGGAATGAGGGTCTGTGGGTTGTGGGCATAAGTGGATCCTAGGATAAAATATCCTTCCTGTTGTTTTGTACAACTTCTTTGTTGTCCTTGCCAAGCCTAGAATTCCCTTTCTCGGTGGATTTTAGGCCCAGCTCGGGGGTGACCCACTGTTGAGCGTGATGAGCAGTTTGGTCTAAGGCTAGGAGGTTCGTGGAAGGTCTGCACGTAGTTAGTGGTCGTCTATTAAAAGATAAGTACTAGTTCTGTGTTTGTTGTATGTTGTGTATTTGTAATTGCATTATAATTAATGAGTAATTCATGTATATATATATATGTTGCGTGTATGTGTTAAACATTGCTTCTGTTTAATTGCATTAGATAGATATATATTTATAAGTTTGAATACCATATGTTATCTCTATCTTCCGGTTAAGTTTTATATGTGATTATTTCCGCAAAGTTACTCGGTGGCATGGCCTGACCTGTTGTTTAAGGCCAGGAATGTCACAGGAATGGTATCAAAGCATTAAAGGCAAGTTTAAGCTTGTTTAGGTAGCGTTACCCGGCAAGGGTCAGTGGTTAGGGACATTACAGTTTGAAACCCCAACACAAGCCCACAATTCCCATCAACTTTCCCATGAGGCCCTAGCCTCATTCCAAGGCAGTTTACACTGAAACGAAAGGTTAATATATTTCCAACAAAGATTCCAACATTCCTGACACCTTGGCCTCTAGTGGGAATGCCTCCCTAAGATACAAAATCTTCAACGATCCCTCTTAGTGAGGGAGCGATTCCATCCTCCATCACCAGGAAGTATCTATGTCTCCCATATGAGATTTGCTACCAAATTTTTACTCCAATCCTCTTGATTGTCTGGTCCCTCTGTCAATGAGGCAAATCCTTCTCTCCAATCCTCCTGGCTAGTTTCATCCTCGGTCACTGAAGCAAATATTGTTATCCAATCCTCCTGATTAGCTTCTCCCTTAGTCACTAAGTCAAATCCTGTTGCAACAAATGGATCTTCCACAGAGGACACACTTATCCTAGAAGCTTCCTGCTTTAGAGCCTTCTATCTGGCCTCCTCAACCCATGACACTTGCTTGTAAGATTCTTCTCTTCCACTTGTACCTGAAGGTAGGCTCCTTCTGACCCTGTTGACTCCCCCTAAAGTCCAACTTCCTCTGAACAGCTCTGGGATATTTCTCCTCCCTACTAGATCATGAGGGTTGACTCCCTCTAAACTCTGGCTCCCTCTGAGCCTGTACCATTGGTGGAGCTATCTACTCTCTCTAAACTCTAGCTCTCTCTAAGCTTGTACCACTAGTGGAGCTACCTACTCCCTCTGAACCTGTGCTACTGGTGGGGCTACCTGCCTCACCATTATTGGAGGTAGTTGTTTCCTCTGTACCTGTGTTGCTGGTGGGGCTACCTGCCTCACCACTGGTGGAGCTATCTACTCCTAATTCGTCTCTCTACTCATGTTGGTTGCAACATCCATAGGTTGGTCCCTCAGCCTATATAAGTTTCCCTCTCTAACTCCAAGAACCATCGTTGATACGAAGCTAGATCTTCTGGGCACAAGCAATACTTGTCCTTCTTGAAACAATATGTGGTACCCCTTCTTCTCAATCTCCAAGACTGAGAGGACACTCCTGAGTTCTGACACCCTCAGCGCCTCACTTGACTCCAATAGGAACAATATTGCACCATATCCTCGTATTGCATGCTTGGTTCCCATACCAAGCTCCACACAAGTCTGAGCCAGTCTCTGTGAAGTTGTCAAATAACTCTCATGCACCTGTCATATGAAAAGAGGCTCATCTATCCACCAACCAAGTCCCCCTATTGTAAATTGTACCTGAAAGGAAAAGACCAACAAGATCTCCCTCTAGAACCTGTTTGCAACCTCATCAACCTATGTTGTTGATGCTTTTTGCCTTATTCCCCTTCCCTTCCAATGTGGACACTATGAACCATAGTGGCCATATTCATGACACTCAAAACATTTGATCTTGCCAATATCCTTCTTTCGTCTCAACTTTGGAGATGCTTCTATCTCATGAGAATCCCTTCTTCTAGGAGAACCTCTTATGCCCTTCCTAGTGTGAGTTGAAAGTTTTTTCTTCTCATCACTGCTACTCTTCACCACACCATCCAAATCATCCCTAGACACTAACCAAGGCTCCTCTTAGACACAAACAATCCATAGTCTATCAAATTCTGGTAACTTATCTCGTGCATAGATCCCCTGCAAAAATGGTTCCTAAGACCTGGGAAGACCTCTCAATGCCACATTCACCAACTCAACATTCTCCACCTTATCACCAATGGCCACAAGTTGATCTTAGATCTATGTAATATTCATAAGATAGTTCACAATTGTGTCGTCACCGGAAATCTTGAAAACTTGAATTCAATGCTTCGAATGTAACTTCTTGCATGTATTCTCATTTTTCTACAGACCTGCCAAAGCATCATACATTTCCTTGGTAGACATCTTCTCAACAATGTCAGGAATCAAGTGATCCTTCACGGATTCTAGCAACACCTGCTTGGCCTTCACTTCCTTCTTCTTGTGAGTTGCCAAATCTTGTAGATCAGTAGGACTAGCAACCACACTCTCAACAAACTCCTTGAGATCATTTTCTTCCAACAAAATTAGCACCCTAGCCTTCCAAGCCTAGAATTTAGTTGTTCCTTCCAACATGTCCTCAATTTTCAATGTGTTCACCATAGTGACCTACCTAGAACAAGAAGAACAATCTTCCAGTGTTGTAGCCAAAAAATGCGTCTCAAGATGATCCCCTTCTCTTCATATACCAATCTTTGATACCATGTCAATTTTCACATGCAACTCTATGTGACTAATTTTAGATCTGAGAATTGCTTCCTAGTGAGCTAACAGTAAACTCTAATTGTTATCACTAAACAATTTTACACTGAAATTATTGACTGAAAATATAACAGTGGAAACAATAAGATCATAGATGAATCATCAACACATGAGACACAAATTTCTTTTTCTATAACTTTGTCAAACTTAGAATTCTGAGGGAAAAACCAACCTTCCTAGCCAATAAAAATTCACCAAAAATCTAAGGACAACCTTGTCCTCCAACATCAGAAAATCAGCAAATACAAACTCACCAAAATACCCAAAAACTTCCTCTTCCTGCAAATCTTCTCAGTTACCACCTATACACTTGTTGACACCAGTCGTATGTATGTTGACGTCAACAGTATGAACATGTTGTACCTTCTTGAAACTCACAGGTGCGACCTTAACCAACTGCATAAAATCACCCATGTTGTTGTCCTTCTGCCCTCACATGTGCGGCCCTCTTTCATACTGTTTTCCCTCGTACATGTGGATCGTGCAACCCTCTCACATGTGTGGCATGTTCACACATGCGGCTTGCTGCTTCTCTCTCTCCTTCACATGTGTGGATGAAATCAGAATCCTTCCTTGTCCTAAAACAAAAATAGAAAAATCACCAAGGACCCTAGGCTATATTTGCCACAACTACAAAATTTCCCTTGCTGAAATTTTCAAGATCCTAGAACAAGTGCACACTCACTTATACTAACTCCATAATGACACAATGATATTTGTCACAATATCTCCTTTCCTTATATAGGAGTCTTAAGAGTGAGTTTAGGAACCCCTTCTAAACTCAACAATTAATTAGAATATTGTATTCCTCTTTGTGGGTGTGAAACCCCAACACAAACCCACAAAGCCCATCAACTTTACCATGAGTCCCTAGCCTCATTCCAAGTGTGTTTTCACTTAAACGAAAGGATAATATGGTGTCAACGAAAATTCCCGCATACCTGACACTTTGGCCTCTAATGGGAATGCCTCTTGAAGCTACAAAAGCTTCAACATATACACCATGAATTGATAGTGAAACTCCAATAGTCGAGTTGTGTGAGCTCAACGTTCACCTTCAAGCTCCTTAAATCATTAAAAAATTGATTGGATATTCGACCCACTAGATAGTTAGGAAACATTCCCATCCACCATTACATTCACATAGTGTCAACCTCTCAGTCTAAGTGAGAAAACTCTTGAATTCGAATTATGTGCAATGATAGAGTCCTTCTGATGTGTAACCCTATCCAACATCGAACTGTCGTTCTCATCAACTATCCTAATTAACTCAACGTACAATGGGGTAATGAGGGCATCATACTAGCAACATGTTGATTAAGCTCCAATCCAACCAAAATCATTTGCAAACCCAATGATATCTTATGTGCAAGGCCCAAGAAATATAATTATCGCATTAACCTTCACATGCCTATATTCCCAAATTCCAAGTATCTAAATTGTTTAATATGCCACTTCGTACACTTAGGTTTGGGTTTTAGGTTTCAATCCTTTGCATATAATTGTATGCACATCGTAAGTGCAACAGGACAACTGCCATATTAAACAATGGAGTAATCAATTCATAAGACAAGTGGTGTTGATAGGAATTTTTTTTTTTTTTTTTTTTTTTAATATTTTTGTTTATTTCAAACCACATAAAAATAGTCAATTCACACAAATCAACCAATAATAAAATCAAAATCTATATTTTAAAAAATAATTTTTTTTTTTTTTTTTCAAAATATTCAATTTACTATATAAATTTCATAAAACTTAATAAAAGTCTTAAAATTTTTTGGAATGATTACAAACTATTTAAAAGTCAAATAAATTTGACTAAAAAACAATTACAATATACTTTGTCATTCGACAGCTATAATAACATGTTTGAGTCTCTTCTCAATGAGTAAAATGATTGTCAAATTCCAATGTGCATTGAATGGGAAAAACATCATCTAGCCCAAGCTCTTTGTTCCTACATACAATGTTTTCCTTATAAATACTTTGCAATGTTATTCCCAAATCAATTGAGACCGTTAGAGATATTGGTTGATTGAGCAAAGGCTCATTTGTAAGATGTAGGCTTGTGCATGGTGGAAGCATTTTGGAAAGATAGAGACTGTGAAATGCTAAGGCTCGGCTACTTTAATGGTTAATTATATAACTACAACACTTCTAATACAAGCAAGCTTGACAATTCCTTGATCTACAAAATGTGTAGGTACTTGTTACCCCCCAAGGGGTGACTACTTCAGAGGCAACCTCACAGGGGTTTTCTGTTGTTGATTCCATGAGCTCTCTTGTTCATATTCTCTAGACTTAGAAAGTATTCTCATTTTCTCCTTCAGAAATGTGATTGTGCTAACTTATCCATGGTGTATCAAATCTCCTCCCTCACTCCTCTAATGATAGATGCACTATGGATGGTACATTATGGTTTTCACTACTATTTGATATTCCATGCATTGATGTTGTACTTGGATGTGGTTTTATAACTTATGAGTTAATCATTGTAATATTCCAGAGATATAAAAAGTATACAGAACATAAATAAATAGCTAGAAATGGCAGATGAACAACAATATAACCAGAACAATAGCACAATAATACCAAAATGATACCAGAATAACACCAGAAAGAGCACTTTGATTACTGAGAGCAATGTTCACTTTCCTCTTCGAGTGGGCAACCCCCAGTAGAGAAGAGATCTATTACAATAATATCCAAGACAAAAGTTCTCATGCCCTCGACTCCTATTTATATTAAATATGTCTATCAAAAGAACCATCTAGAGGAAGATCCTTCTAGAAGCGAAAGCTTCTATTAGGTCTTCTTACATTGGACTTATTCTTCCTTATTTCTAGGCCTTATTAATATTGACCTTTATTACATGGAAATATATTATTCTACCAATGTGAGGGGTTAGGTCCCTAACATGCCCTCCCCCTTAAAAACATCCTTGTCCTCAAGGCTTGAGATGGGGAAATTGTTGCAGAATGGTAGATGGTTCCCAAGTGGCATCTATTGGAGTTGTATCTTTCCACTAGACTAACACTTCCCTGATGGTGGGTTGGCATAGACGATGCTCACGCTAGACCAAAAATTCTTGTGTATGTAGCCAAATGGAGCCTTTTTTGTCCAACTCGGGAAGGGTGGTTTGGGTTTGGCACTTAGTTCCAATCACCTTCTTTAAGCAGGAAACATGAAAAACATGATGGAGCTTAGAATGAATAGGAAAAGCTAACTGATAGGCCACCTGTCCCATACGCTTGAGAACCATATAAGGACCATAAAATTTGGGCACTAGTTTCTGACAATGGTCAGCCTTGAGGGAATTTTGCTTGTAAGGTTGCAGTCGAAGAAACACTTGATCCCCTTGTGCAAATTGGCATTCAAAGTGACTTTGATATTCTTGTTGCTTCATTCGATTATGGGCCATGACCAAATTCTCTTTGAGGGTACGGAGAATAGCCTCTTGAACTGTAAGCGTTTGGTCAACCACCTGGACCTTCGAGACACCTGGAAAATATGAGAGAACTGAAGGTGGATTTTGTCCATACACCGCTTGAAAAGGAGTCATGCGGGTAGTTGTATGGTACAAAGAGTTGTACCACTATTCCTCTAGTGGCAACCATTGAGCCCACTGATGTTGCCTTTTTGATGCAAAACATCTCAAATATGTTTCCAAACATTTGTTGACAACTCCAGTTTGACCATTAGTCTGGGGATGATAAGCTGAATTGAGATGCAATAGGGTGCCTTGTAGCTTGAACAGTTCTTGCCAAAAATTGTTGGTGAAAGTTGGGTTGCGATAAAAAACAATAGAATGTGGAATGCCATGAAGCTTGAAGACCTGATCCATGAAACGTTGAGCCACAATGGATGTTGTAAATGGGTTTTGAAGAGCATAGAAATGAGCATACTTGGAAAGATGATCAAGTACCACCATAATGACTGATTTATTGCCCGATTTAGGTAAGCCTACAATATAATCCATAGAGATATCCCACCAAATAGAAGGTGGAATCAGAAGCAGGTGTAGTGTGCCCGAAGATTTGACTGTTTCTCCCTTGTTGCGTTGACACACATCACATTCAACCACAAAATTATGAACGTCATGTTTCATACCATCCCAGAAAAAAAAAACGTTTGAACCGGTCATAAGTTTTGGTAAACCCGGAGTGCCCACCCATGGGTGTAGCATGAAGCTCAGAAAGTACCATGGATTTAAGTTTTGATTGTTTACTTAAATACAAATGACCTTGTATCGAAGCTCCTCATTCAACCAAGAGTACCATGGGGAAACTGGGGAATTGGACTACAATTGTTGTATCAGATGTGAACTTTTGGGGTCGTGTAGCCATTCCTGGCGAACAGCTTGGAGCCAATATGGTACAATGAAGGAGAGAGAAAAAAGGGACCCTTCATCTTCATATTTTTGGGAAAGTGCATCAACAACCACATTGTCTTTTCCTTTCTTGTAAATGATCTCATAATCATATCCAAAGATCTTAGTCACCCATTTTTGTTGCTTGGGGAAGGAAAGACGTTGTTCCAAAAAATACTTAAGGCTTTGATGATATATTTTAATTTGGAAGCGTTTCCCCAATAGATAAGGGAGCCAAAGATCCACAACATGAAGAATAACCAACATTTCCTTTTCATATATTGATTTGCCCAAATTTCTCTCGGGTAGTTGTTTGTTGGTAAAGGCCAAACGTCGACCCTCTTGCATAAGGACAACGCCAATTCCTTTCCCAGAATCATCACATTCCAAGACAAAGGTCTTTGTGAAATCAGGAATGGCGAGCACTGGGGTGGTGCACATGGCCATGTTCAAGGTTTGAAAAGATTGAGTAGTTGTTGGAGTCCAAGTGAAAGAATTCTTTTTAAGGAGTGCAATGAGAGGTGCCACAATCTTTCCATAATTCTTAACAAACTTGCGATAATAACCTGTTAAACCCAAAAATCCCCGCAAGATTTTGAGAGTCTTTGGGTGAGGCCCATCTTGCATAGCTTCAATATTTTTAGGATCCATCCCAATGCCGGCCTTGCCCACAAGATGACCCAAGTACTCGACTTCCAAGGCACCAAAAGCACATTTAGATTGTTTGAGGAAAAGTTGGTGTTGAGAGAGTAGATGGAGAACTCGATCCACATGATCAAGATGGTCTGTCTAGGTTTTTCTATAGATGAGGATATCATCAAAGAAAACTAACACAAAATTATGGAGAAAATGACAGAAGACATGATTCATGAGGCTTTGGAAAGTGGAAGGAGCAATACACAAGCCAAAAGGAATGACCAAAAACTCATAGTGGCTTTCATGAGTTCTAAAGGTAGTCTTAGGAATGTCTTCCTCTTTCATACGGATCTGGTGGTAGCCCAAATAAAGATTAAGTTTGGTAAAGAATTGGGTGCCACTCAATTCATCCAAGAGGTCATCAATGACAGGAATGGGAAATTTGTCTTTAATGGTGAGTTTGTTGAGAGTGCGGAAGTCAGGACACATGCGCCAAGAATCTTCTTTCTTAAGGACCATGATGACAGGAAAAGAGTAGGGGCTCGTACTAGAGTGGATAACACATGCGTTGAGCAGTTCTTGAACCATTTTCTCAATTTCATTTTTTTGGGAAAATGGGTGACGATAGGGATGGATATTGGGAGGAAGGCTACCTAGGAAAAGGGGAATGGAATGATCATGAACACCACGGGAAGGAGGGAGTCCCTGGGGAGTGTAA
Source organism: Picea engelmannii (assembly GCA_009831015.1). Classification (NCBI taxonomy): domain Eukaryota; kingdom Viridiplantae; phylum Streptophyta; class Pinopsida; order Pinales; family Pinaceae; genus Picea; species Picea engelmannii. Next base: position 163,398 of record ML801760.1, read on the forward strand.
AAACCCACTTGATGTTTAGAGAGGATGGATTGGAGGTCATGTGACACAGAGGGTGTCTCAGTGGCTTGTATGGCATGGAGTTAGGCAATAATGACAGAATGACCTTTCATGAGCATCTTTTCCATGCAATGGGAACTAATGATCTCTGGGGAACCGGCGGTGATGCCTTGGAACTTATATTGTTGGCCCTGTTAGCACTAGAAGTCACCCTCAGATTGCATAGAAGGTAATCCCAGTACCCATCAGTTTATACAATAAATGTAAATGATTTTTAGGTGATCAAATGTAGAGGACTCAATGATAATAACGTTCTAACTCAGAAATTTGGACTAGCATGCATAAGCAATTGAAGTCTGGAATCAAATTCAGTCAGTAAGTTGGAGTAAGGGTGAATAGAGGGAAGACTTTGGTGAGAAAAATGTAGAGGTCTGTCATGGACATCAGGTCTTCCAGCAGCCTAAGGAAGAAAAACTTAAACACAAGATCCTCTTGGATTCAAATTTCAAGGAAACTGAAAGAAATCATAATAGCATTGCAATCAAACATTCATCATAACACAGTCACAACAATCCATGTGAATTAGTCATTCATGCACTCTCTCAGTATCAGAGGCAAATAAGATGGAGTAGGAAAGTTGACATAGATTAATCAAGAAGTCTCAAATCAAGTACATAAGCATAGAACCAATGTTCTTCATCAAAATATTACAATAGTAGGGAGCCTAGCTCAACCATTCGACCTTAATGAAATACTAAAACTGCCTATATATACTCAGAAATGTCACAACCACCAGGAGTGTGATCAGACCACTGCATTAACATTTTCATTCGACGCCTGCTCTGTCAGATTGTGCAAGCCTCCTCATGTCAGATGTGAGCCAGGCGCAGTTATGTGCTTTACATGGAAATCTGTCCATAAGGAAGCTTTCGATTGACATTATGCCTTCACGACCGCTCTCTGCATGTTTTCCATTTATGGGGTGAGACGAGGTCTCAACTGTCGTCCCCATATTCAATAACTACCTTGATCGGGATCAGGACGAGGCCTGGCATTCATAAATGTTCAAACGGTGCCCACGAATTCTGAGAGTCAATCTCGACGTCTCGAGGCCATGTTGATCTTTTTATGTGACCAATATGGGCGCTTTCGGCCTTCGGCACAGCTCCTCTTCATCACTCCATCCTGCATGCGACCTCAGGCCATAACTTGGCGCTTATATCCAAAGGTGCTTTGGGATTTAGTATTCGCAAACTTATGCCGCACTTCATGCTAAAACCTTTGATCCGTGAAACCGCGAATCCTTGGATTCTGCCGCCACGCGTCCCTCTGAATCGGATAGCTCATGCTGATTTCGGGTTTCGGGAGTTCGGACCTTTGACGAACAACTTTAGAAACATTTCGAACTTCCAATTCCCGTGATTATTTTCCACCGTTGATCTCTCCTAATGAGACCTATGGCCCAGATTAAATCTTTGCTCGACCTTTTGACTTGGTCGTTGAAATGGAGAGAGACAGGGAAAAATTATAGTCTTAGGTAGAAACCACAAACCCATAGGACTCTGACAAGTTCATGTGATAACATTTGGATCCACAGGGGATGGCATGCTCCCTACGAGCTGCCAAGAACAAGTAGTTCCAATGCCTTAGTTGTTGGGTTATGGAGTCGAGCTCAAAACATTTCTCCGAAGGCCGACATGTACACTATTCTACTTATAAAAAGGAAAACAAACACACATGCTCTAGAAAGAGCTTATTTATGTACAGTCCTAGGCTAACTGATTTTTACAAAGCATTAGGTGAAAGAAAACTTCCACCATAGCCATTCAAGTGGCTTCCTAACTGGAAGACCATTTACTCTATCAGTGATTGATAAAAGATAATGAAATCATGACAGCAGAACGATTACATCCTTCAGACTTCCTCCAGATGAAAAAGGTGAGACAAGACTTGGAGGCTTCAAATCATGGAGGAAATGCAACTCGATGTATTCTCCCACGGGTTCATAAAATGAGTGACCCACTCCAGAAAATTTGTAACAGAAAGCCTGCTCTGCTCCATAGTTGCTCACACATGGCTGGATGTCTTCTACAGACCCAGGATGGTTGATTTCCACACAATATTTTTCTTTAATGTATAGAGGACAAGGCTTTATAGTGTGGCCTTGGAAATCCTTCATATCCGGATCAGAATCCGCTTTATAGTTTTCATACACAGGCCAGCTGCTCCCCAAGCTATCAAAATGTGGTGAAGGGATCCGCTCTTCTTCATCTGAATACTCAAAAAAGATGAGTGAGCACAAAACTCCTCGATCTTGTAAAAAATGAGCGATGTCTCAATCTTTCTCTTCAATCCCAGGTAAAAATACATCACGGGAAAACCCTTGGAAGAAAAGAGAAGAATCCTCATCCACAACTATTTCTTCTTCTAAATTTGAGACAACAGGCACATCAGGGGCTGAATATGATACCTCTATTGTTGTGCAATCATCAGCACTGTCATCAACCATGTCTGGAAGGACTTCTTCATCATAAGTAGGGGTGCCAAGAACATCTGTTTGGAGGACCGAAATATCCTCTGCAACTCCTTCAAACGAGCATCAAACACGTTCTACCTTGAGCTTTTCTATTTTTGCAGAAAGTGATTTTACCTGCTCCACCAACTCACCCAAAGAATCTCCATCATCCTCACAGCGTTCATTCTCACAGCTTCCATTAGACACAGCCATATCTTGAATACAGTCTTTATATTCCCCACAACAATTATGACAGATTAACTCAGAGGAATAAAACTTTTGACAATGCCTATTGAAAGCTGCATGAAATTCTCCTAGGGAGGGGATGCTAGCAGGGGGTAAAGAGTGATACCATTCATGAGCATCTCCTGTTAATGAGAACATGAACATCTTCAATAACGCATCCTCGTGATGTATCTCCCATTGATCCATGAATTCATGAAACTCACGGAGATGATCTACAAGGTTGTCCTCTTTACGCACTCTAAATATGGGGAAAAAATCACCCCATTCATCCATAGTAGGAACAACATTAGGAAAACCAGGAACCGTAGAAAAATTGAAAGGAGAAAACCTTCGAGCCAAGATTTTGTCCATTTCGAACCAGTGGATTCGCCAATTGATTCTTTAATCATGGAGTCGCCAGGTGAATGATATGCAGTGTGAGTGTGTTTGGTCTTTGTTCACCATTAACGACCATATATGATCATTGTGTTCTCTTAGGGGGCTTCAGGTGTAGCCAGATGGAAACCACATTGAAACAGTGGAGTCGAGATAGTGGAGTCACCAGGCGCAAGCACAATCTTCAATGGTTCTGATATCTGATGCACCTTCAGAATCAGAAGCTCTTTGTTGTTCTATCCCAGGGAAATGCCTTCAATTCGTTCCCCGACAAGGACACCAGAAATGTTAGCACTAGAAGTCACCCTCAGATTGCATAAAAGGTAAGCCCAGTACCCATCAGTTTATATAGTAAATGTAAATGAGTTTTAGGTGATCAAATGGAGAGGACTCAATGATAATAACGTTCTAACTCAGAAATCTAGACTAGCATGCATAAGCAATTGAGGTCTGGAATCAACTTTGGTCAATAAGTTGGAGTAAGGGTGAATAGAGGGAAGACTTTGGTGAGAAAAATGTAGAGGTATGTTGTGGACATCAAGTCTTCCAACAGCCTAAGGAAGAAAAACTTAAACAAAATATCCTCTTGGATTCAAATTTCAAGGAAACTGAAAGAAATCATAACAACATTTAAATCAAACATTCATCATAATACAGTCACAACAATCCATGTGAATCAGTCATTCATGAGCTCTCTCATTATCAGAGGCAAATAAGATGGAGTAAGAAAGCTGACTTAGATTAATCAAGAAGTCTCAAATCAAGTACATAACCATAGAACCAATGTTCTTCATCAAAATATTACAATAGTAGGGAGACTAGCTCAACCATTCAACCTTAACAAAATACTAAAACTGCCTATATATACTTAGAAATGTTGCAACCACCAGGAGTGTGATCACACCATTGCATTAACGTTTTCAGTCGATGCCTGCTCTATTAGATTGTGCAAGCCTCCTCATGTCAGATGCGAGCCATGCCCAGTTATGTTCTTTACAAGGAAATCTGTCCATAAGGAAGCTTTGGATTGGCAGTCTGCCTTCATGACCACTCTTTGCATGTTTTCCATTTATGGGGTGAGACAAGGTCTCAACTGCCGTCCCCATCTTCAATAATTGCCTTCATCGAGATCAGGATGAGGCCTGACACTCATGAATATTCAGACGGTGCCCATGACTTATGAGATTCAATCTCGACGTCTCAAGGCCATGCTGATAATTTTCTGTGACCAATATGGGCACTTTCGACCTTTGGCGCAGCTCCTCTTCATCGCTCCATTCTGCATGTGACCTCGGGTCATAACTTGGCACTTATATCCAAAAGCGCTTCGGGATTTCGTCTTCGCAAACTTATGTTGTGCTTCATGCTAAAACCTCTTATCCGTGAAACAATGTATACTTGGATTCTGGTGCCACACATCCCTCTGAATCAGATGGCTCATGTTGATTTCAGGTTTTGGGAGTTCGGACCTTTGACAAACAACTTTAGCAACATTTCAAACTACCGATTCCCGTGATTATTTTCCACCGTTGATCTCTCCTAATGAGACCTACGGCCCAGATTAAATCTTTGCTTGACCTTTTGACTTGGTCTGCGAAAAGGAGAGAGACAGGGAAAAATTACAATCTTAGGTAGAAACCACAAACCCACGGGACTCTGACAAGTTTATGTGATAATAAGCCCTTCTAGTCGAATTGCATGGTTAATTCCTTAAAATCCATGAGAATGGGACCCAAAGTCCTTAGCCATTCTACACCCAACACAATGTCACAACTGCCCATGTCAATAGCAAACATATGATATTTCAGATGGTATTCACCAATTTGGAGACACACATTTTCACAATGCCCTCCACATTTCATGGACCCACCATTAGCAATCATGATTTGGAAATTATTGACTGCATGGATATAGAAATTAATTTCTTGGGCAATGCGGCGATGAATAAAATTATGGGTGATTCCACTATCAACAAGAATGATGGCCTTCCTATGCTTGATGTAACCAATTAACTTGAGGGTTTGGGGAGTAGAGAAGCCAGTGAGAGCATTTAGGGAAATGACTGGTTCTACTTCGGGAGGGTCTGAGGGAGGGGTTATGTTAGTGGGTTCAAGTGACATAGACACAAGGGGAGCCTCAAAATCCTCTTCTGAAACATCCTTCAAGATGGCCATAAAAATCTTTTGTTCCTTACACTTGTGTCCCGGAAAATATTTGTCATCACAATTATAACAAAGGCCTTTGAGTTGGCGTTCAACCATTTCGGCCCTGGTCAATTTCTGGATCTTTAGTGGAGTAGAAGGAGGAGTGGGAGTTATTGGTTTAGTGCAAGGAATAAAGGAGGGTTTGCGGTTTTGAGAAGAGACAACCTGTTGTTCTTCCTTATCTCTTTTAGTAGTGTCCACCCAACTCTGAGGTCGAGCCATGAGGACATGAGCATGAATCTCATCCTTGAGACCACTGATAAAACATTCTCGGAAAAAAGTATCAGACATGCCCTCTGTACGAAAAGCCAGTCGCTCAAAAGCAGCTATAAAGTCTTCCATTGTGCCAGATTGTTTCAACTTTGTCAAACGACCTAAATGGTTGGTGTTGTCAAAAGCGTTCATAAAGCTCTGCCACAAAGTGTGTCCAAGCCACATACCATTCACAGGCATTTTTTCTCCATTGCCACCATTGCCAACATTCTTGATCTAGATGGAGAACACCATACCGGAGTTTGTCCAACTCATCCGTAATGCCATACAAAGAGAAATAATGTTCCATTTGAGTTACCCAGCCAGTGGGATCCGATCCATCAAATTTGGTCACATCCACACGCGGAAGGCGTAGGTCACATTGAAAGTGATGGAATTGAAAATTCTAGGAATGAGAGGAAGTTTCACCTTTGGTATGCAAAGGTGGGTCAGATAAGGGAAGATCTGCAGGGATATGCAGCTTGGCGCAGATCATCGTAGCGACAGATTCAAGCTAGGTAGTAATCCCTTGTTTGAGATATTGTTTGAGTTTTGCGATGGAGGCAGCGATGGAGGAATGCATCTTTTGATTGATGGTGGCAATATTGGCACTGAGTTGTCGCACTTATTATTAGGTTTATGTGAAATTAGACTGCAAGGTAGTGAAGCAAGCTTCCAAGTCTTGGCTACGGGTATGGGCCATGATGACGAGGGAACATGAAAAGGGGCGGGTGGGACCACATAGAAAATGGGTTATGGGTGAAGTGTATCACAACGATCAAGGCGACGAGTTGAATCCAATGGGGTAAAGCCCAAATAAGGGTGTTGGAAGGGGGTCGGGTCCACAAAAAAAAAATTGCTGAAAAATGATAGGTATGACTGCGATAAGGGCGAAGAAAGAAATCCAATGGAATAGGTCTCAAATAATGGTGCCAACAGGATCCAAACTCCTACGGAGTTATACTCCAATCTGAAGAATACTATCGTGATAAAATGCCCAAATGCTTGACAGGGAGAAATGTGTAGTAATTTTGCAACTTGAATGCAGGAGACAGTTGCGCCGCAATAGATATTGTCTGTTCTGTTTTTGTTTCCATGCCAAGGGTTAGGTATTGAAGGGTTCTATAGACAAGGGTTTTCCCTGTGCTATAACTCTATGATATACGTCAGGGTTCAACAATAATACTCGGCCCAATATCTCAGGGCACCAACTAAGGAGGCTAGACCGTGCCCTTAGCCATACTACCCAACTACCCAAGTACTAGAGAGTATCTTCCCGAGTGTTGTTCTCGGTGGCACTATAGCAGTCAGGCGGTCGATTGGTTTATCTATGGAGAGCTTCAGGAGATCTAGGTCAATCTGTATACAGGTGTTGTTTGATGCACTACCACTCAAAGGGGTACCAACAAGGGTTACAAGGGTGGCCAACAGATGTGCGCTTAAGTACCACTTGTATTTCCTACGTGTATGAATCCCCGACCGTGGGTTTATGCGCGTAACGACAAATCTATGTAGCTTAAAGATGCTGGAATATGTCTCTACCCTAAAAAAAAAATTAACCCACAATTTTATGCCGAGGAAGGTGCTCTGATACCACTTGTAATATTCCATATATAAAAAGTATGCAGAACAGAAATAAATAGCTATAAATGGCAGATGCAGAGCAATATAACCAGAACAATACCACAATAATACCAAAATGATACCAGAATAACACCAAAAAGAGCACTTTGATTACTAAGAGCAATGTTCACTTGCCTCTTCGAGGGGGCAACCTCCAGTAGAGCAGAGCTATATTACAATAATATCCAAGACAAAAGTTCGCATACCCTCGACTCCTATTTATACTAAATATGTCTATCAAAAGAACCATCTAGAGGAAGATCCTTCTAGAAGTGAAAGCTTCTATTAGGTCTTCTTACATTGGACTTATTCTTCCTTATTGCTAAGCCTTATTAATATTGACCTTTATTACATGGAAATATATTATTCTACCTACGTGAGGGGTTAGGTCCCTAACAATCATGAAAGTGGTAAACACAAAAATGAGATCTGATAACACTTCATAACATTTATAGTTTTATTGTTTGCCTCGTCATACCACGGGGGATGATAATTTTCCTTTAGAAGTGTCGTCATTTCTTAAGTCAATTTGGTACTACTAGGAAACTAGTTGAGGTTGCAATTTCCACATTCTAACCATACTTAACATTTTCCATTTTCTCGATCATGTTTGACTTATCAAGTGTCACTAGAAAGGTCTAATTGAGAAAGCCTAAGTCAATGAAACCAAAAAAGGCTAGAGGTGAAGAGAAATAAAGTTAAAAGTCAAAATATTAAAGCTTGAGCAATACCACCTTTCTATGAGGCCAATGCCCTTGATCTCATGCTTGTCTATGAATATCTAAAGAAAAAGGGACTCATTCAATAAAATGAACATATAAAAAACGCAAAAAGGGATAGTACGAAACAATGCCAAGGAAATGTAACTCAATGTTAAAGCTCCTTCTTTAAAGGCTTCCATACAAATCCCAACTCATGAAATTAGTTGAACAAAGTTATAAGACTTATGCAACATATTAAATGACTTTGAGGGTCATCACATGAAGTTTTCCCCTCCCCTTTTCCATAATTATTCATCCATCACCTACCTTTTACTTAGGGACTTAGGAAATACTCATTGTCTTAGGAATTGTCACATATATAAGGGTTAATGTTGTTCCCCCTTGGTAAAACTTAGACAAATTCTAAAACTAACCTTTATTGTTATGTTGTGTGAAGAGAAATCACTAAGTGTGCATCACCTAATGGCTTGCAAAGAAGTTGGACCCACCACTTCAAATGGACACCTTGCATTGGGATCCATGTACCATGCCTAGAGATCCATGACACTGCATTGGGATATGTGATGTTACCTTGGGATCAATGTACCTATATTTGGCCATATCTATAGACATTGAGTCCCATGCCATTTTCTCGGGATCTATGTATTTCATCGGGACACATGTCATTGCATTAGGATCTTTGATAGTACTTCAGGTGATGAAAATGATGTCACATCATCATAAGTGTCATATGGACCATTCTAGGATGATTCCCTTGCCCAGATGGATTCCTTCACTCACACGCATGCATGATTATTCCCTCTTGGACCACACATGGGAGGTTAGTTGAGATTGTTGAGGAATTCTAGGAGGTGGTTCCACATGGTCACAAGTTGTTAGAGAAAATACAGGTTGTTAGATAAATTACATTGCCATAGGTTGTTTGAGAAATTTTCTTTGGTATTTGTTATCGCACAGTTTGTAGCTAGGTCAAAAGGCTAGAGGTATAGGCCAAACTGGCGTAACAGGAACCTACCCCACCCAATGTCATCACAATGGGGAGGTTCTTTCTATTCAGGGAGGTTAGCCCAAGGGAGACGTCCCCGGTTCCCTGGGGTTTTGAAGAGGCCAAAGTATAAAGGTCAAAGTAAAAGTTCCTCCTCACAGGTTACCACCAAGATTAGATAGTCCGGCTAATCAGCCAATAATGAAGTGTAGCCCCAAATGAGAACACCTTCCCGGAACAAGACAATAGCAAAATAATATACGCAGGCTATAATTCAGTGGGTTAGTACTTCATATAACTATCTAATATCAATATGTAAGCAATTAAAACAATAGATATCAATGAGGTCAATGTTTATCAATATAGCAGTGGAGTAATATCAATTCATCAATAAATATTGAGATGATGTAGCCAACAATGTATTTAATCAATCCCTTTACTCAATAAATGCTCTTAACCATCATCTAATTGCTTATCACAGAAAAATGTTGCGTC